>CM042189.1:29746919-29786273 GCA_023539305.1 Ilex asprella
AATACCCACAAAATACAATACAACCCCTTACCCCTAACCCTCTGTTTTTCGTCACCGCACACACACGCATAACACACCCACACACTTTTGAATTTTGTGAAGTTATTTTGATAAATGTTTAATTTGATGTGAATTTTACAATTACTTTAGGTGAACTCAGTTTGATTAGATGTAATTTTAATTTGATTTGATAAGGTTCAATGAATTTTTTATTTACTTCATGTTTGATTTTGGTGCAAACTTTGTAGTTATTTTAGATTCGATTCAAATTTTTGGATTGCTAATTGCATTTCGTCTACTTGAATTGATTTGGTAATTGCATCACTCTAGGTTAATTTAGGTGTGGATAATTAGGTTGTGTATCTTTCGATTCCAAATAATTATGCGAATTCATCATTCTTTATTTTTATTTAATGGATGGTTTAATGAGTGAAAAAATTCGGATATTGTTAGCATGCCGTAGTGGTAGTGGCATATTTTTCAAACTAATGTCTAATTCCACAGACTATATATGTTCCCTTGATCACTTGCACATGCGCCCACTTTTTTGCCTGCACATTTTTTGTTTTAGTTATTTTTATTTTTTTCAGTGTTAATGAGGGAAGAAATTAGTCTTTTTTGTTGTAGAAAGTGATAAAATGGGTTATTACTTGTGAGGGAAGAAGACTTTAATAAAGAGAGTAATTTAAAGAATGATATATGGTTCATTGATTTTTTTTTTTGGTTTTGCTAATTTTTTTTTAAAATTTGGATTGTTTGATGATTAATTTTGTATACAAATTTTTGGTGGGTTTTAATAGAATGAATAATTTCACTTTGGTATTTTACTTGGTTAGTGTTTTCAAAAGAGTGTCATATTCGTATTTAAATGTTAGAATTGTATTGTATGCTTAATTTATGAACAAAGTTCTATGAACAAATTAAATTTTTTGTTGTGATCGCTATGAATGGCCAAAAGATAATGTCACTTCATGTTACAAGGGTGCATTAAGTAGAATTGAGAACTTTCTTGATTGTTAGGATTCATATTTGCTTTTGTTTTCTTTCTTGGAGAATAATTTTTTTTTAATTAGGTGTTAATTTGAAGGTATACATTAAAACAAGTTAATTGATACATTGAAGGTAATTGATAATTCTACTTTGTCATTAATTCATTTGTATGTTGTTATGCAATTCATTTATGTTGTGGCGACAATTGATAAATGATTTGGTTTTAGTGGTGAGTTCTATTTATGTTGTGAGTCTTATTTGGTTCTTTTTTCATTGTGTATAAAGGTTTAAACTTTTTTATGGTACTAATTTTAGAGGAAATTATGTCTAAAATTTAATTGGGATACAATAATATGACTAACATTTTTTTTAATTACACAGTTACTTTAGGCACGAGTTATTGCCTTTTATTGTTAGTGTCCACGATCAATGCTCGAATCTTTTGAATCGCCCAGTGCCTTCAGGCACAGGTCATCGCTAGTCATAGTATATATTTGTGCCATCAAGAAAGACTATTATAGCATGCTTTCAACCTCTTCAAAATTTAATCTTGTTTATGATGGTGATTCTTGATTATTCCAGATAAAATCTTGAGTGATACATGTTAGGAAATTTACGAAATTTCTAAACTTGTGAGAAATATATTATAGAGAAAACACACGCCAAAGAAAACAATCACACGCACAAGACAATATTTATGTGGTTTAGTAATTTGTCTACGTCCAAGAAATTGCAGGAATTTCACTATATTCAAGAAAGAGTACAAAGTGCGGCCAGCAATACATCGGACTAGAACCCTTAGTCCAAGCCTCCGCTCTCTAGACTAAGCCTCAGAAAATTTTTCATTAAAAACCATGCAACATTATTTTGGGTCGGGTCATCATCCGGATCAATACAAACTAGACTCTAAAAAGGCCCAACAATATAGATCAAAATTTAATTTGTCCATTGTTAGTACAAAATTTCTCATGATCTGTTTTCGGGTTTTCAAAATTCAATTTTCACAAAGACATTAATTAAAGTTGTTTTGCCCGTAATTCATGATTATTGAATCGAGTGGATGTTCATTTTTTTAAGCATTGAGTGGATGTTCATTAGTACATTATCCTTTAGATGTTGAATGTACTCATATCGTGAACAGAATCTTCTTATATTAGGTCTCATTTACTACTTTCTGCAATGTCCTTTGATATTTTGCTTGCTGTGTACATTCCTTTTATGATCAAATCTAATCTAATAAATGGTGTTTTGTTGGTACCGGTGATTCATATTAGAAGGTCTTTTGTGGATAATAGTATTTACATCTTAAGCCAAAACAATGTAAAGAAATTTGATTGTTCTTACATAATTTTATATGTTATATTTTCAAAGTTTTTATTAAATGACAACAAATTGCACCAGGGTAAAGAGAAAACAATTGGTTGCTACTGCCACGGCAGGGAAGCGACAAAGACGAAAACGGGCAGATACTATAGGTGAGACATCTGGACAAGTATGTTATACATTCTTACATTACGTTATGTAGACCAATATGCATATAAATAATCAGTTTGTTCAACTTGACATGTACAGTTCCGTATTAATAGTTCCATTATTTAATGTGTACACCATTATTTGGTGACCAGATGTTCACCAAAAAGACTACTGAAATTCACAGCAAGTTTGAATGTCGCACAAAAATAAGCCATCATCGAAATTGGCTTGGGGGGATTGCTCAACATACAATGAACATATATCAGGCATGATTGTGTGCATGGTTAGCAGGACGATTTGATCCCCAACGGTGTGCTGTCAACTTGTATGGGAAATGGGCAAAGTTCAACCCCCAAGATGTCACCTACATACTAGGTTTGCAATATTCATGGACAAATGTGGTGACAACAGGTACAAAGAACAACATTAATGATCTTTTTACGTTTATATTTAACGGACAACCAGAGGTATCTTTGAAACATTTATTGGAGCGCCTTAGTTCAATCACAGATGTATTTGACGATTTTTATACGGTTGTCTGTTTTATATATTATTGCTTGTATGCTTCGTCCAACAATGTGAACAACGCTAAGTGTTGTTGCATTACACTCTGTTGTTGACATGCCTTCATTAAGACATACTAATTGGTGCAAGTTTGTTTTTGATGGAGTCATCGAAGACATTCAAAAATTTCAATGTTCCGGACGGGGATCATTGGGTGACTGTCTTGTAGTTCTGATGGTAATTTACTTATACATTTCGTGTTTGGTAATGTGTATGTTGTACACAATGGGTAAATAGTGTCTTATGATCTTCAATTTATTTGGTATGTAGGTTTTATATCTTGAACGCACAGAACGTGAGAAACAGATGATTAATCATTTGTTTTCACCCAGAGGACAAACCATCATTCCTTTAGGTTTTTCGTGAGGTGCCACGAATTGTAGATTGGGGTGGCAGCGATGTCAGTAAATGAATGAATGATATCTTAAAGTTATGAGGCTTCAACCTGGAGGAGGTATACAATTTTTTTTTAATATGCACCGTTGTATGGTAATGTCTTACATAGTATCTAACGCGCATCCCATTTGTTTTATGTATGTAGTTGGACATTTTTGTTGAGGATGAGCTACTTGGTGCTACACTTGGTACCACATCCCAACAAGCAGTGTCAGATGTATGTAAATATACCATGTATAATGTATATATTTTCCAAAGAAGTTTAATAGAAGATCATGGCGAATACATTTACAACAAGTTATTTTGCATTTCATTTTTTTTTGTAATTTGTGGCTGAAAATATATGACTGTACTGTGAATTATTACATATATTGATTTGTAGTATTTGGGGGTAAGAATTAGAAGACTTGAGGTTGTTGCCGAGCGCTTGAAAAAAAAGTTTGATACTTTTGCATCACACTGCACAACTTCTTTGTCTGTGATGGAGAAACGATTGAGTGAGATTAGATAGCTTGTGTCCCAATTTGTTGATAAATCGGCAACTGCAAAGGATGTCCCACATGACAAAGGGGGAAAGAACGAGGAAGATGAAATTGATCTCACGAATGTGTGTATATTATCCGTTGTACTGGTGAAACATTAAATGTGTTGTTCAATGTATTGCCACATCTCTTACTGCTGACTTGTTGACTTGAACTAACGAATGTGAACTTTGTATTGTAAGATGAATTGAATGATCCACAAGCTGCAGAGGGACACCAACTAGATGAAGTATGTTTTATTATTTTTTGTATTAAAAATTCAACATGCGTTTTCAGGTGAGTGGGACTTTGAACCTTTTATAATATAAATTGTGTTGTAGATGACAGATGTGGAGTTCCCACGATTAACCCATATCGATACTAATGTGGAGCGCACAATTTACATTTACATATTTGACAAAAACTTGTCATCTGAGTATGTGCTGGTGGGAGAGTGCAAGAATGTAGAATGCCCAATCCACGAATGCATTTTTTCCCTCCTAGAAATGAAAGGAACAATATCCAATTTGATCCTCCGGCGAGATCAACGAGGGAGTTTGTCACACCCCCACCCCGGATCACATAGGGTGGGCCGCGGACCGGCCACCAATGCCTTAACCAACCATCCCTGTGCATAATAAACGCAAAATACAGCGGAAGACAAATAATAAAGTGATCCATTCCATCGATCTAATGAATACCAGAGGAATAAACTAAACATTACTAACATCCTTATTAAACTCATGTAAAACAATAATTAACCATAAAGTTCACTACTTTAAGTAAAAACAACATTATTCTCAAACACAATTGAATAATTGTCTCAAAACTACAAAAGACATTTATTTCTAAAGACCTACGATAAAATAAATCTTCAATCCTTCTAATCCCTTGTCTATCCGAGGACTTACTCCTCCTCCTGATCCTTACCTGAAAAATGTTAAATATTTGGGTGAGCACAAAGACCCGTGAATAGCAACCACCTCTAATGAGGTTTGAAAATAAATCCCAGAGTTTATATACAAAAATAAACTTTGATACACACATATGTACAACAAATTGTACTCCAACCCCTCCCACAAAATCATTAAAATAAAATGATTTTATAATCATAACAACTTCATAAATGAAAAGACATTTAATCCAAAACACTCACACACACACATTCAATTCCAAACACATTTATCAAATCATATTTGTTACCACTAGCCTGGTAACTGGCCCAGTCGCTTGTTACCACTCAGACCTACTAACCCCAGTCCCAATCGCTTGTTACCACTTAGACTTGGTAACTCCAGTCCTAGTCGCTTGTTACCACTTAGATCTGGTAACCTCAGTCCCCATCTCATAAACAAGATTTTCACACACACCAGAACTGTAGTTTTAATTCCACACACACAAAATTTCTATTTCATCAACAAAGCAATGATATAACTCATCCCAAAATTTTTTCAAAATTCACATGTATAACAGTTCACAATTGCAAAACATTTAATTGTAAACCCCAAACATCAACATATATTATATATATGAAAAATCCACACACGCACCCACACATTGAATATAGAAAATTCTCCCAAAAGAAGTAGTAAACTACTCACCTTGATTTCCAACATCCAATTCAAAGCACTCTTTCTCAACCTCAATTCAATCACCACCTAATCTAAAATAACATATAACAATCAATCCCTATTCCTAACTTTGTTGTTTCGCGATTATATATTTAATTTTTATACTTTCTACCTATTGATATATACTTAATATATATTTTACATATAAACATCCTTTCTAACACAAGGTAATAGGGTATAAAAGTATTCTTGGTTGTTTAGAAAAAGTTTCTAAAGTTTTGGGGGTCAAATTATAATTTTTGAAACTATTGGAGTCAAAGTGTAATTTCCTTAAAAAACGAATTTTCTGTTTTCAGGCCTCCCATAAATTTTCCAGAATAGTATGTAAGGCTCTAGAGACCCATTTTTTGAGAATATAACCCACCTTTAATTTATTAGAGTAACTATTGATTTTTAAACACTTATTCGAAACTTTTAGGGATCGTTTCAAAATTTCAGAAGTTTCTCAAGACTCGGGGGCTGTTTTGAAATGATCATATTTTTCTCAAACATATTGGGCCAGTTCCATGAATTACCAAGTTCCATGGTAGTCAAAATTAAATTTATAAAAGTAATAGGGGTCAAAACAAAACTACTTAAAACTAAGGGGGAAGTTTCCATAATTTCAAACTTTAATCTTCTTCACCCTCACGTCCAGACCAGAAGCTTTGTTTGTAACCTCTCTCTCTCTCTCTCTATATATATATATATATATATATATATTTTCTTTTTCTTTCTTCCCCTTTTTTCACAACATCTTCTCACACAAATGCAACCCTATTATATTTGTATTCACATATTACAACCTTATAAACCTACCCATATGGATTGTTTGCAAGATATAATATATTACAAACTTGTATATATATATATACATATAATGATTAAATACATAATTTAAATTTCAATTGGAAGACTATCCTTAACGATCAAATCTTCTAGTTTTCTTCCTTCTTCTCTAAATCCCTTCTTTCTCTTTCTTTTTCTTTACTTGAAACCCTAGCCTCTCCCCACTTTCTCTTTACTGGAAACCCTAGCCTCTAGTAGTTACTATGGAAAGAGAATATCTACATATTAGTAGAAATCTAGGACAACAAGGAAACTTATTTTTTTAATCACCATTTTTGTTTTTTTTACTGTCCACATATAGGAGAAAATATTCATTACAACGGTGATACCACGTGATAAGGTGATGTGGTATCACCAACTAATAATAATAAAACAAATAAGCACATATACCCCACAAAAATTAATAACTAACCTGCCAAGTAAGCAAATAACTTCTCACTCTCCTGCCATGTAAGCCCAAGTGGGGTTCACCTTTTCCATTTAGGATTTTATTATTGGTTGGTGATACCATGTCATCAAGTATGACATGGTACCACCGTAGCATTCAATATTCATTATTCATTAAAAGAAACCCTACAATAACTCTACAATTCCTTATTCATTAATTACACTAACA
This sequence comes from Ilex asprella, assembly GCA_023539305.1. Classification (NCBI taxonomy): domain Eukaryota; kingdom Viridiplantae; phylum Streptophyta; class Magnoliopsida; order Aquifoliales; family Aquifoliaceae; genus Ilex; species Ilex asprella. Next base: position 29,753,939 of record CM042189.1, read on the forward strand.
TGCCTTTTCAAAATAATATCCCAAATTGACCTAAACTAAGTTATATATATATTTCAAAAATTTGGGATATTACAGAGTTCCTTCAACCAACCCGTAGCACTGCACAACCGCACCCTCATGCATCCACTTTCCAGTTCAAGCTCAACTCTTCCAAGTTAAGCCAAGGATGTTGCAACTACTTCCTACATTCCATGAAATAGAAAAGGAAAATCCTTACTTGCACATAAGAGAATTTGAGGATATAGTTGCAACCTTCAATGCTAACTATGCTATAGAGGACATAGTCCGCTTAAAATTGTTTCCCTTCTCCATTAGAGATCAAACCAAATCATGGTTGTATGCCTTGAGACCTCGCTCCATAACATCTTGGAACCAAAATACTCTCCAAGTTTTTTAACAAATTTTTCCGGTTCATAGAACAACCACTTTGAAAAAAGCAATTCAAAATTTTTTGGAGAAGCCCAATAAACAATTCTACCAATGTTGGGAGCTGTACAGGGAGTTATTGCAATCCATCTCATATCATGACTTTGAATCGTGACAATTGGTTTGTTTCTTCTATGAGGGAATTACACGGACCCATAGACAATTCATTGGCATGATGTTCAATGGCGAGTTTTTGAACTCAGATGACAAGTTTACATTTACATATTTGAAAAAATTTGAACAAAAACTTGCCATCTGAGTATGAATTGTTTTAAAATCCATTTACATATTGGGCATTCTAGGTTCTTGCACAAAACTTACAATATAAATATGCCTAGAATACATCTATCATATAGTGTACTAGCAATAATCTTATGTCTGAACACATTTTGTAATATCAAAAATTGAATAATGATCGTATAATATTTATATTTTAAATAAAAAATTTATTTAATTATATATCTTAAAATTAAAGTAAACAGAGAGAAAATAAGATATTATTAATGGTTTCATCCCCTCTGGTATGGTGTTCATGGTCAATCCCTTTTTGGGAAGACGATTCAATGAATAAAAAAAAATTGATTGAAAATACCATTTCAGCTAACCATTGTGAGAGTTCCAAATTATATTGAGGAAGAAATTATGATAGTATTTATAAAGTAAAATTGATTAGTTAGAGAAATTAAAACTAAGATTCAATTTAGTTGATTTGCTTAGAAATATTTGTTGTCAAGAAATATGGTGTAATTAACACATTTTATAGTTTTTTGACACGTGATAGTAAATTAGACAAATGGCGTTTACACTTTGAAAGATTAAAAAATAATTAGGGATCGTTTAGTAACGTTTTTGTTTTCGCATCTTCAAAAAAATAAAAAAACAAAAACAATTTTTGTCTCTGAATTGTGATAAACAATGAAACAGAAAACATGTTTGAGAATCATTTGTATTTATCAAATTATGAGAATAAAAAAAAACATGTGGGTAACTACTTTAAGTTTTATCTTAAATATGTTTTATAATATCCCATACAACAAAATACAAATCCAAAAATTCCTTAACCCAAAACATCCACTAATTCATCAAAGATAATTAGTAATTGTAGGTTGACAGGAAACCAAGTTTGAATTGTAATTGTAATTATTAGCTACCCACATTGTTTGAAGCTTTGACAAATATAAGTTGACAGAAAAACAAGTCTAACACATAGACACAGACACAGAAACTCACACATACCACACACAGTCACACAAAACACACACTTACGGAACACACACAGTCAGATCACACACTCACACACAACACACAGACAGGGACCAAAACACACATAGCATATAGACACACACAAAACATAGTCACACAAAACACACTCACAGAACACATTTTTTTGCTCGGCCTTTTTTGCACCATTTTTTTATCCCTCTTTACATTATTGTTTGCCCTTGATTTCAGGACCAAGAAGCTCGAGGGAGAGGATCAGCTCAACCAAACTATGTAAATTGGTACTTGTCTTTAGCACAATGGGGTGAAAAGCTCAATTCACTTTCCTCCGATGAATGGGACATTAGACACCCACTCTTCATGACCACTTTGCTACCCCATGAACAGTTTTAGCGAGCTTATGACCTATAACATAAACAATATACATTCTTCCAGGCAATTCATCGAATACTTTATGGGCATATAACAATCAATTTCAATTGCAAACATAAAACACTAACACTAATTTCAAACCAAAAAAGTTAGTAGAATCCTACCTTCAAGCTAAGCAAAAACGAAAACCTAAATGCTAAGGCTACTCCGTTTGAGTTTGACTAGGAGGGGCTAATTCGATCGAGTTCGACTGAGAGAGCTTGAAGTCGTTCAAGTTCAACTCTGAGAGAGAGAGAGGAGGGGCTGATTCTTTTGACGGTGTGAGAGAAAGAAAGAGAGATTTGTACAATGGACGCTAGGGCTACGATAGTGGAAACAACGCTGGAGAAGGTTTCGAAGATGGTGGTGCTGGCGTTATGGCGAGGGTGAGGTCATTAAGACTTGCAAGCAAAGAGATGAGGGAGGGAGAGAGAAAATTGAGACATAGATCAAGCGACAAAAAGAGAAGATAAAACAGAGGAGAAGAGAGAGTCGTTGAGAGACAGAGAGAGGATGTGAGAACAAAAATGAATAAAAGACCAAAATGCCCCATATTTATACTGTCATCATATAAACATTGTTCTACACTTCTACTAGTGAATGACCTTTGGCCATGATAGTACCATAGTCTTGGGTTTTCAGAATATTACATGATCTGTTTTATGAACCAACACTGACATTCAGGAACATATTTGTAATCAGAATGCAGAATCAAACAGCAACCTCAATGAAACCACAATGTTTCACAAAGGAAAACAAAGAACATGGGGACCAAATAACATAAAACACTCACATCTCATTCCTCCATCACCCAAGTACAAGCTCAAATTTGAAAAACTGCAACTACTTGCCGAAGAGAACACTCATCACACTCCGAACCACCGGCCCTCTCTTATCCCTCATCACCTCCCTAACCGCCTTCTCATTAGGCGCAAACCCTTTCCCCTTCAACTCCTCCAAGAACTCTCTCCCATCCTCTTCTCTCCCCATCTTCACCAACCCCTCGATCACCCCCACATAAGTCCCTGCATTGGGTTTCATTCCCTTTCCCATCATTTCCACCACATACTTCTTCGCCTCAGTCACCAACTTGCCATCGCCACTACTCGCCAACCCCTTGATCAACACACTGTAAGTGTACGCATTGGGTAAAACTCCAGACGCTAGCATTCTCATGTACACTTTCTGGGCCTCCTTGGCCTGACCCGCATTAGCATATGCCTCGATGACAGCGGTGTGAGCCACCACATCAGGCATATGGCCTTTGTCTTTGATTTGGGAGAAGAGTTCGAGTGCTTCGTGGGTGAGTCCGTCTTTGGACAATCCGTCGAACATCTTGACTGCATTGTTGAAGAGACCTTCTGAGCTGATTTTGTGGAAGACTTCTTGTAGATTTTTGGGGTCCTCTGGTTCTTCGATTGCAGGTTTTTTGTTGAATGGGTCGTAGGGTGGGGGGAGTTTGCTCTTGTCTATTTCTTTCGTCTTCGGCTTCGAGTCTTCAGAGTCGGACTCGGCGTCCGAGTCGGATAAGGAGAAGTTGACTTTGGTGTTTCGTTTCTGGGTAGTGCTTGTGGTGGACGGTGGTGGTTCTGAGGTGGCGGCGGTGCACAGTGACGTTGTAAATGGGGGTTTTGTGGAGAGTGGTGGAAAGGGTATCTTCAGGGTCAAAGGGATTGGGAGTTTGGTAGCGGTGAACGGAAGTAATAGTGGTGGTGTTGGTATAGAGAAGTGGAGATATGAGCGAGAAACAAAGAAGACGGTTCTAGGGAAGGAGAAAGAAGAAGGGTAATTGGAAACGATGAAGGACCTAGCAATGGCTGTGCTCGCCATTCGCTTGCGTTGCAGTTGCAGCACTGTGTTGTGGGCCGGTTGGGTGAATTTAGTTACACACAGCGCCCTTGTTTAACATACAACACTCGAGTTGGATATGAATATAATTGACAAACCCAAGTTATTTCAAATCCTGAATTCAGAAATCTCGAGTTTGAATTTTAATAATATAGGCTAGTTGTATGATTGTATCTATTATAAATACTCTAATTCTAACGTAAATGACTTGTTTTTTATTGGATCATAGAAAAAAATAATTAAAATATGTATAAATTGATTCAAATATCCTGACGATTAAACAAAAAAAAAACGTAATTGACAAATTAATACTTGTTAATCGGTGGCAAAAAATAGAATTTCAAATTATAGGGTGTCACTTTGCCACTCGGAGGCAAGTATGATACAATATGAATATTGTAATATTATTAAAAAATTTACAAAACTTAGAATAGAAATATGCCTAGAATACATCTATCATATAGTGTGCTAGCAATAATCTTATGTCTGGACACATTTTGTAATATCAAAAATTGAATAATGATTGTATAATATTTATATTTTAAATAAAAAATTATTTAATTATATATCTTAAAATTAAAGTGAACACGGAAAAAATAAGAAAGAGATAGGGAAGAGAAAAGAAAGAAGTAGGTTTAGATTAATTGAGTTATTTTGCATTAAAGATTATGTTGATTGAGTGATTTGATATTGAGGGCTATGCAAAAAAGATGATGTTTTTGAAAGAAAAAAAATTATTTTGGAATGAATTTTGTGCTGCTAAATCAAAGTAAATAAAAATTTAATCAATTTTGACCGTTATTATGTTATAAATTTATAATTCAACATTTTAATTGTAATATTAGATAAATTTTATATTTTTATTAATATCTAATTATTTAACAATTAAAAGTTCTAAAAAAGTAAAAATAATATAAAAAGTTAGAAAATTTTCTTTGTAATATAGTATTAATGGTTTCATTGCCCCTATTATAGAGTTCATGGTCAATCCGTTTTTGGAAGACAATTCAATGCATAAAAAATAAAAAAAAAAAGATTGAAAATACCATTTGAGCTAGCATATGGGAGAGTTCCAAATTATATTGAGGAAGAAATTATGATAGTATTTATAAAGTAAAATTGATTAGTTAGAGAAATTAAAACTAAGATTCAATTTAGTTGATTTGCTTAGAAATATTTGTTGTCAAGAAATATGGTGTAATTAACATATTTTATAGTCTTTTGACACGTGATAGTAAATTAGGCAAATGGCGTTTTCACTTTGAAAGATTAAAAGAAATTTAATTTTTATCCTCAAAGATTAATTATTTTAAATTATACCTCCAATTAAATTAATTGGTAGCAATATGACCCAATCAAAATTTTCGTTGCTATTTTTATCAAATTGACAGCCACACTAGACGTACGTGAAAAGAGAAAGGGTTATAATGTAACAAAAGTCATTGCGTGTATTCTACGTGGTTGTCAATTTAACTAAAATCATAATTCTAATCATAATGTCTGTTATGATTTTTTTTAGATCAACAAATACGTGGGGCGCACACGAAAAGGAAAGCGTTATAATCCGATAAAAGTCATCAAGTGCATCAAACGTGGTTGACAATTTGACAAAAATCACAACAAACGTTATGATTAGGGTCATCTTATTGCTACTAATTAATTTAATTAAGGGTATAATTTAAAATAATTAATTTTTGAGGGTATAATTTTTTTAAAAAAATCTTCCGGGAGAAAGCTGTTATTTGCCCCAGTAAATTATACTTCTTCTCATTCGTCCGGGGAAGCATTGCTCATGAACTTTATTCGTTTCGTGGCCACCTTGTTTTCGTACCTTCTCTTTCACTCCATACAGATAGTACTACTAGCTATCGATATTCTTTGCCTCGGCTTCTCTACATGATATGCTATGGCTAACAGTAACAGCCCCTTCTACTTTTCTCTTATAAACGCGATTCACCTTCCATTCGTTTCAGTGTTTTCACTGCATCATTATACTGCTGAACTACATCAATTCTGTCGACTATGGCGGAGGAATCTCGATCGTTGGAGTACACACCCACATGGGTAGTTGCCGGCGTCTGCACCGTCATTGTCTTCATATCATTTGGCGCTGAGCGTGGCCTTCATTATCTTGGAAAGGTATTTCAAAATTTCTAGCACTCCAAACATTGTTAGTGTTGTTGTTTTGTGCTTTGAATTGATGGGTATTGATTTTTGAGAGAATCTCACTTTTTATCCTTAAAAATTTTAAGAATTTTCAGTTTACATCCTCAAAGATTAATTTTTTCATATTATACCCTAAATGTTATAGAACTGTTGAAATGTAGCGCTCATGCTAATTTCTGTTGCTATTTTCGTCAAATCTTAATACGCGACACACATGAATCTGACAGAAACAATAGTGGAAGTCAACATGAGTGTCACATTGCACCTAGTTTATGACATTAATGGTGCAGTGCAGAAAAATTAATCTTTTAAGGTACAAATTATAAATTTTAAAATCTTTTGCATGCAAAGTGTCATTTTCCCTTTTTTTTTCTTTTCTTTTTGGTGATTCTTGGGCAATATGGAAACTTGTAATTGTTGGGCATGCTTGTTTCCTTAAAGCAAATATCCTGCTGCTGTTGATACGAATAAGGAATTAAATTTTATTTTGGAACAGTCTTAACGATTCCGTTTTCATGGAAATCAAAATAAATCATTAATTAAATATTAAAATTCCTATATTTTGATATGTTTTTACGTGTTTCGATATATTTCAACTATTTAAAATTCCTATGTTTTGATATGTTTTTAGGTATTTCGATATATTTTGACTAATGTTTTAGAAATAAAATTTCAATTTTTTTTTCTAAAATGTTTTTGAAATTTTACCGAAACGTTTCTGTTTTCAAACTCACGTAATTTTAATCTTTGGATACAAATTACGTGATGCTCAATTTATTGAGACCAACTTCATTGAATTGTTGAGAAAATCATTTTTCCAATTTAGCCAAGTTAACCCACTGGGCTAGGCCGAGTTGGCCACGCTTCATCTTCTCTCCAGATTCAGCGGACCAAGCCAATGAAGTAGTCAGGTCCAGTGGCTAAGGATAAAAATATCATTTCGAATGATGGAAATGTTTCCGTTTTTAAGGATACTAAAATGAAAGAATTGAAATTTCAATATTTCGAGTGATTTCGGATTCGAAAATGTTTTGAGTTGTTTCAAGATATTTTAGTACGTTTCCACCAATATTTTGGAATATTTCGAAGTGTTTCAAGATTTTTAAATATATTTATATTTAAACCAATACTTTAAAATGTCTTGTAAATAAGTCCCTAAATTTTTTATCCATTTCCATTATGTTTTCGAAACATTTTTTAATTTTTAAGGTGACCGCGCCGAAATGATATTTTGATCCTTGCCAATTGTAATGTTTGATTTCTTGTGTCTCCCTCTTTAGGGGCTCTATTGTGATCTCGTTCGGCATGACCTTCTGAAGAACCCTTTGTTTGTTTGTTATTAGTTATTACTTTCCTAATCAGTGGGCATTGCAAAGCATAACACTATAAATAATTCAATAAAAAAAGTGCAGACAAGTTCTGATTTTTGCTTTGTATTTGATTCTGTAATGATGACTATTTCAAAACAATTTAGTTGGATATGTGGATGCTTAACTAAGTTTTCTATTTTCATGATATCTAGTTCTTGAAGCACAAGCATCAAGATGCACTTTTTGAGGCCTTGCAAAAATTAAAAGAAGGTTCGTAATTGATATAATGCCTTATATTTTGGTCTCCCATGTCTGTCGTGTTTCAAGTTTTAATGCAATACTCTTTCATGATTGATAGTGTCCATGCTACTTGCTTGCAACTAGGTGCTTCTAGCCATTTTACACATGCCCATGGATTTTGCCTATACATCCAAGCTGCTTTTTAAGTTTATTTATGTTTAAAAACTGAAGAAAATTCTAAGCATTATGTGATAGAATCAATGGGACTGCTGGAAATTACTTAAATAAAGCAGTTGCACTTTCAAAACAAATCTTGAATGTTTGGTTTATTATAAGAAAATGATATCGGAATAGACTACTCACAGTTCTTTCTTTTTTTTTTTTTTTTGCCCCCTGTTTTTCCTTCCAGAACTGATGCTTTTGGGATTCATTTCCCTTCTTTTAACGGTCTTTCAAGGTGTTATAAGCGACATATGCATCCCTACTACTGTTGCATCTTCCATGCTTCCATGCAAGATGGAATCTGTTTCTCATCAGACTACAAAAAACGGAAGGAGACTTTTAGCTGAAAATATTGCTTCACAACGTTGTGCACATAAGGTAAATATTTGCTTCAATACTTAAATGTAGAAGTTTTCCCCTTCCCTCTTCCCTAATGATGGCATAATACGTAACCTGTTGATCCTATTTGTGGGTCTTGGATCCTCAAGGACCTCAACTTTTGTCACCATATTGTTGTAGTGTCAATTTCACACCACTTTATCAACGTGTCATGGGCAAAAGTGCTTGCAAGTGTGACTTGTTATCCATCCACAACTTAAACATTCGAGTTACTAATTTACTGTGTCCTGCTTCCTTTCTTGATCTACTTTGAAGAAAGGGATTGATTTACCTAATATTTGTTTGTTGTTAGCTCTTGTGGAAAGAAGAAAGAAATCATCATATGTGACCATCAATGGCCAAGTAATGAATTGTTTTATTGAGGTTACGGATTTTCCATCAGGCTGTTTGGATAACTTATTTTCTCCTTCAAGATTTTAGCAGATCGATAACTAAGCCACACATTAATAACATAGCCTAGTTGGAGAAGGAAGCTGTTACAAGGTCGCCAACCTGAGTTTGGGCTTAGTCCTCCTCCCCATGTATAGAACTCCTTACAAGTATCAAACAGAAGAAGAAAAATTCAACTTGCACATTATATGGCTGGCAAAAGAAAACGAATTACGACAGGACATAGAGAAAAATTTTGTGGTTTATAACTCAGCACCAATACAACGCAAGGAGTCTTGTCCTGACTGTTGGAGTCCTTCACACCAAACGAGCATTACGTTGCTACACATGTATATCATAATACTTTTTAATCGTACTCTGATTATATTACATTAGCTAATAGTTACATTTTGTTCTTTTCCAATTCAATAGGGAAAGGTTCCTTTGTTATCAATAGAAGCATTACATCAGCTCCACATTTTCATCTTTGTAATGGCTGTTGTTCATGCAATCTTCTGTGCCACTACCATGGTTCTTGGAGGGGCTAAGGTAATGCATCTGTGCCTCCACTATGAAAACTGTAGCGTAATATATAATTAAATTGAGTTTCTAACTGAGAACCTGTCAATATAGCTTATTATAAACTCTTGTTTTCATGGAAAATTAAATAACTGCAGAGTGACCGGTGATCATACCCTATGAATCTTTATGAAAGAATTATCAGCCCATAAAGACCTACTTGGATGTTTGAGATTTACTTATGGGAGATTCCTTGAGCTCACTGGCTCTTGTTTTTCTTTCAACATTTTTAATATTCTATTGCATACAGTGATACTGTCCACTATTTTTGCATCTTGACTCTACAATTTATCAATTTCACCTTACGTGTAGATACGCCATTGGAAGAAATGGGAGGATTCAATTAGGAATGAGTTATCAAGACCACTAGAAGGTACGCATTTTCTCTTGTTTATTTATTAATATATGGCAAAACTTTTGTGTACAGTTTATGAAAAATGGAGCATTAAATTAAATGAAGTCCTTTGGTTTCTTTTGGGCAATTATATGATCTTGTGTGTAACTCGTTCCACTCAAGTGCAACATCATCGAAAATTCAGCGAACGTGCTGGTAGTTACTGGCGAAGGTCGGCTGTTGTCAGTTGGTTGGTGAGTTTTCTTACCTAAGTTGATTACACTGAAATTCTTGTCCTGCGGAATTTTATACCATAAGTACACTGCACTCTGATGTCAAAGAATCATCATCAGTCCAATGTTTATTTTCATGATTAATTACCTGGTTTTCTATTTGCTAGTAGACAAAAATTTCACTTACGCGATGGCCTCTTCTCCACGGTGGTGATATGGTTTTTCCGTGCTCTGATTTGCAACTCTCTCTAATGCTTGTCTGTAGATATCATTCTTCAAACAGTTTTATGGCTCAGTTACCAAGTCAGACTACATTGCTCTACGATCAGGATTTATACGAGTATTGCTCCAATAACTAGTCATTATTATTGGTCAGGCATTTCCATTGATGATCTGTTTCCTATGATTTTGCCAAATTAATGTATGTTCTTTACGTGTTTTCTTTATGTTAAGGCCCATATTCCTTCGAATCCAGAATTTGACTTTCACAAGTACATGGTGCGGACACTAGCAGTGGATTTTAAAAAGATTGTCGGTATAAGGTAAAACCAGTAAATTTTTGGTTGGTAAACAATACTCTTCTATCTAACAGAATTTTATGCTAAGTATTGTTACCTTAACTTCAACAGCTGGTACTTGTGGCTCTTTGTAGTAGTCTTTTTGCTGTTGAACATTGAAGGTAATTTCATTTCCTCATGGTTGTGCACTTCATTCATTTTATGATGGATTTCTAACACCTCCATGAATGGATTGAAAGTGCAGGATGGCATACCTATTTTTGGTTATCATTTGTACCCTTAATTGTAAGTGGATAATCTTTCATTCAATATAACTTGGTGCCTGATTTATTTTGAAAATGACATAGTTGTGTGAGTTGGGTGGATGGCAGCTTCTACTTCTTGTGGGTGCTAAATTAGAACATATAATTGCCCGCCTGGCTGAAGAGGTTGCAGAGAAAAGAATGGGGGACCCTGATGCAACACCTGTGAAGCCTTCTGATGAACTCTTTTGGTTTCATCGCCCTGCCATTGTTCTCTACTTGATTCATTTCATTTTATTTCAAAATGCATTTGTGATTGCATTCTTCTTTTGGATTTGGGTAAGCAGATGGATATAATATTATCAATGAATCCACTACCATTCCATAGGACAAATGCAATTGCACTGATGATAACCTTTGCAATTACCATACAGAGCACGTATGGATTTGATTCATGCATTATGGAAAAACTGGGCTACATCATCCCAAGACTTTTTATGGGGTAATTTCTACAGAGCAAAAAATAACCAAGTTGTTGATTTGCTTGTATGGCTCAGACTACCTACTCATTTTCACTACATTACTTGTGTAGGGTGGTTGTTCAGGTTCTTTGCAGTTACAGCACGTTACCACTGTATGCGATTGTCACCCAGGTAAGACGATCCAGACATGTAGGATCGATCTGCATTCTGCACTCTTTTTTGATCAAGATTTACATGCTTAATTAGTTTTTAATTTTTCACTTCTTGGATGCAGATGGGTAGCATGTTCAAAGAAGGCATATTCAATGAGTTTACACATGGACTTATCCTGGACTGGAGAAGAGGAACAAGAACTGGTCCGTCACACACCAACAGAGATGAGACGAGCAGAATGGCCAAAGAATCATTTGAAAGCGTTTGTATTGCTGAACAATCAATTGTGGTTGATGAGGGATATTCGACATTAATGGTTGGGTTTTCTTCTCCTAACCAAACAGAAACATCATCTGTTGAGTTTGTCCATTGAGAAGTTGTCAGGTTACCATTTGGTTCTTTTACAAATTGATGCTGTCTATGTATGTAAGCAAATTGTAATATTACTGGTGATGGAGAAACACAAGTAATAAGATATTAAATTTCATTATCATTAGCGTAAAATACGGAGTAAAGTCGAACCAACATTTGAATCACGCTTATGATGTTCTAATTCTAATTGATCTCTTCGCGTTCAAGAGGAAAATTCTGTATCAGTCGAGAAATGTAGTAATCTCTTGAGCGGTACCTCGCAAAAATCTGAGCTGGAATATTGGCTTTTGAATGCATAACATTTTTGATTCAAAATGTTGTTAAAGGTCTTATTTGCTCTAAATAGACGGGAGAGGAAAAATAGTATAATATGCAGGACATCACTGTTGGGGCAAAAAATTGAATATTTTGTTCACTCATATAACGTGGAATTATATAAGTTTTATTAAATATAGGTTAGACCCATTCTATATCCGTTAACTATAATCTCTTACTTCAAGAGAACACCATTTGATTCTAAAGAGGAATTATCACACGTTACCATTTACAACACGAGGGCATTTTATTTGTAATGGTGGTTGGACCTAGGTTAATTGTCTAGTTTGCTCTACGTACTCGTTATCAGGATCAAACTGATTCGTAGTTTGGGGAGATTAAATTATTATTATTATTTGGGTAAGATCAATGGGTAAATGACTCATTGATTTTGAATAGATAAATATCCATCATGTTTGAAATGGGTAAATGACGTTTTGATTTAATATTGGTGTATGATTCATTTGGTTTACAAGAAAAATTTTGGGATTTGATATTGCGCCTAATTTAACTAGATTGGTTACGTATACGAAAGGGAATTAAGTCAGTCGTAGTTCATGAAAAGAATTTTGAATTTATTTGAAATTAATTTGGACTTGCGACTGCGCCTAATTTAACTAGACTGCTTACGTATCCGAAAGGGAATCAAGTCGAACGTAGTTCAGAAAGGAATTGATTTAGGAATGCGATTGTGCCCAATGTAAATACTAGACTGCTTACGTATCCAAAAATGGAATCAAGTCGGACATAGTTCGGATTTTAAGAATTTAATTAAAGGTGATTTGAAATTACGACTGTGCTCAGGGTAGTTGCTGGACTGCCTATGTATCCAAAAATGGAATCAAGTCAGACGTAGTTTAAAAAATAATTTTGAATTTGAGTGGGATTTTAAATGAGTGAATGACTCATTTAATTTGATTTGAAATGGGTGAATGACCCATTTGTTTTGTGATGGTACCACAAAATATCTAAGGATGAGCTCGATAATGCAGATCATGCTACCCAGTTCAGTGGCTCAACTCATCAATATTATTTGTAGACCTTGATTTTACACCTCAACTCCTCGTGTCAATATCTCGAGGAAATTTATGCAACGGACAACTAGATCCCACTAAGTCCTCCCTTTTTCTTGGCGTCAATCACCCAACAAACACAAGTCTCGTTGCACAATGAGGGAATGACAAGGATCTCGACCCAGATTAAACAAAGCCCAAGAATAACTATAAATAGGAGGCAAGACCCTCGAGAGTGATAGATAGCCAAGTAGCCTTACAAAATATTCTCTGTAAACCACACTCAATTATTAATAGATTCAAGAGGAAGAGACTCCCTTAAGAGTGGATTAGCCGAGTTCCTAAACTAGTGAACCACTACAAATACTATGCGTAATCATTCATTAATCAAAAAAAAAAAAAACCTACTCCTTAGAGCTTTGGAGCTCGGACTGAATTGTTTAGTGCACTTTATATTCTTACCTCTATCCAATCGTGTTAATAACATCATCAGTTGGCACCGTCTGTGAGAATGACTGTTTCTAGTTAAAAAATATACTGATTTTCTTCAGTAATTGATAGTTTCTGTAACGACCCCCTCCACGTGACAAAATATTGTCCGCTTCGGGCCCACTGGCCCTCACGGATTTGTTCCTCCCAGGACCCCCCGAAAAAACGCGTCTTGCCAAGTAGACCAAAGACCCTCCATATATAGCCCAGGACTCCCCCTCTTCCAGCCGATGTGGGATTCCAGGGATCTCACATTCTCACCCCCTTAGGCTGCACGTCCCCGTGTAACTCGCCAGCACGAGTCACGGACTACCGTTCTCCTCCTCGCCCCGCCCACGCGCTGACCCGTGCAGGGCCCCACCCTCGGACAGGGCGAGAGTCGGCTCTGATACCATTTTGTAACACCCCACCCTTCACATGACATAATATTGTCCGCTTTGGGCCCACTGGCCCTCACGGTTTTGTTTCTCCCAATACCCCTGGGAAAAGGCCTTATGTCATGTAAGGTAAGAGGCTTACTTATAAACCCAGTAACTTTCCTCTCCCTAACCGACGTGGGATACTAGGATATCACAGTTTCTACATGCAACATGAGTAGAGGACAAACAAATCTTCCTCAATTACAGAACCAACAAGAGACTACCACTAGGAGGCAACAAAAAAATACCCATGATTTTTTGTCTACACCTGAAGTCGATCCCCCCTAGTGAATCCCGCACCTAACAATGAATTGGAGGCCCTTTGCCTAGCCAATCAATGTCTCCTCCAATAGAATGAGGAGTTGCTGAATATCCTTTAACTTCCACAAAGAGTGCAACCAACCTAAGATGATCCCCCTCAAAGGGAACGACAACACAACAACCCCCTAAAAGACATCACTGAGGGAGATGAGCACAACTAAACTGTGGGCAATGCTCATCGTCGAATTCGTAGGAATGAGGATAATGAGGAAGTGCAAAGTCAAAACAGGGAAGCTCGTAATAATGAATTTTCTCTGTTTCAACAGGAAATAAAAGAACAATATTGGGCACAATGCTTCAAAGGCATTTAACTAGAGCTCAACTACATGAAGGAGACTGTTAAAAGCAAAACTCCAGTGACTATGGGTGCTTTAGTTTAATAGACTGAGTCCACTTTTACCGCATAGGTGTTGCACTTTTTACTTCCATCTAAATTCATAATGCCCCAGATGGAGGCCTTCAATGGAACAAAAGATCTCATGGATCACCTCAACACCTACAAGAATCAAAAGGAGCTACTTGGGTACCAGAACCCGGTACGATGTCGGGCCTTCGCCATCACTTTGAAAGGTTCAGCCCTAGCATGGTTCAATAGGCTGCCCCTAGCATCCATCTCATCCTTCAAAAAGCTTTTTGTCTCCTTTATATCCCACTTCATAAGAGCTCAAACTTATCAAAAACAGAGTTATCACCTGTTGACTGTGAAACAGAGACCCAATGAAAGCCTGCGAAGCTATGTTCAAAAGTTCAACTCAGAATCCCTGAAAGTTGATGTCTTTGACGAGATATTCGTCATCACTGCCTTTATTGCTAGGTTGGCAATCCGGTCAAAGGACCTAATGTTCTTTTTCTCCAAAAACCCATAAGCCAGTATGATAGAAATCCTTGTTAAGGCATAAAAGTACATCAACGACGAGGAAGCACTCCTCTCGAAGGTAGGGAACACGTCCACACACAAGGAGAAGGAGAAAAAGAAACAACGAAGTCCCAAAAAGGAAATAAGTAGAGATAGACCTCCACGAAGAAACAGGGACCGCTCTCCAAAAAGGAGAGGAGATGTTAGAAACTGCCTTGGTCTACCACCGCAGGAACTACAACCAAGATTTGCACCTCGATAGTACACTCCCCTCATAGCCATAGTGTTCCAGGTCTTTTATGAGATACAAAATGAAAAATTCTTAAGTTGGCCATCTCAAATGAAGGCAGATCTCGCGAAAAGGGACGCACGAAATAAACCGAATTCCACGGGGACCACGACCATCTCACTGATGAATGTATTCAATTGAAGAAGGAGATCGAGATCCTGATCAAGCGGGGACAATTGTGCCGCTTTGTGACGCAAGACAATTAAAATCGAGCTCAACTACCTCCAGCACCTCAGCAACAAGTCCCTGTGCAACATTAACAACCTCTAGGAGAGATTAGAGTGATATTCAGATAACTCGCTAGAGGTCGGGAGTCCACCTCATCCAGGAAGGCTCACATGTGCAAAGTTAGAACTGACGAGATGTTGGAAGTACACACTATGTCCAAAACACCTTGGCTGAACATGGACATCACTTTCTCAGTTATAGACCTGGAGGGCTACCAGCATCCCCACGATGACCCCTTGGTGGTAAGGACCATCATAACAAACAGGACCATCCATTGAGTCTTGATTGACAACGAGAGTTCTGTTGACATCATCTTCGCATCTGCCTTCAACAAGATGGATATAGGCAGAGATAAACTTGAGTCAGTAAGGGCTCAAGATTCTTAGGGGAAAGGGTGCTACCCTTGGGTTCAATCCAACTCGTGCTCACTATGTGAGATCTTCCTTGCCAGTCCACCACCATTATGAGGTTCCTAGTGGTCGATGCACCTTCAGCATACAACATTTTGCTAGGAAGACATTCCCTTAACGCCATGAGGGCCATTTCTGCAGCCTACCACCTCATCATGAAGTTCCCTATGAAAAACAAAATCAGAGTGGTCCGAGGAGACCAACATGTAGCACGAGAGTGCTATATGGCATCCATGAAAAAGAAAGAGATTGAGAATATCCAATTGGGCGAGCTTGACTTAAGAGATGAGCTACAGACCAGGCCAATGTCCTTAGAAGAGCTGGAGCCTATTCAGATTGATGAGAAGTCAGAGCACTTGGTATACGTGGGATCTAAGCTAAATTGGGAAGTTAAAGACCTCCTGATT
Organism: Ilex asprella; assembly: GCA_023539305.1. Taxonomy (NCBI): domain Eukaryota; kingdom Viridiplantae; phylum Streptophyta; class Magnoliopsida; order Aquifoliales; family Aquifoliaceae; genus Ilex; species Ilex asprella. Next base: position 29,770,211 of record CM042189.1, read on the forward strand.
CAATTCCTTAGAAGGAATATAGAGGTGTTGGCCTGAAAACAAGAGGATATGCAAGGAATTGATCCCTCAGTCATCACACACAAGCTCAACATGAATCTAACCTTCAAGCCCATCAAACAGAAGCGAAAGAGTTTTGCCCTTAAACACCGAAAAGTGATCAATGAGGAGGTTAACAAACTTCTTTACGCCAAAGCCATCTGAGAGGTGGACTATCCGACCTATATAGCAAACGTGGTCCTCGTCAGGAAGTTCAATGACAAGTGGCGTCTCTGCATTGACTTCACCTACCTAAACTAAGCTTACCCCAAAGACAACTTCCCCTTACCTCGAATTGACCTGATTGTAGATGCCACAACATAAGCTCCTCAACATTATGGACATTTTTTCTGGGTATAACCAAATTAGAATGAACCCTAGTGACCAAGAGAAGACCTCCTTCATAACTGAGCAGGGGACATACAGTTAACTGAAGATTGCTGGAGCTACTTACCACCGTTTGGTAAACCGAAAGTTCTAAAAACAAAATGAAACATCAATGGAGGCGTACACCGATAACATGCTAGTAAAGTCACTAAAAGTCAAGCTCTACATTGGGCACCTTGAAGAATCTTTTCAGGTCCTCAAGAAATACCAGATGAAGCTCAACCTCGTCAAATGTGCCTTTAGGGTCTCTGCTAGGAAGTTCTTGGGTTTTATAGTTAACAGCAGGAGAATCGAGGCAAACCCAAAAAAATTCAAAACAGTGATCGACATGTAACTACCTTCAAACACAAGGGAGGTCCAACACTTAACAAGAAGGATAACGACCCTAAGTCGTTTTATCTCTAGATCAAGCGATAAGTGTTAGCTTTTCTTCCAAACCTTAAAAAAGGCATTCCAATGGGATACCCAATGCGAGGAAACATTTAGATCCCTTAAAGATTATCTAAGCTTAACCACAGTTCTGATAAGTCCTCTGGAGGGGGAAGTTCTCACCTTATACCTCGTTGTTTCAAAATTTTCAACCAGCGCGGTGCTAGTAAAAGAGCAAGACAGAGCTCAGCAACCAGTTTACTACTGTAGCAAGGCTCTGAGGGGGTAGATGAGAGATATCCAAAGATGGAGAAACTAGTCCTAGCTTTGATTACAATAGCAAGAAGGCTCAAACCATACTTCCAAGCTCACACCATTAAGGTCCCAACAGACCAGCCAATGAAGCAAGTATTGCATAAACCAGAATCTTCAGGAAGGTTGGTCAAATGGGTCATAGAGGTTAGTGAGTTTGATATCAGGTACAAACTCAGAATCACAATCAAAGGGCAAATTCTGGCAGATTTTATCGCAGAATTCACTATAGCCACAGAAGCACCTATGGAGGCAACCTAGGTAATACCCGACCTCCCCACATGGAAGCTTTCAGTAGATGGAGCTGCCAACGCCTAAGGAAGTGATGCAGGATTGATCCTGACTTCCCTTGAAGGAATAGATGTTGAGTATGCCCTCAGATTCAATTTTAAGGCTTCAAACAATGAAACAAAATATAAAGGAAGAACAACTCGAAATCTATAGTGATTCCCAGCTCATGGTAAAATAAATAGAAGAGACCTATGAGGCTAAGGGAGAGAGGATGATCCTATACCTAAAAAAGGTGCGAAAACTGATAAGAAAATTCGTGCAAGTCAAAATTAAGCATGTCCCTAGAAATGGGAATTCTCGAATAGACGTTTTAGCAAGGCTTGCAATGGCCTCTCAGGAGAGCCTAAATAGGCTAATCCCAGTAGAGCACCTAGCTGAACCATCCGTGAGCCACAAAGACAAAGAAATATTCCTTGTATTGTCCCAACCGAACTGGATGTACCCCATCAAAGAATACCTTTAGAATAGAACTTTGCTAGCAAATCCCAAAGAAGCCACGAAGCCAGATTCATGATCCTACAAGGAAACCTGTATAAGCGAGGCTTTTAGCACCTCTCCTTAAATGTGTAGGAGATGAGGATGCTAATTACATCCTAAGGGAAATTCACAAAGGCATTTGCGGTAATCATATCAGAGCTTGAGCTCTGGTAAGAAAAACACTAAGGCAAGGATACTTCTGGCCCATTCTGCTCAAAGATGTTGTAAACTTGGTTAAAAGGTGTAAGGTCTGCCAGTTGTACATCAACGTCCCACATTGCCCTCCATAGCTCTTCACCTCAGTGGTAAGCCCCTGACTCTTCCAATAATGGGGGCTGGACATACTTGACCATCTTTCCACTAGTGCTGGACAATGCAAGTTTGTCATTATTAAGGTAGATTACTTTACCAAATGGGCAGAGATGGAGCCCTTGACGACAATTATAGAGCAAAAAGTTTAAAACTTCACATGGAAATTCATAATCTGTAGGTTTGGAATACCCAGAGTAATCATCTCAAACAATGGGAAATAATTTGAAAATCCCAAGTTCAAGAAGTTCTGTGCCAAGCTAGGAATAAAAAATTACTTCTCTGCTCCAACTCATCCTCAATCAAACAAGCAAGCAAAAGTGACTATTCAAACCATAAAAACAACTCTGAAGACCAAGTTAGAAGTCTTAAAAGGGAAATAAGTGGAGCACGTCCCAAAGGTGTTGTGGGCTTATAGAACCACAACCAAGATGATAACTCAGGAAACACAATTCTCTTTAGCATTCGAAACTGAGGTAGTGACACTTGTAGAGGTCGGTATTCCATCCCCCAGGGTGGAGCTCTCAGATCCCGAGCACATCAACGAGTCACTCCTGCTTAACCTCGACCTTTTGGATGAAAAGAAGGACAAGGCCTTGCAACGCATTATGAGTTACCAAAAGAGAACATCAAAAACCTTCTTTCGGCGAGAAAGGATCCCACTCATGGGAAGCTAGGACCTAATTGGGAAGGTCCTTACATCATCTCAAGGGTAATCAGACCTGGGAACTACGAGTTACAAATGAAAGATGGAAAAATCTTACCTCACTCTTGGAACGCAAAACATTTGAAAAGATATTTTTAGAGAACTCTTGTAAGAAGGTCATCATCAATAAAATTACAAGTTACAGGTTAGCCGAACATTTCATTAGCAACCTAAAGCTAACGATGAACTCTTCAACTCATAAATATAAAGATTAGTTTTTCAACTCATAAACAATCGATGAGTTCTTCAGCTCATAAAAGTAAGATGAGTTTTTCAACTCATAAGATGAGCTCTTCAACTCATAAACAAATGATAAGCTCTTTAGATCATAAACAAATTTTAGTCCTTTAGCTCATAAACAAACGATGAGTTCTCCAGCTCATAAACAAATAATGATCCCTTTAGCTCATAAACAAACAATGAGCTCTCCAGCTCATAAACAAACGATAAGCTCTCCAGCTCATAAATAAACGATGAGCTATTCAGCTCACAAACAAGCAATGGGCTCTTCAGCTCACAAAAGATGAGTCCTTCAGCTCAGAAACATAACAACCAATAGGGTAAAATTGCAAGGAAATAAGCAAGAGATTTTTATTCATAAATATGATGGATTACAAGGAGAAGAAAAGGAAAAAGCCCTAAGCCCCTCCACGCCTTCTCTTCATCTTAGATATTCCCTCTTCTAAACGAGCATTTATAGCATGCAGACTAGCATTCTCTTCCTTCAGTTCATCACGTTCTCTCTCCACTTTTGTGAGTAGCTCTGAAAGTTTCAGCTCAGCAGCAGAATATAAAATACCATCAAAAGAGGAAGCAAACGACTTAGACGATGAGCCACTGCTCCTATGTTTTCCTCAAAGAGGTGGCAATATCCTCATTCTCATTTGACTCAGCAAAAGAGGAATCTACATCATGACTAGGAAACTAATGGCGTAAGATAGCATCCAGAACAGTACACAAAAGCTCCAAACCAAAGAAGGTTTTGTGGAGTGACTTGTAAGGAGAAGGGAACCACTTCAACATGAGCCATTTGGTTAACCCTCACCAATTCTGCCAAGGTCAGACTGGGGGCACCTGCACGCACAGTAGAAGCACAATAAGAACTTATCATAGTATTCACAAATCATAAAAGGGCAGATCCTGAGTATGTACCTCTGTTAGAGAAACAACCCCAAGAATGAGGGACACAGGAACGAGCAGATTGTTGCTCAATAGACCTCCAAGTGTCCCTGGAGGCAAAGAAAAAATATTGAGCCCACTCTTCAAGAGAATTAGGAACATCAAGGATCAACGAAAGATCAAAGCGACGCCTCCATATGAAGTAACTGAAGTAGGGGAGCATGTCATATTCAAGTTCATAAAAGTAGAAAAACTCAACAACAGTACGAAATTCACTATTGCCTTGCAGGAGCCAAAAAATAAAGAAGCTGATCATAACACCCCATCCTTCTGGAGAAAGACGAGAGGGGCACAACCAAAAGAACGCCAAAATCCACCCAATGGCGGGATGGATGGGTAGACGAAGATCCATCTCGAAAGCACCTTCAAAAAAATAAATTTCTTGTTTGGGGAGAAAGTTGCAGGGCTCATAAGGAGTTGGGACTCAAAGGGGTAAGTTAGCAGGAAGAAAATATTGCTTCTTGATTCCTTCTAACTCTATAGTGGTAATCACAAAAGGAAATAGGAAGTTAGAGTGCCACACCATGTCAATCGTGGCTTGGCTCGTTGTTTGAACAAGGGAGTAAGAGAGGGAGCCATGAAAATAAAAAAGAAGACAAAAAACGCAAAAAAAAAAAAACTAAAGAAGAATGAAGAACGTGAAGAAGAAATTCCAAGATTTGTAGACAATAAGAAATCCCAAGTTTTATGGAAGTAGTAGGGAATCTAGAGTTTTAAGGGAGCAAGAAATGTGCGAAGACGAAGAAACGGCCCCTTAAGCTTCCAAAATCATGACGGTAGAGGCATTTTAAGAAGGTAGTTGGGCACGAATAACTACCCATTTATCACTTTACACGCATAAGGAGCAGAGCAGCCAGGCATGGACCCTTGAAAAGTAGAGCTCATAGTCAAGCAACTCAATCTAGTTAATGGCTTCCCAGTCAAATGGAAGGTGAGCTCTTCAGCTCATAATAATTTAGCTCATAAAGATAAGGCTTGGTCCAACACAAACTAAGGATGAATTCTTTGGTTTGAGCTAAGATAATTCCATGGAAAATGAGCTCTTTAGCTCATAAAGCTGAACTACTCAAGTTAGAAAAGTTACTTAACTTATAAAACTCTTCAGCTCGCGAGATCCCTTCGGATCAAAGAAACAACACCAACACCTCAACTCGAACCAAGGTCAAGCTCCTGATCTCATACTTCAAGGAGAACTAAGATCTCCTCAAAGCAAGGGGCAGAGGGGAATAAAAAGAATGCAAGAGCACATCATAGCAATCAGAAGTACAACAATTTAAAAGCAAAAAGTGCATGGACAAAAACAATATTTTATTATAAAAAGCTAGTTGCAAAGTCCTTTACAAAGAAAAAAAGAAGAAGCAAAAACAGAAGTCTTAAGTGTCTGCAGTCAAATTCGGGATCTCAGGCAGCTCAGGCAACTCGGGAATCTCATGAATAGTAGCTGATGTGGAGTCAGTAGGAGCCTTAGGGAGCTCAAGAAGCTTGGGAGCAGCAGAAATAATGGCTGATGCAGAAGGAACTGTAGAAGTAAGGACCTCGGTTGGGGAAACAGACACTTCGACACCCACATGAGCAAGGGCCTCGGAAGATGAGACAGATACCTCGGCACCTTCAAGAGCAAGCTAAAAAATAGTGGGATTTAAGACCTCAACCTTCTCCTCAGTGTGTGACACCTCCTTCTCCTTATCCGAAGGAGGGTCAAACTCAAAATCTAGGTCCAGATACTTGCTATAGCTTGATCCTGAAATGCAAGGTACCCAGTAGCCCAGTTGGTGGTGTCCTAATCCTCTAGCTTAGCAATTATAGCATCTTTCGTACTATTTTTTCATTATCTCAAAGGAATCAAGGGCCTCAAAGGCCTCTTTACGAGCCTGAAAAAAGCTATTCGTCTTTAGCCTAAGTTCTTCTTTGGTCTTCTAGCCTCATCCTCTGCCTTTTCTTTCTCTACCTCCAAACCTTTATTGGAGGAGGTCAACACCTCCACTCGAGCTTACAACTCCTTCACTTGAGCCTTGAGGTCATTCTTGGAAAAATTCAGCTTGACAACCTTAAGCTTTGATGCCTTTGACACCTTTTTAGCCTCCTGGGCTGTATTTCCAAAGTCCTGACCTGGTTCACCAGGGCACTCACGTGAATGACCAGCTGAGAGAAAATACAACCAAAGGATAGAGTTAGAACAAAGCAACAACGTAGAACAAAAATGAGATTAGAAGAAATCAAAACTTATCGAAGTGGCACCATATAAAGTAGTAATGGCAGAAGTGGAGAGGGGCATGGCAGCAACCTTCTGAATATCAAACTCAGGGATAATACGTGTATGGTAGCAACCTCTGTAGCAAGTTTCGTATCCCTGATCAGTGAACCCTCACTTTTCTTCACCTTCACACCCTCCACCAGCAGGTGGAAAGTCTTCCTAGCAGGTTTAGGAGAAGGAGGTTTGCGTAAGATATGGGAAATTGACTCCAAAGCCCCCTCAACTTCTACGGATAAAGGAGATGTTGAGGCCCCAGCCTACTCAAAAACCCTTTCAGAGGGGAAAGACAAGGTCCCTTGAGGGGGCGAGGTTAGCACGATCTGTGGTGAGCTCGACGAAGGCACATAAACTATAGGGGGAAGAGAAATAGGAGACACTTCTGTCCTCGGCACCTTTGTAAGGGGATCTGTGTCACTTCTTGACCCAACCTCAGCCTTGTATTTTTGTCCACTCTTGCTCTTCCTCAGTAGGGCAACCCTCACCTTCAAAGCTTCAGCATCTGAAGCCATTGAGCTAGAACCTAGAAACCCCAAGCAAACATATCAGAAAGGAGGAAGAAGTAAACCAGAGGTTAAGTATAGAAGGGAGAAAATGTTACCTGTAACCTCCTCTGCACCAGCAATGAAAATAGGAATAATGATTAAAACGGGGGTTTTCACCCGCTTGGAGATGTACAAAAAGCCACCAGGTTGGAACTTGACGTTAAAAAATTTCATGAGTAAAGGAACCGAACCGATTTTATTTTTCTTAAAGAAGACAAAGAAGCCTACTATGACGCCCAAAATTTGGGAGAGATCTGAGCAGGATAGACGTTGAAGTGCTGAAGGACAAATTTGATAAAATGATGTATTAGAAGCGTAAGCCCATTCTCTAAAGAAGCTATGAAAAAACAGGTCTTTCCAAGGACCTCAGAATCATACTTAATAGCTACATAAGGAATCTAGTAGCGCATGCCCCTGGGAAAACCAAATCTTGCAGACAAGATGCTTTTAAGAGGAGGCGTAACCTCACTGTGACAAATGAGTTCTGAAGTGCGAGGAGTGGGCCTGGAGCCCTCAGTGCCACCTGAAGGTCCAGCTCTACTCTTTTTGGCCTTTCCTTTACAAGATTGCTTAGAACTTGAAGAAGAACGTGGTAAAGTTAGAGGCACCTCTGCCCTCTCTACGACGTTAACCCTAGGAAAGTTGTCTATTTCATCAGCAACATCCCCCAGGTCATCCTCCTCTACAACTGGAGACCTATCACCCATGAGAGAAGCAGACGAGGCTGTGGTTTTAGAAGAGGTAGACATAAATGGGCAATAGAAAGGAAGACTGAAAGAACTGTAAAGAGGGGAAACACGAGCAAAGCAATTCCTAAGGGCCCAGGGGTCAAGACACCAGCGACCGAAGAGAAAGATTTTGGTAGTAGAGTAAGGATCCAAGAAGAGTGGAAGAAAGAACAAGGTAAGACCTTGATTCCTAAAGTAACAAAAGCGAAAAGTCCAAAAATTAAATAATCACCTCAAATTCGAGGGATCAAGAACAAAAGAAAAGAATAGGGAACAGAGCAAGGGACGTACCTAACTGAGAACGATTGACAAACCAAGAACCAAGAAAAAGTCTGAACATATAAGGCTAGCCACACAAAGCCTTCGGAGAAATTGGGGATTTTCTGAAAAAACCCTAGATCCTCGGCAAAATTGGGAAGACGAAGTTGCAAGGGGAAAAGTAGAGTCAGGAGATAGAATGTGAAGAGGGTTTGAAGAAATGAAAGGCAGTTCTTTGTCTGCAACAACATTTAAAGCCAAGAGAATGTGGATCCTCAAAAATAAGGGACGTGTACGAGAAACGAGAAAAGTATGATTACATGATCGTTATAACCATTAGAATGAAGTCCCATCATGCGTAAATCGAGGTCGACCCAAGCAACCTTACTCATGGCATAGTCCCTGCTTAAGCTAACCTGTTTGACTAGGGACTGGGGACAATTGATGATACCACAAAATATCTAAGGATGAGCTTGGTAACCCAGGTCATGTTACCCAGTTCGGGAGCTCAACTCATCAATATTATTTGTAGACTCAATTTTAGACCTCAACTCCCCGTGTTAATATCTTGAGGAAATTTGTGCAAAGGACAACTGGATCTTACCAAGTCCTCCCTTTTTCTTGGCGTCAATCACCTGATAAGTACAAGTCTCGTTGCACAATGAGGGGCAATCGATATAAGGGAAGTGCGAGGATCTCGCCCCAGATCAAGTAAAGCCCAGGAATAACTATAAATAGGAGGCAAGGCCCTCAAGAGTGATAGATAGCCATTATAGCCTTACAAAATATTCTCTGTAAACCACAAAAAGTTATTAATAGATTCAAGATCAAGAGACTTCCTTAAGGGTGGATTAGCCAAACTCCTGAGCTGGTGAACCACTATAAACACTATGCATAATCATCCATTAATCCCAAAAAAATCCTACTCCTTAGAGCCTTAGAGCACAGACTGAATTTTTCAGTGCACCTTATATTCATACCTTTGTCCAGTTGCGTTAATAACATCATCAATTGAATGAAGTTGTATTTGACAACTTTGATTTGTGTAAATTTTAGACTTCACATAGAGTAACACTTGATGAAACTAAATTCCATATAAAATTAGTTACTTTTTTGTGAGTTAGAAACTCAAAAATCTATTAAGGGTCCAAGACCTTTTTCATAAAGAATTATTGTGGAGTTTAAAACTTCGAAATTTAGTAAAAAGTTTGAAATTCTTTAATTTACTTTCTACACTATTTAATTTGAAGGAGTTTGAAACTAAAAAAAAAATAGTGAAGGACTTAAATAGCTAAATTGTCACTTAAAAGGAGTCATAGACTCCATGTCAATTTAGACAAGTTACAAACTCTTTGAAGTTAAATTTTCTTGTCTGTTAACAAGTTTTTTTATGGGCTGCACCTGTAAGATTTGCCGAGAGAAGTTGTGAACCAAAATTAAAGAATCCAAGATTCTTAGCAGTGAGCAAACAAGAATTTAGAATATAAAGTGTAATATCCCAATTTTAAAATACATATAATATTAGTTTTTAGGTTAATTTGGGATATTTTTTTAGAAAGGGATGTTAACGTTTTTAATGAATTTGAGGAAGTGTAGTGTTTCTTTTATTTTGGAGATATATATATATATATATATATATATATATATATGTAGGCAGTCAAAAACAAAAAAAAAAGAAAGAAAGGAGGATTCTGCCACTAGAGAGAGAGAGAGAGAAGGAAGGAAGGAAGGAGGAAAAACTAAAAAAGAAGAAGAAGAGATTTAGATTTATTGAAGGTATGAATCCATCATCATGGGTTTTATATTAAATCACATGGTGCTAGTTTTATCATAATCCATATATATATGCAAATGTATGTGTATATGTGAGTGTGTTCATGATGGAAATTAAAGATGAATATATAAATGGCTATTATTGTAAGTTGTTAATTTAAGTGTTTTTAGACCAATATAGATTTATTATTTTTGAGATTTTTAAAGAATTTATTTAATGTCTTGAAAAGCAAAAAGAAAACTAAGGGAAATAAGTAAGAAAAGTTGCAGAACCTGCAACTTTCGGTGGGTGAAGAAGATGAATTTCTTTAAATTACAAAAACATACCATTTAGTTTCAAAGAATTTTATTTTGACTCATATATTCTTGTAAACTTAATTTTAACTACTTTTTTACTTGATAATTTGGAAGAATAGAATTTTGGAAAATTTATGGCAGTCCCGAAAATAGAAAATTCGTTTTTCAAAAAAATTACACTTTGACCCCAAAAGTTTCAAAAATTATGATTTGAACCCCACAAATTTAGAAACTTTTTCTAAACAGTCAATAATACTTCCATACCCTATTACCTCGTATTAAAAAATATATTGTATATAAAATATATATTAAGTATAAATCAATGGGTAGGAAGTATAAAAATTAAATATAGAATTGCGAAACGCCGAAATTAGGAATAGAAATTGATTGTTATATGTTATTTTGGATTAGGTGGTGTTTGCATTCAAGTTGAGAGAGAGTGCTTTGAATTGGAGTTTGAAAATTAAGGTGAGTAGTTTATTACTTCTTTTGGGAGGATTTTCTATATTAAATGTGGGGGTGCGTACGTGTGGATTTTCATATATATAATATATGTGTTGATGTTTGGGGCTGCAATTGAATATTTTGAAGTTGTGAACTGTTATACATGTGAATTTTGGAAAACTTGTGAGATAATTTTATATCATTGTTTTGGTGATAAAAGAAAAATTTTGTGTGTTAGGATTAAAACTACAGTTTTAGTGTGTGTGAAAATCATGTTTATGAGATGGGAACTGGGATTACTAGGTGTAAGTGGTAACAAGCGACTGAGACTGGAGTTATCAGGTCTAAGTGGTAACAAGCGACTGAGACTGGGGTTACCAGGTCTGAGTGGTAACAAGCGACTGGGGCAGTTACCATGCTAGTGGTAACAAACATGATTTGACAAATATATTTAGAACTGAATGTGTGTGTGAGTGTTTTGGGTTAAATATCTTTTCAGTTATGACGTTATTTGTGATTATGAAATTATTTTATTTTAATGATTATGTGGGAGTGGTTGGTGTACAATTTGTTGTACATATGTGTGTATTAAAGTTTATTTTTGTATATAAACTCTGAAATTTATTTTCAAACCTCATTAGAGGTGGTAGCTATTCACGGGTCTTTGTGCTCACCCAAACATTTAACATTTTTCAGGAGAGGATCAGGGTGAGGAGTAAGTCTGCTGATATACAAAGGATTAGAGGACTTGAAGATTTATTTTATTGTAGGTCTTCAGGAATAAATGTCTCTTATAGTTTTGAGACAATTATTTAATTATTTTTGGAATAATATTGCTTATGCTTAGAATAGTGAACCTTATGGTTTAATTATTATTTTAGATGAGTTTATTAATGGTGTTGGTAATGTTTAGTTTATTCCTCTGGTATTCATTAGGTCGATGAATTGGATCATTTTATTATTTGTCTTCCGTTGTATTTTGCATTTATTATACACAAGATTAGTTGGTTAAGGTCTTGGTGGCCGATCCGCCACCCACCCTATGTGATCCGGAGTGGGGGTGTGACAAAAAGTGGATTTTTTTGGGCGAAAATTCTGTAGTGGCTCAAATATTTGAGAGAGTCGAAGACTCCTATTTTTTTTAGGAGTTAGAAACTCCAAGTCTTTTTAAAAGTTAAAAATTCCATTAATTCGTAACAAGTGAAGTGTAACATTATTTTACGAGCCTGAGAGTCTAAGACTTTTTGTTAGTTTTGCTGAGAATGAACCTAAGGCTCTTACACCATTTTTAGTTGTTGTCGTACCAAAAACTTCCACCACAGTAGCTCCACAACAACATGCAACGCCTGAAATTTGTTTTTGGCAACAAGTGCATAATTTTTATATTGCATGTGCTCTGAACAACTACATGAAATTTTGATGGGTTAAGAAAAATCCAAGGCTTCCGCTGGTGAGTTTTAAACTCCACAATTTGTTACTTGAGACCAAAAGGGGAGTTGGAAACTCCCGTCAAAAAAACCAATGGACTTCGGTACTTCAAAGAGTATTGCAACAAGATTTGGAGGAGTTATAAACTCCTTTGGTCTTTCATTCGAAGAGAATTCTACTTCCACTCTCTTTTTCTGGTTTCTTTTACTTTCTTCTAACCATCAAGACTCTTGTTAGATTGAATAGATGGTGAAGCTCTTGATGATTTCTAAAAAAAACATATGAAACACTTGGTGGTAGTTGTGCTGCAATGCATCGAAGGTGTTAAAACCTCATATAATATGTAACTTTGGAGGATCTGTATTGTCAGAATTTCCCCGGATTGCTGTATTTTTTCACCGAGTTGCTGCTATAAAAAATTGAAAAGATTAAATCGACAAGGAAAAGAGTAAACATTTTTTTTTAACATGTTGCAAAGCTTAAGAATTTTTTTCTCTGTCTCTCTTCCTTCTCCTCTCTTTGCCTAAATTTTTGTAACACCCCAAAAACCACCTTGGACGACATTACAACTAAAAACCATTCACATTATGAGAGCAACTAATAAAATCCATCGATAAGTCAATTTCATTCATCATTCGTAATATCTCCAACATTACCCCAAAAGAATGGACCAAGTTATGGTCATTACATCTAAAAGAAATGTGCCATGATATGACATTTACATCCCAAAAGAATCAAAGTTAACTTGCAGCGGAATAACAAAAGAGATCTAGACTTCACAATGTTTAAAAATGAATTTCCTAATCTAGAACAAAAGATAATTTCGCTTTAAGCGTCCACTTCGGGATCCACGTTCTCTTTATCGGCGTCTCCCAGTGTGTCGATTCGTCAACTCCCAGCTCCTCCTCTGGTATATAATCTAAAAATGTTTTGGATGTAGGGGGTGAGCACGAAGCTCTGTAGGAACATTCTCCCAAACTCGAACAAGGTTTTGAAAGCATGTAAAACAAGTCGGTCTCATTTCACAAATAGCATATATAACCTTTTGAAGTAAAATCATGACATTTTAAATGATCTGTAGTTTACGAACAACAATAATGTTAAACTAAAAGGTGAAACCAATTACCAACAATGAGCCATATAATTTTCAAAAGTAAACCAATACCCCACACATGATATTATATTGTCCTCTTTGGCATGAGCATCCTTACAAGTAACCTCTCACCCTCAAGGTCTTGTTTTCTTGGCATGAGCATCCTTACAAGGAACCTCTCTCCTTCATCCAAACAACCATACCAGAAATACAATACTAACAATTTTCTCAAATAATCGACCATTCCACAAATCCCGAATTTACGAGCAAATTCTGAAAATCCCCAATTCTCACAAATGATATTCCCAATAGAACAAATTTACGAAAATGTACAAGAGATCCTCAATAATATCATTTTAATCCTCAACTCAAAGCACTAAAGTTTCAAAACCAAGATTAAGTGAGAATAGAGGGTGAAATCCATTTTTTTTTCTTCAAAAACTAGGGTTTTAAAGCAAGAGCAAGAGATTTCATGGGTATTCAACCTTAACTTTGTGTAAAACATGATAATATTTACAAGATGACCAAGAAACAAATAACCCATAAAAAATACATATGATTAGGAGTTAAAAAATGTATATTTATATAAACCCTAGCCTCAATATAAGATAATAGAAAAAAACCCTACCCTACATTGGTTCCTTAGTTTTGTGAAGACGACAAAGGTTTGACCTTCTTTAAAGTGTAAATCCCTCTTGATCTTGTATTTTTTTCTTCCTTTCTTCCTCTCTAATGTTTTCTAGTTTTAGACACGCTGAAATGGGGCTAAAAGAGGCGTCCTAATGTATTTATAAGGCAAAAATGGACCACAAATCGAGATTTTTAAAAAGTCAGATTTCTTTCGGCAGTACCAATACACTGTACCGATATGGTAAACTCTCTGGACCTCAGGGTACCGGTACGCTGTATCGGTACAATTTTTTCGATTTTGCCTATTTCCTCTGTTTTTCTTTTCTAATTCATTCCAATTCCTTCCAAAACCAACCTAAATTTATACAACCTACATTTGTACATCAAACATAGTTGGTACAAGTTCTATAGTCAACTATTTCATATGTTTACAAGCTACAACTAAGTTTTAACTAAAATCTATCCAAGTTTCACCCTATCAACATTTCAAAAGGAATAATTACCGGCACACATATATATATATATATATATATATATATATATATATATAAAGATAGAAGTGTGGGGTTTACAACTTCCCTTTCTCCTTTGCTCACTGTTTTTTTTCTTTTCTCCTCCTTTTTTCTTTCACCATCTAAACTGCTCATAGCATTTATAGGGGATTTGCTTGGCAATTTTTTTTCTTTTGTATGCAAGAGTAGTTAGCCTTAAGCTACCAGCACATTCCACTTCCTTTTCTAATGGCAAGCTTTGGGTTAGTGGGTTTCCCACTCACCCCTCACTTCTTTGATGGGTAGGTTTATCTTGAAGAAACTACCCATAACCACCACTAGTGGGAGGATAGGCAAGCGACATGTTTGGCACAGAGCGGGTAGCGGGAATCGAACCTGCATCGTTAGCTTGGAAGATTAGGGGTTATAGTCGACATCGATTCATCATTTTTAACGTCTCTAATCCAAAACCGAACATGAAACTTTGGTTTCATTCGGCTCCTTTATGGAAGATGGATAAATTTGTAGATCTAAGATGTGAAAAAAAATTGAAAAAAAAATGCTACCCATAACATCTATGTCAGCTTTTTGTCTGAATATATTCAAAACGATTGTTCATTTGGAATCTGGGTTCTTCTACTTTATTTTTATTTATTTATTTATTTAATTGATTATTTTCCTTCTCTGTTTGTATATCATTCCTTAATTCAACCCATTTTCTCATTGAGCGAAGGGTACAAAATAAATAAGATTGATTTTTCATGTCTTCATGCTTTAATTTTCTAAATCAGTTACTTAACTGATTTTAATTTTTTTTATAACAAGGATCCACCAAATAATAATTAATTTTAACCATGACTATGAGAACAAATCTAGGACGTAAGAAATAAGTTTGGAGACTCTTCCAGTGATGCGGATTTGTATAAATAGCTTATGAAAAACAAATCACGCAATTATCACCAACCTTCACTATTAATAATAATTTTTTTACCGTTCAACAGATGTCCCCTGAGTGTCGTATGTGAATTTCAAATTCACATATGACACTAGGAAAAAAAATAGATTATCTTAATGATCTTTATAGGTATTTCAAAAACCTGATCAATGTAACCCTTTTTTTGTTTGGATTTTAAATTTCAAATAACTCACCCACTTTAGCTAGAGGTTTATATTGAGTAGGAGACCTTATCTAATATAACCTCTACCTTGACCAGCAGATAAATTACACAACTTCTTCTTTGAACATTACTTGCTTCCCAAAATCATTTAGGTAACCTTTACGTTACTTCAATGAATTTTTTTTTTTTTTTGTTATAAGATTCAACCTATTGAAGGTCTTTCAAAAGACTTGCTCTATCGATGATCCATATAGATTTTGTTAGGACCTAATAAACTAAGTTTTTATTTCATAATAGGTCTTTCAAAGACCCGATTTTTTTTTGGAAAATCAGTAAGCTCTTTCATCATAGATCTTTTCAAGACCAAAAATTCTTTGAAGATAAACATGTAGGTTTTTCCAAGACCTGACCAGAATATTTTTGAGGTGGGATGCAATTTTGCACGTACACCTACAACTTTTTTTGTCTAAACATGTTGATGAGTTTTTTTTTTTTGCCAAAAGAAATCAAAGCCTCCATTGCTTATGCTTCATGGGGATGCATTCTTAATTGAATCCCAAGCCTTGTATTTTTTGTTGTTGCTCAGGTCTTCTAGATGTATTTCTTTAATGTGGTCTTTCAAAGACCAGCAAAAATACTTTTTTTTAGTGGTCTTTTAATTACCGAGATTTTTATGGCTTCTTTAATTCTTGGGAATCAACAATTAAAACCCCACTTTTTTACTCCTTTAGTTGGTCTTTGGAAGACCAATGTGGTATATCTTACTCATTTTTTTTCGTTTCTTTTGTGGTGTTTGAAAGACCAGAGGAATAGCATTAAGCCCCCCCCCCTCTTTTTTTATTTATGGTCTTTTAAAGACCAATGGAGCATTTTTTTTGTATGGTCTTTGAAAAACCAAGGAGTTGACACCCTCTATGACACCATATATATATATATATATA
>CM042189.1:29786673-29803910 GCA_023539305.1 Ilex asprella
AGATGTGTAGTTCTCGACTCAGCAACCCTCTATGACACCATATATATATATATATATAATTTGTATACAATTTTGAGAATCTAATTTTTTTATCCGTTCTTTTTTATGAAGACTAATTGCAATGGACGTTTATGGTGAAACAACTTATAAACCAGCTTTAGCCATTAATGGTAGGGAGCTCAAGTTTGGACCACAATATAGGATATCATTCCCATTGAAGGATTTGAAAATCAACATCCCTTCCAAAGATCCCATAAGCTTGATTCAAAAGACAGAGACTTTCACAAGCTTGTTTACATTCGACTCTCAGATGGAGGATATCGTGATTGATGTTTGCAAAAATTATGGACCTTTGTATAAAATCACGATGCTTGAGAAAGTGGATGGCAAAGGCCATGAGGATTGTAAGATACCAAATGACAAAGAATTTTATCCAACATTACATAGATTATATAATGAGAAGAAAAATTGGGGCTCAGACTTCAAGTTCAGGGGACTTGCGACATTTCACTCATACTTAATGGAATGGACTGATTGGATTTTAGTTGAATATATAAAGGACTACATGAACAGGCAAATATTTTTGGTGTCGTGGCGGTGACATGCTACTCATATGAGCGTTGCAAAGATATTTGGAGGGATTTTTTTGAATTATGGAGCCCATTGACCAATAATTTCCACCACAGTGTTGGTGAGTTAGGCATTTCGTTATATGATTTGAAAGTCATAGGTGGTATACCAATTTTAGGCATTCCTTATGAAGAAATTTTACCTCTCAACGAAGAATTGCTTGATGAAGATCAATATCCTTCTATTATAACCAAACTTTTAAGGATCCATGCCACTTTGTGTGATCATCTTGGGGACTCAATGGGTTCCCTTCTTTTATAGGGGAGAAATGGTGTATGGCAATTTTGGGGAGAATTTTAATTTTATTTACAAGAAAGGTGAAGAATTCCATCCCACTATGCATCAATTGCCTTTGGAGGTATCATCAAGAGGGGCATTGATTGCTTATTTAGCTTTGTGGCTTAGCAAATAAGTTTTTCCTCAGGGAAATAGTGTGGTGCATCCAGAGACTTTCCATATGGCCTCTTTGCTGGCCAAGGGGGATGTTGTGTCACTTGCTCCAAGTATTTTGGGTTATATCTATCATAGATTGGGAGAAATTGCTACTCAACCTAAAAGTCCCAGAACGGCGAATCCAAATTTTCTCATTCATTATGTGTTTGGTTGGTTGGGAGAACATTTCCCAATTCTGTACCATTGTCGACCTCAAGATGAATTTCCTCCTAACTATCCATTGTTAATTAGATATTCAGGTGTTCGAGGAGAGGAAATGAACACTTATGCAACAAGAATTATTTTTAGACATAGTCAACATCTTTCTTCCCGACCCACTTCTATTGATGAAAACGAATATATTGAGTGCTTGGATGTTGTAGGGATTTCAGATAAACATTTTAAAGGATCATGTTGTGATCGTGCAGTAATTATAGTGAATAATTATGAAAACAAACAATCAAGAGAACAATAGCACACAGATTTACGTGGTTCGGCAATGTGCCTACATCCACGAGGAACGAGCGGCGGTTTTATTCATTATCTCAAAGTAGGGTTACATCTTAAGTATTTATATAACCCTAGTACGGATGTATTTACAAAAATACTCTTGTACCGTACCGTGGGGGCGTTGCCCCCGCACCCCCAACTAATCAGCGTCCCTGCAAGGCAAATGCCGTCGCAGGCTCCGCTCTGGCATCTGCCTCCTAGCCATTGTGCACATAGCAAACATGAGCCACACATATTCTAACAGATCAGCCTTATAGGATGGGCAAGTATGTAATGCCGTAATTTTTACACTGGGAGTAGTTGTATTCTGCTCCCACAAGTGTTCTATTGAGGTAGTACATGGCATTTTCTTTTCCATCATCATTGTTTTGAGCTAGCATTGCCCCAAGAGAGCATTCGAGTGTCGCAATGTACAAAAATAGGGGCTTTCCTTTTATAGGAGCCATTAACACATGAGGTTTTGATAAATACTCCTTAATGCTTTCAAAAGCATTATGGCATGCTTGAGCCCAGACAAAATGCACACCTTTTTCATTAGTCTTGAGAAAGGTTGACATTTTCTTGACAAATTTGAGATAACCCTCCTTATGTAGGCCAACTTCTCTTGTAAACTGCATAACTCTCGTAACTTGAGAGGAGCAGGCATTTCTGTGATTGATTTTATTTTGGTGGGATCGATTTCAATAACTTGGTGCCTGACGATGAAACTAAGAAACTTTATCCATAAGTTACCCCAAATGCACATTTTAAAGGGTTCATTTTAAATTGATTCTTTCTGAGTCTATCAAATAATATTTTGAGGTCACTCAAATGGTACTCCTTTTTCTAGTTTTAACAACCAAATCGTTCACATAACATTCAACTGTGTAGTGGAGCAAATCATTGAAAATGATTGTCATGGCTCTTTACTAAGTGGCACTTGCATTTTTCAATCCAAATGACATTACTGTGTAACAGTAAATTCCTTTTGGAGTACGGAATGTCGTGAGTTCATCGTCTTTAGGTGCCATTTTTATTTTATTGTAACCTGAGAAACCATCCATAAAAGATAAAGCATCGAACCCCATGATTGGATCCACCAGTAGTTCAGTAATCGGGAGTGAGAACTCATCTTTAGGACATGCATTATTTAGATCCCTGAAATATATGCAAATGCGCACTTGTCCATTCTTTTTCTTAATAGTCACAATATTTGCGAGCCAAGTGGGATATTGAACTTCCCGAATAAAACCAGCATTTATCATCTTATCCACTTCGACTTCAATTTGCACAGTTAGTTCTGGTCGAAAATGACGTTGACCTTGCTTTATAGGGCATTTATCGTCCGATACAGCCAGTCGATGTACTGTAATTTTTGGATCTAGTCCTGACATGTCTTGATAGCCTTAAGCAAAGATGTCCCTATATTCCCTAAGAAGGTGCTCATAATCATTTAAGTAGTCCAGGGAGAGTTAAGCACTGACAAAGACAGGCTTAGAATCATCGGTTGTACTAAGATTTATTTCTCGGAGCTCATCAACAGTGGCTTGTCCTCCATCTTCAATTTGAGGAAGTGCTGGTTGAACATTATTTTTGAACTCTGGGTCATCTTTTGGAATGGGATTTCCTTCCTCTTTCGTATCCAAAGAATCTTCTATTTGATTTTTTTCAAAGGAAGCACAATTGACTTGTACAATCCCTTCTAAATTTTCTTCTGCTTTAACTTCCTCAACATTTTTCAAGACAATTCTTCGTTGAATTTTCCGCTTCAGCTTCCATTTCTTGTTCACATTGGACTTTTGGAATGTAGGCTTTGAATAACCTCCAAACCGTTGAAAAACTGAAACTAGAGGTTTTTTGCCACCCTCCTCTTCATTGAACATAGCTTGTTCTTTTTCGATGAAAACTTTTGTCTCGGAAGAGGAAGTTTTGGGAATGTCATTTTTCTGACGAGTTATGACTTTATTTTTCCCTTTCCTAAAGAAAACTTTACTATCTTGGGGTCCCAAATTGCATGAAGGTGATGATGAAGGAAAATTCGATGTTCTCTCTTTAAAGAAAACAAATCTCTTTGTCTGACTTTCATCGTCTCCAAATGTGGTGAGATTACAATGTTTTTAGGGATTGATTGATTTATTCTTCGAATAGGACATGTGTAACTTATAGTAAGTGATGACATTGTATCTCGAACTAAAGTCAAAACTTCTTCTTTTTAATTTCGCTGCTCTTTTGGTACATACTTTAGAACTAATCTTTCATTTGGTGCAATTGAAACTTGACCTTTTTGGACCCTTTTAGGTGTTGTCTTGATTTGGATAACTTTTGAAGCTTTTGATGATTGAGAAGTTGATGGTTTGGAGCTATCCTCATTCCTTGTTATAGCTTCTTTATCCTTTCGGCTATCAGTAGAACAATGAGAATTTGTCATTTTATAGAACTTGGCGCCAGCATAGTTCACCTCTTCACTCCCAAATGGATTCGGATCTGCCACCACTATCTTTTCCTTCCCGTCTTTACAAAACTTGAAAACTTGGTGGAGTGTGGAGGGAATGACACCATTAACATGCATCCATGGACATCCTAACAAGACATTGTATGTCGTATCAGCATCTATGACATGGAAAATGGTCTCTGTGTGAAAATCATTAATTTCAATCTTCACTTCGATGGTGCGTAGGGCTCTTTGCCCTACTTGATTAAAGCCTTGAATTGTTAGCATGGATGGTGACAAATGTTTTGCTGACATACCCATGGCATGAAACGTCTTTAGAGGAAGTAGATTTATAGCTGAACCACAGTCAAGCATAATTCGATTCAATTGAAGTCTCCAATTTTGCCGATGACATAAAGAGGACGGTTGTAATATTCCACCCCAATTGAAGATCATCATCGGTGAAGGTAATGCAAGTCATACATGAAACACATACCTTCAGTGAGTGTTGAGCATCTACTGGTTCAACATTATCAACATAGAGATCAAGACTCCTCAATGCTTGAATCAATGCCTTTCTCAGCTCTCTAGATAGCTGTAAAGCATCATACACACTTAAAAATGTTGGAATGCATTTTAGAAGCGCAAGGACATCATATTTAACTTTTACAGGAGTTGATGCATTTCCAGACCTTTGCTTTGTTGGTGCCCCTTGGTTACTTCTAGGCCTAATGGTTTCCCCATTTTCAGACGATTCTTTTGGCGCTTGACCTCGAGGACTCAAAAATGAGGGTTTTACAGCCTTTTTATTTGGTAGAGCTTTTGGAGGTGACAGAAGACATGGTCCAGAACATAAGGTAATCTCGTCGACCTCAAGGTCAAATAAATCACCTTCCTCGCATGTGGCCATACAACATTACATCACCATTTCTTCTTCAACATCTTCATCTTTAAAGAATTTTGTGGGTAAATACTCTTCAAGTGTAATTGGTACTTTCTCAAGTTGAACGTACTCATCCTCCAAATGGATTTGAGTTTTCTTTTAAGTCTTCTTTTTCTTTCTCTTGTTTTTCTTATCCACATTTTTCTTTGAAACTTTATTCCAGGGTAGCCTGAAGATTTGACACTAGGGGATAAAGTATTTGTCCTCTTTTTAGTCCTTTTACTGACATGTGTTTGCCACTCATCTCCACTTTCATCTCCAGATTCACAAGAATCGCTCCAACAATCCAAATTTGATTCTGTCATAAGCTCATAAAGCGTTGGAATTGTCGAATTTTTTGAACGAGGCATGTCCGGATAAGCATACTAATAGGTAACCTTATCGTCGACAACAAAAGTAACTCGGATTGCCCCCTTTGGAAGCATGACAGTGGGGGTGGACTCGCTTTCAACTAGGGAGATATTATTTGGCATGACAACAGTGAAGGACTCTTGTATTTCCATGTCTCCCTCATTCACCATTGCTTGAATAATATTATTAAAGACATGACAATCCTTCAGGGAATGACTAACAATCTGATGGTACCTGCAAAATTTTGGATCATCGGTCTTGTTAACCTCGTACGATCGCTTAGGTTCAAGTAATTCTATTGCCTTAGCCTTTAGCAATGTGTTGAAAATTTCTTCCACATCATCATCTTAAAAAATGTACTTCACTTCTTTTCTTTCTTTTAAAGAGGGATTTTTGGAAGTTTCTTTTCCATTTTTAGGGACTTCCTTTCCTTTTCCATTTTCTTTCTTCTTATTGACATTAACAAATGTAGGCATGACCTCATCTTTCTTTGTTTGCTTTTTATTATCTAACTTCTTCTCTTCAGTCATTAGAGATTTTTTAGGCACATTCTTTTGTTGGGCTATTTGTCTTTCAATATTGCTAGCCTTGGAGACAAGAGTGTCAAATGACTGGGGTTCTGCCGTGCCTACAAATGTTGCAATCTTTGGAAGCAAATTATTGGAACACATTTGAACTGCTGATTGTTCACTTAGCTTTTCAGAGCATTGAAGGGTGAGACTTCTCCACCTTGTAATGAAGTCATTAACTCTTTCATTTGTTCTTTGTCGAGCGTCTACAAGGTCAATTATTGAGATTTTCTTTTTTGAACTAACAAATTGGACTAAGACCTTTGCATATCATCCCACATGATGATCGAACCTGACTACAATTGAGTGTGTCAAGTGAATGCTGACCCTTTTAAGGGTTGCACAAATTGCCTTAATAACAAGGCGTTAGACAAGGCGGACTCCCCACATGCTGAATAAAAGTGAGTGAGATGCTCTTGGGGTGACCCATTAATCCCATCAAATTTTTTAAAGTTTGGTTTTTGATAATCATGAGGAAATAGGATGGTATCGTAATGACTAGAATATGACTTACAATACCCAAGCACTGGTGGAGTCATGGATGCTTGGAATTCTCGAATTTCATCAACAATTAATGTTTTCAAATCTACCTGAGTGACTGGCGTTGTAGAATTTTGAGCCTCTTCATTGGTTTGAACATGTTCTCGTGCTGAGGCACTAGCTTGGATAGCCACCTGGGCTGCGAGGGCAACTATCTCAGTGTCTATGGCAATTTTCTCTGTATTTCACTTAACTGTTCCTCAATACTTGACGTGCCTATAGCAAGAACTGACATTTCCTTTGAGTTAGATTCTTGATCAATTTTTAGCTTTTCTCGAAACTGATGTCCAAACTCATCCGAAAAATCCTCTTGTTGGAAGAAAGCTTTAGGATCTCCATAAAGAGGATTATTTGAACCTAACATTGACCTAATGGATTGTTCATGTCTATTTGATGCTATTGATTCCTCCGAGGTAGCTTGTGATGATGAGTAATTATGTTCAGTTGTCAAGGACTCATCTACGATTGCAGATTCCTTGAAAGAAGGTTGAGACCTTATCCAAGCTCTTGATCGGGTGACAGGCCCTATGTAAATTTGCGCCCCTTCTCTTGAGAGGTAGTCTGCCCCTGATGAAATGTGAGCTTCCTTAGCATACAAGTATCCAGAAAGGAAAGCCTATTTATGAGTTTCCATGCCTGAATGTGCATTCTTGGATCACTCAGCTCTTATGGCAGTCAATGGAAACAAGGAAGCTTTAGGTATAGATTGGGTCTTTGGATCCCCTCTTCTTGGAAGGGTTCCTTTTAGAAAGGACCTTGATGAAAATATTCGAATCTTATCCCTGACTTTTGGAATAGGAAAGCTTTGGAATCTTTCCTTTAGCAGATGTAGATGGTGAACCAAGCTCAACTGCTCTTGGTTTAAATTGTACTAGAGATGTAACCTTTGATTGACTAGTTGCAGCAGACTTTGGGATAGCATGTCCTTGTGGTAGCCTATCTTTAGAAGCCTTAGGAGCTTTCACCCTTGGCGTAGAAGAAGGAGTACCCTCCTTGCTTTTCACGAAGGTTGCCATCACTGATACATTATAAGACAAATTGATTGGTATGATTCCAATCAATATTTGAGTAGGCTGATAGACTGGGGAGATTTATGGAACCTTCATATGGGTAGCCTTAGCAATTGTTGGCATGACTTTGATAGCCTTATTAGGTGGCTTTGGTGATTTTCCTCTCCAATATCCTAGCATTGACTTTTAGAATTGCTCTAAATATTGTTGAGAGATCAATCTTGAAAGAAGCATGATAAGTATCCTTCTTTGAATTTTTCCCATGAACTTGCATTGAGGAAGGTAGTTTGTGGTAGTAAATAGTTACTTGTGGTGCCATTATGAACCTGTGAAGGTAACAAAAATAAAGCACTAATTAATTTTTAAAGTTAGAGATGAAAGGGAAACTGGGTCCCACTGGGCATGCCAAAAATCATATTCTGCAAAAATTTGAATATTTTGCCGAACGTGACTTCGCTCATATAACAAGGAATTATACGAGTTTTATTAAATATAGGTTAGACCCATTCTAGATAGCATATATCAATTAATTATAATCTCTTTCTTCAAGAGAACACCCTTTGATTCCAACGAGAAATTATCACTCGTTACCATTTATACCAAAGGGCATTTTATTTGTAATGATGGTTGGACCTAGCTTAATTGTCTAGGCTGCTCTACGTACCCGTTATCGAGATCAAGCCGATTCGTAACCGTTATCGAGATCAAGCCGATTCGTAGTTCAGAGAGATTAAATTATTATTATTATTTGGGTAAGATCAATGGGTAAATGACTCGTTGATTTTGAATAGATAAATATCCATCATGTTTGAAATGGGTAAATGACCCTTTTGTTTACAAGAAAAATTTTGGGATTTGTGATTACGCCTAGTTTAATTAGACTACTTTCATATCCGAAAGGGAATCAAGTCAGTCGTAATTCATGATAAGAATCTGAAATTTATTTGAAGTTAATTTGAACTTGCGACTGCGCCTAGTTTAACTAGGCTGCCTACATATCCGAAAAAGAATCAAGTCGGACGTAGTTCGAAAAGAAATTTATTTAGGAATGCGACTATGCCCAATGTAGATACTAGATTGTCTACGTATTCAAAAATGGAATCAAGTCGGACATAGTTCAGATTTTAGGAATATAATTAAAGGTGATTTGGAATTACGACTGTATCCAGGGTAGTTGTTGGACTGTTTACATATCAAAAAACGGAATCAAGTCGGACATAGTTCGAAAAATAATTTTGAATTTGAGTGGGGTTTTAAATGAGTGAATGACTCATTTAATTTGGCTTGAAATGGGTAAATGACCCATTTGATTTGAATGAAGTTGTATTTGACAACTTTGAATTGTGTAAATTTTAGGATTCACATAGAGTGTGACTTGATGAAACTAAATTCCATATAAAATTAGTAACTTTTTTGTGAGTTAGAAACTCAAAAATCTATTAAGGGTCCAAGACTCTTTTTATAAAGAATCATTGTGGAGTTTAAAACTCAGAAATTTAGTAAAGAGTTTGAAATTCTTTAATTTACTTTCTGTAGTATTAATTTGAAGGAGTTTAAAACTCACAAAAAAAAATAGTGAAGGATTTAAATGATTAAATTGTCATTTAAAAGGAGTCATAGACTCCATGTCAATTTAGACAAGTTATAAACTCTTTTAAGTTAAATTTTCTTGTCCATTAACAAGTCTTTTTACGGGTTGCACCCGTAGGATTTGACGAGAGAAGTTGCGAATCAAAATTAAAGAATCCAAGATTCTTAGCAATGAGTAAGCATGAATTTAGAACTTAAAACTGGATTTGTTTGGACGGCAATCCAGTAGCTGCTCAAATATTTGAGGGAGTCTAAGGCTCTAGGTTTTTTTTTAGGAGTTAGAAACTCCAAGTCCTTTTAGAAGTTAGAAACTCCATTAATTCGTTACAAGTGTAGTGTTACATTATTTTACGAACTTGAGAGTCTAAGACTCTTTGTTAGTTTTGCTGGGAATGAACCAAAGGCTCTTGCGACATTTTTAGTTGTTGTTGTACCAAAAACTTCCACCACAGTAGCTCCACAACAATTGGCAACGCCTGAATTTTTCTTTTTTGGCAGCAAGTGCAGAATTTTTATATTGTATGCGCGTTGAACAACTACATGAAATTTTAATGGGTTAAGAAAAATCCAAGGCTTCCACCGGTGAGTTTTAAACTCCATAATTTGTTACTTGAGACCAAAAGGGGAGTTAGAAACTCCCTTCGATAGAACCAGTGGACTTTGATACTTCAAAGAGTGTAAAATTCTTGTATTTTTGTGCCCGAGAAAGTTTTAGGAGTTAAAAACTCATTGACTTGATCATGGGTAGAATCTGATTTTTTTTTTTTTTTATGATTGCAATGGATTTCGAATTGAGCAAGGTGGGAGCTAAAAAAAAAAACTATTTTTGATTGATGCAATTTTTGAAACAGCCAACGGCTCTTAATTTCTATAAATTTTCCTAAGAGTTAGAAACTACATGTTGCTTTAAAATGGTCTTCGAAAAACCAAAGCAGAATTTTTTCTTAAAATGGTATTTAAAAGACCTGAAGTCACTGTCATTTTTTAAGGGTTTGCTGCAACATTAAAAGGTCAGTAACAAGCCAAATGGAAGTTTAAAACTCCACTAAACCAAACACTCAACTAGAGACCAAAAATCTAATTCAAGATAATTTTGAGTAATTAGAAATTCCTCTAAATTACGTAGAAAGAATAGGGAACTTGTACACTAGACTGTAGTTTTGAAAGAGTTAGAGACTCTTGTGGATGGAAGGTTTTTTTGTGTAGGTGCATGGATTACACACCGGGGATCTTTACTAATGCCATGGAACATCATTTGATAAAACTTGAAAGACTCCAAGATGTGGCTATTTTTTTCTGGGTTTTGCAGCAAGATTTGGAGGAGTTGTAAACTCCTTTGGTCTTTCATTTGAAGAGAATTCTGCTGCCACTCACTTTTTCTAGTTTCTTTTTCTTTCTTCTATTCAAGACTCTTGTTAGTTTGAAAAGATGGTGAAGCTCCTGATGATTTTTAAAAAAAAAAAACATATGAAACACTTGGTGGTAGTTGCGCCGCAATGCATCGAATGAGTTAAAAACTCCTATAATCTGCAACTTTGGAGGATCGGTATCGCCAGAATTTCTCCAGATTGCAATGGTTTTTCACCGAGTTGCTGCTATCAAAGATTGAAAAGATTAAATCGACAAGGAAAAGAGTAAACAGAATTTTTTTTTTAACCTGTTGCAAAGGTTCAGAATTTTTTTCTTTGCCTTTCTTCCTTCTCCTCTCTTTGCCGAAATTTCCCTTTCTCATTTGCTCACTATTTTTTTTCTTTTCTCCTCCTTTTTTTTTTCACCGTCTAAACTCCTCATTGCATTTATAGGGGATTTGCTTGGCAGTTTTTTTTTTAATTTTGCATGTAAGAGCAGCTGGCCTTTGATTAAAGCTGCCAGCACATTCCACTTCATTTTCTAATGACAAGCTTTGGGTTAGTGGGTCTACCATTCACCCCACATTTCTTTGATGGGCAAGTTTATCTTGAAAAAACTACCCATAACCACCACTAGTGGGAGGATAGGCAAGGGACGTGTTTGACACATGTCTTCATGCTTTAATTTTTTAAATCAGTCACTTAACTGATTTTAATTTTTTTTTTTTGATAACAAGGATCCATCAAATAATAATTAATTTTAATCATGACTATGAGAACAAATCTAGGACGTAAAAAATGAGTTTGGAGACTCTTCCAGTGATGCGGATTTGTATAAATAGCTTATAGAAAACAAATTACACGTTTATTACCGACCTTCACTATTAATAATAATTTTTTTATCGCTCAACAATCACTTGAGATGTCATGAGACTAAAAGTACACACAAACAATTTAAACTACACCCTTTCAAAATACAACAAAGAAGAACACCTTTTCTAGAATAGAAAACATATAAGGCAGCCATGTTTATCCATTCTAGCTCCAGAGACTACCAGATATCTCACAAATCCTTTGTTGTTGGCCAAGATAACTTCTTTCCCCATGTAAAATCTATTGGGACCTAATTATTAGTTTTCTTGGGGTAGAAACTAATCTAAACCTTGCCATTTTCTTGTGCCCCTTATCTACATGACACTTCCAGAGCCCAGCAAACTAGATCAAAAGAGTAAACTGGACAAGAAAAAGGAAAAGATGGCGGGAATATACTTTGCTAACAATGTATGCAAACTATGTACCAAACTTGGCCAACTTGTTTCTTTAACTCTATTATATTCCCTGCATTAGCTTTTCTGTATATAGATTATGCCATGATAACAGTCCCTCTACTTCCCTTTCATAAAATCATTTCACCTTCACCTCTTTCTTTTTTGTTTGATTTGAATCACTTATGTTCGGTTGCCATAAGCAGATTTCATTAACTGTGTAAATGGAGGAGCAATCCCTTTCTTTGGAGTATACACCAGCATGGATTGTCGCCATTGTCTGTTTCATCATTGTCCTCATATCTTTTTGTGCTGCGCGAGGCCTTCACCATCTTGGAATGGTATCCAATTTTGCTTGTCCTCCTAGCATCAGTTGTCCTCACATCTTGTTCTCAACATATATTTGCCTCTTGTTTTTCCTAGCTGCTTAACTTCGCATATATTTTGAAAACTCAAATCACAGAGTAGATGGAAATTTAATAGAATGTTTAACCAAGGTAATTAAAGATTCGAATAAGGTTGTCTTTAACCTTTTGTTGCTTGGTTTGGTCCCGGTTAAAAAAAAAAAAAACATTTTGTCATTTGGTCAGTATCCTGATTTTATACTATCAGTCAATAATTCTAGTTATAGCATATGGTTATATGCTGGTAGTAAAATTTACGTTAGGGTGATGGCAATGTTGTTAAACTGAATAGAAGTGTCCCATTGCTTAATTGTGTTTTTTGTTACCGTGTACAGTGTTTGAAGAATAAAGAGGAGAAACTATATCAGGCCTTGCAGAGACTAAAAGAAGGTCTGTTACATGTATTTCTTCATTTTTTCTTTTCTACAAGATGTGCTTCAATATAAGATTTAATGCACAGAACTGCTATTAGCAACATGAAACTATTAATTTTAGATAATTTCTGAGATATTACTAATAGAAAATCACTATGTGATTGCTTCAAACAATTTTTCTAACTCCTTGTCTCCCCTTTAATGAATCTATAGCCTGTAGAGTTCATGGTCAGTACAAGGAGTGGAGGAAGATCATAGTGCTGTGTTTTTTCTGTGGACTTTAGATCATAGCCTATTCTATAAAATAAAGCAGCAATAGAACATTAAAACTACTAATTCAAAAGATTGAAACTGTAATCCTTTATCCCCCGGCTATGGCACATCCTCTCTTTTCTTTTCTTTTTTCCCCTGGTAACTTACTGGAATTCAGAGAATCCGCAGACAACATTTTATCCCTGGCTTTCATGCAGTAGATCAAGGGGTTGTTTCTCATCACACTTTCCTTGTTATCTAGTTGTTGGTGTAAAATGTAGTTGAAGACAACTTCAGAACAATGATTTAAGTAATCTAGCATAAAGTTGTTGCAGATATTCACCAAGCAGATGCTGTATTGGTCCCTTGAGTTTTTGAAATTTTATTTATCCAAGAATAATAATAATTGTTCATGCATTTCATTTCTTTTGTACCAGAATTGATGCTTTTGGGATTTATTTCCCTTCTTTTGGGGGCCCTCCAAGGTGCAATAAGCCACTTTTGCATCCCTTCTCATTTTGCTTCTTTCATGCTTCCATGTGCAAGAGGTCATTATATCAACATCCATGAACAATTTTCTCAGCATACCGTATTAACAACCAGGCAACGGCGTTTGAATACAGATAGTAATGATTCAGAACATTGTGCGCGCCAGGTATATACATCTATGTATCCTATTTTTTGGCAAGTGACAGTTGGTTTTCTTTTTTCTTTTTGATAAGAAACAACTTCTCAATAATAAGGTGAAAAGATTACCAAGGGTGAACGAGAAATTCACCAATAGAGAAACAAAAAACTAAATTGAATGGAAATTATAAGGTGATCCAAACTTTCACATAATGCTCTATTGATGTGAAAGACATGTATTCAATCTTCTCTTTTGTAATAAATCGCATGTATTGATCTTATCTTGAGCCACAGTCTAAGCAAACACCTGCACCTTAGCGCGCACTTTGGCCTTCCAAATTATCCAATGGGGTCCAAAAATTGGAAAATATGGGTCATGAATCATTTCATGGAAATAAGATTTTCAGGAAAAAAACAATAAAAGGCTCAATGACCCACAACCTCTTGTTATCCAATCCCAGCATAAGTGAGACTGTTTGGTTTTCTCATCACCTCCAGCAATACTAACAACTTGAACTGGTATGCATGTGCAACATGCATGTGTGACAATGGTCTAGTACCTCTATCCATTTAATTTATTTTGTTTCGTGTTTGATGGAAAGAAATCTGATGGTGGAACCCGTGCGTAGCGAATTGCTGTCTTATTCAAGGTAATAGTAATAAGAATTGGAGGCACTTTATCAGGGTATCAGAAAAACTTGTGATTCCTCCCTTGGAATCAAAATAAGGGACCCTTTTGGAACTCCAATTTTTTAACAAAAATTATTCAATATTTTTAAATTGTAATTGGAATATTTGAGTTTCTTAAAGTCATACTCCACACCAATTTGAAATAGAAAGGGCATTCATGTTTCTTGACACAACAAAAGTATTCGGCTTATTGTCAACACACAAACATTAAATTTCGTCCCTTTTTTATTTGCCCAGGGAAAGGTTCCATTGCTATCAAGAAAAGCATTAGAGGACATGCACATATTTGTTTTTGTTTTGGCACTTGTTCATGTGGTCTTTTGTGCGACCACCATGATTCTTGGAGGAGCAAAGGTAATGTATCTATGTTGTCATCAACTTTCAAACTTCTTTCACTATGATTAAATAGGATTCTTCCAAGGTACTTGTCATTTCCTAATTTATCATGGAAAATCATTAAATGTGTGGGACACAAAAGCATGTTACAATGCTGATGACAAAAAAATCAACCACATAGACACACAAGCATGCTTATTCAGGTTGAATATTCATCTATATTTTTGGGATCCTTGTGTGACATGTTTTTTGAGGTTTCTGTAGTGTTTTTTGTGTACATGCTTGTAAGGGACATAATGTCCTTAAATTTTAATGTCTTCCATATCTAGATACGTCAGTGGAAGAACTGGGAGGATGCCATCCGGAGTAAAATATCAGAAGATGGTCAACTTCAGCGTTAGTATTGTGGCAAAATATTGCTTTAATAAAAATAGTATGATTTAGGTGAAGTACTTTGGTTTCTTTGAGCTAATTTTATGAAATTAATCTTGTGTAGGTCCCGAGGTTCATCATCACCATCACCATCACCATCACCATCACCAAATCTTCAGGCTACGTGCTGGTAGACATTGGAGAAAGGCAGCTGTTGTTGGTTGGTTGGTAAGCTTCTATTCCTATGAAATTCTGGCAAAACCCTTGGGTTATAAGCAAGATTCCTGTGTCAACCCAGCCTTTTTCTTTAAATAAATTGACAAGAAGTTCACCTATTATAACTTAAACAGTAAAGTTATTTGAGGATATAGAAGAAAGAAGTGCTAGAGAACGAGGGACAATATACGAGTTATTACTTTTTTTTTTCCATCTCATAAGATATACTCAAGTTCTCCACCCATGAAAATTATGAAGATACACCTAGGAAAGATATGCATTATGTTGGGAGGAGATGTTGAGGTCCAAAAACAGCGATCTAAAATAGAGGAAGAAGAAACTGGAGATATGTTACTATTACAGTTACTCTGTTTCGTCTCACTTCACTGGTTACAAACGGAAGCACAAGACTTCAATGTATCTACTAGTTCTAGACCCGTACTTGGAATTTATTCAAGTAATTCCCTGCAAATTGAATACATGTCTTTTGATTAGTATGGCTACATCCCATTTTTTTTTTTATGTATTTAATTGTTTATTTTATGCTTTGCTTGTAGATAGCATTCTTCAAACAGTTCTATGGATCAGTGACTGAGTCAGACTATGTCACACTACGGTATGGTTTTGTACAGGTGAAGTTCCCAGCATATATAATAGCAATTAAAAATTTCCTTTTGTTATTTTATTCCCAATAGCAATGTTAAAAATGAATGCTTCAATCGTGCATTTTGCTTTTTATTTAGGCTCATTGTCCTCATCATCTTGCATTTGATTTTCACAAGTACATGTTGCGGACCCTTGAAATTGATTTTCGAAAGATTATTGGCATAAGGTACACCGGGTACAATTTAATGGCTGAACTATGTTTTGAAACAACTTTGATTCTTCATGCTAAGCACTGTGAATTGATTTTGAACTTCAGCGCTTACTTATGGGTCTTTTTGATGGTTTCTTTGCTGCTAAATGTCAACGGTACTTTCTTTTTCTCCTTGTGGAACACTCTATTTATTTCATTACAGATTCCTAATTGTTCCTGTATATGGATCAATAAAATGCAGGATGGCACACTTATTTTTGGTTGGCCTTTTTACCCTTAGTGGTAAGTTCATTGTTTAAAAGTGTAAATGGGTGCCTATTCTGTTTAAGAATTAGCATAAATATCTGATTTGAGTGCAATGACAGCTTCTCCTTCTAGTGGGTGCTAAATTAGAGCACATTATTACCCGCTTGGCGAAAGAGGTCGCAGAGACAACGACAGGGCCAGTGAAACCTTCTGATGAACATTTCTGGTTTGGCAGACCGCGCATTGTTCTTTACGTGATTCACTTCATCATGTTTGAAAATTCATTTGAGATTGCGTTCTTCTTTTGGATCTGGGTAAGATCACAGATTATTTTACGAGTACATTTTCACAACTTCTGTACCATACAGGCAATGGCACTGATGTTAACTTGCTAATTTCTATTTCAGAGCACATATGGATTTCATTCATGCATCATGGACAAAGTGGACTACATCATCCCAAGGCTTATTGCAGGGTAAAGTGTCGAGAAAAATACTTGCTACTCTTTTTAGAACCTCGATTCTACGTTTTGTTCCATTTCACTTGAACAGGCAAACAAAATGCCCAATATGTCGCTTCTCATGCTGAGTGTTTCTTACTTTCATCTAGTCATTCTTTCAACACAATTATGCAGGGTGATTGTTCAAGTGCTTTGCAGTTACAGCACCTTACCTTTATATGCTCTTGTGACACAGGTAAGATAATCCAGATTGGTCAGTATGTCAAGTCCATGTGTTCTTTTATCACGTGTATTTAGAGAAACACTAAATCATATTTACACTCATGGGGAACATCTTACTAGGGTGTGACTCGATTCCGCTTAACTGAACCCATAGGTTCCTTTGTTTGACATGCTTGTTTACTAATTGCTTCCTTCTTAAATGTAGATGGGTAGTAGCATGTATGGAGAAGGCATCCTTGATGAGTCCATAAGAAAAACATTCATTGGTTGGGCTGAAGAGGTAAGGAGAAAAAAAAGGCCAAAGTGGTCATGGAAAAAGGCTTTCCGTATACCACAAAAATTGTCATTGACAAGAACAAAAAAGAATACATCTTCCATCACGAATTCAAGTGAGACCCATAAAATGGCACAAGAACCGTTTGAAAATGTTCATATCATAGAGCACAGTACGACTGTCGATGAAGCAAATATGACGTCGGTAATTGAAATTTCTTGTGTCGACCAAAGTCAAGTCATCCCTTTGGATTGTCCATAAAATGCCACTAGTTTGACCATTTGCTTTCATCCATGACATCTCTATAAATTCCCTAGTGCATAAATAATTTTTGTGGAATAACGATCT
>CM042189.1:29808910-29823933 GCA_023539305.1 Ilex asprella
TAATTTTACCTACAAAAATAAAACAAGAAATTATGGATGAACCAAAGTGTCTACGCAATATAGTAACAAAAATACTTACCAAAAAATATAGAAACAAATACTAGAAATAGTATTCCGAATTATTCTCCATTTCTTCATCTACATTTATAGGTTAGTTTTCCGAAACATTCCAAAACATTGGTAAAAACATACTGAAATATCTCGAAAAAAACTCAACATTCCGAAATACCTCGAAATATTAGAATTTCAATTCAATTAATGATTAATTTCGGTCTCCTTAGAAATGGAAATGTTTTGACACGATATTTTGATCCTTGCCTACAATAAATAAGTATGAGGTCCAAATAATATAAATGTTATTTCGAGTTGCTTATTGGTGTTTGTGATAAAGATCAAACGAGAGACGAACCTTCATCTTCATGACAGAGATTCAAGTCTAACTAGAGGTTTGTCTGTTTGGAGGAGGAGGAGGGTCATGTGAGGAGAAGACAACAAATGTGAGCATTGTCTGTTTGACAACATTTCACTGATTAGGGTAAAAAACAGTTTTGCAAAACATGGTTTCACTGTTTAGGGTAAAAAAAAAAAGTCTTGTGAAACATCGTCGTTTCACCATTTAGTGTTTGTGAGTATCATTTTTTCATTGTATCAGAACATAACATACGATCACATCATGTATCTTACGCTATGAACAACATTAGTTTTAAAGGCTTTTGCCGTTCTCGCTGTGTTTCCATGATCCGTCTTTTATGTAGCCAATTAAAGCTCTATGAAACTTAGCCTGTATGGATGGAATTAATGGCTTATCTCTATTGCATGTTTCTCATATTGACGTCAACAAAATTAACCTACAGTGGGGAAAAAAAGAATGTCACACAAATGAAAAGAATTACCTTCTCAAAAACAAATGGCACACCCCATTTCAAAGAAATGAGGACGATTATGATAGTGATAAAACACCATATTATTGCCTTGATCCACCAGATGAAAGATCTTTTTCTCGTTTCTGCTTGCGGTTGCACAACATCAACTTCACCTATACTTGGTCCATTTGATATTACCAGCCTTACATATTCACTGTCTTCCCTTGCTTGACTCTCAGCGTTTACATGGTGTTTTCCCAATTCCTGAGCTGAATCTGGCATCTTTGCTGAGACACCAGAATCTGTCACGCAAAAGAAAAACTATTACCATTAAGGTAGGCAAGTATAGGGCAGATGATAAAAGTTAGAAGCATTAAAATTAATACTAGAAATACAGCAAGCCACTTTAAAAAGAACTCCCATATGAGTCCAATAGCTAACACATGGAGCCATTATTTTTTCTCCCTAGTTGAACCACATCACATGACAAATCATTGTCCTGCTCACTTAGGCACCACTATTTGATGTAATTTTGTCAACTAGGAAAACATCATCTCAATAGACTTGCCTACAAATAAATGCTGAGGGCTCAAAGTGGTTTCCATAATAAAAGAAATTTGACTTGTCTAAGGCTGAATTTTGCTAATTATCTAACTAAATAGGTTCTTGTAATCACCAGAGCATCATATGAGAGCAGACCTCATTATGGAAAACTGGAATCCCTGAATTGCAGCCAGAGGAAAGGAGCGAGCGGGGCACTTTAACCCGCCCCCCCCCCCAAAAAAAAAAAAAAATTCATCCAAGAACACCCCCTCCCCCAACCAGAACATCCACAAGAAAACCAAAAATGTTGTTCATGCAATATATTAAATACCATTGTTCGTACTGGGGTCAATGTCTACACTTTAAACTTAAAAGACTTTGCCTTATAAAATAGAAGGTCTATAATGTAAGGCATAAATGATAACTTTCTAACTATACACAGCCATCTTTTTTTTTTCCTTCTAACATTATTGAGTCTAGCCTACTCCTAAGGGAAAAAGGAATGAGAGCCTAAGCAACTTGTGACGGGTCGAATTTAGGCCTTAGACCTGATAAGGACTAATATTTTTCCACCACCACACCCTTCGCGAGTTTCAGACCTCCAAGATCATCCTAGCTGTGTAGCATCCTAAACAAACCATATGTAGGGTTTTTCTTGAGAAGATCCGCCTCAAAGCATACCCTTGCGACACCCGCTCGAGAAAGCCTGGGTCGGACCATCGATTAGCAGCACTTTGCTTACTACACTAGCAATACATCTAAAGTATGTAATTACCCCAAAAAAATATTATTATTATTTTATTTTGGTGCATTGGCCACCTAAGAGTAATTATATATACAAGGATAAAAATAATTAAAGAATACTAATATGTCTCTAATAAAAATCTTGCCTTAGAAAGGCCTCTTATACATATGGTTGTAAATATGGTAGTATTATGACATAGATCAAACTCTACAGATATAGATACATATATTCTCTTTCCAACACCTACACAAACATTAGAATAAGAGAAGGGAGAGGAGAGGCTAGGGTTTTGAGTAAAGAAAAAGGAAGAGAAAGAAAGAAGAGAATTTAGAGAAGAAGAAAGAAAACTAGAAGATTTGATCATCAAGGTTGGCCTTCATATTGAAATTTAATTTTGTATTTAATCATTATATGTGCACATATACAAGTTTGCAGTTTGATATAATCTTGCAAGTAATCCATATTGGTAGGTTTATATAGGGTTAAAATATGTGAATTCAAATATAATATGGTAGTATTTGTGTTAAGAAGATATTGGGAAAAAGGGAAGAAAGAAAAGTTACAGACCAATGCTTCTAGATACGTTAGGTTGAAGAAGATGGTGAAAAAAAATTATAAAAACCTCTCTTTTAGTTTCAAAGAGTTTTATTTTGATTCCTTTACTCTTCTAAACTTAATTTTAATTACCATTTTACTTAGTAAGTTGGAATAATAGAATTCTAGAAAATTTATGGCAGCCCCGAAAAAAATTTTTTAAGGAAATTACACTGACTCCAAAAGTTTCAAAAATTATGTTTGACCCTGAAATTTTAGAAACTTTTTCTAAATAGCCTAAAATACTTCTATACTCTATTCCCTCGTATTAGAAAGGATATTTATATGTAAATAATATATTAAGTATATATCAATGGGTAGGAAGTACATAAATTAAATATAGAATCATGAAATGACGAAATTAAAAATAGGGATTGATCGTTACATGTTATTTTAGATTAAGTGGTGATTGCATTAAGGTTGAGAAAGAGTGCTTTGATTTAGATTTTGGGAATCAAGGTGAATAGTTTATTATTTCTTTCAGGAGGATTTTCTATATTAAATGTGTGGGTGCATGTGTGTGAATTTTTCATATATATGATATATGTATTGAAGTTTGAGGTTGCAATTAAATGTTTTGCAATTGTGAACTGTTTTACGTGTGAATTTTGAAAATTTTATGGGATGATTTTATATCATTGTTTTTGTGATGAAAGAGAAATTTTGTGTGAGTTGGGACTAAAACTATAATTTTGGTGTGTGTGAAAATCATGGGGACTAGGTTACCAGTTCTAAATAGTAACGAGATTGTATACCGGCGTGGTCGGTATAGGGATGTGCACATAGGGACCAGTTATCAGGCTAGTGATGACAAGAGACGAGGTCAGTTACCAAGCTAGTGGTAACAAGAGACGGAACTAGATATCAGGCTAGTGATGACAAGAGACAGGGCCAGTTACCAGGTTAGTGGTAACAAACACGATTTAACAAATGTATTTGGCACTAAATGTATGTGTGCGTGTTTTGGATTATAAATGTCTTTTCATTTATAAAGTTATTTATGAAAAATGGGTGGTGTTTTGGGTTATAGATATCTTTTCATTTATAAAGTTATTTGCGATCGTGAGATCATTTTGTTTAAATGATTATATGGGAGGGGTTGGGTACAATTTATTATACTTATGTGTGTATCAAAGTTTATTTTCATATTTAAACTGTGGGATGTATTTTCACACCTCATTAGAGATGGTTGCTATTCACAAGTCATTGTGCTCACCCAAACATATAACATTTTTCAGGAAATGATCAGGGTCAAGAGTAAGTCTGCTGATATACAAAGGATTAGAGGACTTGAAGATTTATTTTATTGTAAGTTTTCAAAAATAAATGTCTTTTATAGTTTTAAAACAAATATTCAATTATTTTGGGACTAATGTTGCTTATACTTAGAGTAGTGAACCTTATGATTAATTCTTGTTTTACATAAGTTTAATAATGATGTTGGTGATGTTTAGGTTATTATTTTGGTATTCACTAGGTAAATGAATTAGATCACTTTGTTAATTTGTCTTCTGCTGTATTTTACATTTATTTTGCATTTATTATGCATAGGATTGGTTAGTTAAGGCCTTGGCGGCCGATCAGCCGCCCACCCTATGTAATCCGGGGTAAGAGTGTGACAAGGTAATAGTCTTGAAAAAAACAGATTGGTAGATTCAAAAACTGAATCCACATAGGAACGATTGAAGATTCAGTTGTTCCAGAAAGTCTAAACAACATGTTACTTCGGTAATAGATCTCTGTAATTCTTCTTATCGAAATGAGATTCTTTGCAATTCTTGAGCCAAAACAAGTCATAACACTTTACAACCCTAAAACAAAGGACAGATGTGAGAAACCATGACAGAAGAACGAGGCATAATCAATCTATTCGCGGCAATGTCTATGTTGCTTGGATGCAGGTACGGGTGTGGGTGTGAATTTAGGTGTCTAACATTTCAAGTCAAAAAATAGTGGATACAAGGGTATGGATCCAGATTTGGATACGGGTACGGAGATACGGTCTAATTTTATTCATATTAAAATTATTGTATACACAATTTATACACACATAAATATTTAATTCTAAATATCTAACAAATAAGGTATAATTAATAAAATGACTTTCAGTTATTTAATCTACCAATTTAACAAATAATAACATAAAATAATTACAAAAAGAAAAAAATAATGAAGGGTATTAAATGAAATTAATGGTACTTATATATGCTTAAAAATTACAAGTTATAAAGAAACAGAGACAGAGAGAAGAGAGGCGATGAAGATGGGCAAGGCGAGGCCAGGCCAGGCGATGCCGATGTCGTGCCACAGAGAGAGAGAGAGAGAAAAGAAGAAAAAGAAGAAGATACTTGGGGAGCTCGTGGGTCGCAGATCGTAGCGATGAAGACTTAAGTCTCAAGCCCTAGATCTGCGTGGATGGAGGCTAGATTTGCTCAAATCTGGACTCAAAGAGGTAAACTATTGTACTCTTCTCCTTCAATTTCTGTTGTATAGTTTGTATTTGTGTTGTTCTCTCGCTCTTTGATTTCATTTGGGTGTGTCTTTCTCTCAATCTTCTCTCTGCTTTTTTTTTTTGCTTGGAAAATCTGGACCAGTGTACCAGCCGTCTCCGGAATAAAGTTACTGTACCGGAATCAAATCCCGCACCTGCACCCGTGTCGGATCGTGTCGACATGGGTACTCCCACAAAACAGGCGAGTTCGACTAACATAGAGCAAGGTGATAGAGGATTTTATGAGAGCAGGTTATAGGTCCATAATGCCTCATGTAGAGAAATTGGACTCATGAAACAAAAAAAATAATAATAATAATAATAACTGTTCTGTCAAGTTT
The DNA here is from genome assembly GCA_023539305.1 of Ilex asprella. NCBI lineage: Eukaryota > Viridiplantae > Streptophyta > Magnoliopsida > Aquifoliales > Aquifoliaceae > Ilex > Ilex asprella. Next base: position 29,814,488 of record CM042189.1, read on the forward strand.
CCCAAGCGCTCTGCTGATTCAAAAAGACACACTAAACCATGTTACTTCATCTTGCATATTATCCATGCCTTTTTAATCAGCATAGGGCTAAACCCATTATGCCCCAACTTCATGTTACCATGTAAAGAAGGGGAATGTGTCATTGATGTCCTGCACTGATATATCTCACTTCTCAAGGGACATAATCCCCCAAAGTTGTAGCACACATAATTGATAAATTTTTATCTTTACTACTGGAAGAGAGGAACTAAGAATTTTTAACCATATAAAACTGGCTCTCTCGAGAAATCTACAGGGAAGGTATGATTGTCGTACAAATAAGTAATAATTACCACACCAAAAAATTGGGACTCTTTTCTTTGCTGCTCCCCATTGTACAATATCAGCTTTTAGTAGTTTCTTTTATTGAGAATTGCTCTAAAAAAATATCATTGAGCACTTGAGATGCAAATTTCCACTGAAATTTTCTTTTGGTCAGCACTGAATGTCTTAAATTAACTATGCCAAAAAATACAAAAGAACAATCATTCGACAAACCATATAAAAGTTAAAACCCTCACTCCCCTCCCCAACCCCCCTCCAAAGAAAAAAGTATTTACAAACCAACTTTACAAGCATCCGCTCCACCATCTATTGTGCATTTAAAAATGCAATAATCATAACTATTGAGCCCTCGAATCAAATGCATAGTAAAAACCATAATCTCAAACAAAAGACCATGTCCACAATATTTAGCTGCCATCTACATCTTCCGCTCAAACCAATACTGAGGCATTCGTTTCACTTATGGAACCATTTAATAAGCTCCATTATACGAATTACAAAACTCCCAAAGATTACCAAAAAAATATTGTATGAAAATTGAATCATATGCCACCAGTAAGACTGGAACTATTTCCAGACCAAAAAAAAAGGCTGAAATTATTCAAAATTCACTCATAACATCCTATGTTATAAACCCCAGAAGATAATATTAAAATTAGTCATTTTTTAGCTACATACAAAAACGCAACAAAAAGAAAAAACTTCTTGCACATATACTCCCAAAAAAAAAAAACACCGCCGGAATCAGTTAAATTGAAATTTTCTTGGCTTCGGGCATGAAAAGCTTAAGCAAATCTCAATTATATTATATATATTTTTCCATTTCAGAGACCACAATACTTCGAATATCTTAGATTTTTTACACCACCCTTAAAACTTTCCATGTATATATATATAAAGAAAACTGAAAATCAAACCATCAAAGAAAATATATTTCTCTCCCCCACACATAGACAGAGAAACATAGAGTTAGGGTTTCGGCGAAAAAGATACTTACACGGTTGCCTGAGCCCCGGCGGAGTTCCCCTTACTCTCTCTCTCTCTCTAAAAATGTATAAAGCTGTTGGAGGAATCGGTAGTAAGGTCAGACGTGAATTCAAAACTAACGATGTGTGAGAGAGTCCGGCCAGCCCATCTGACTTGACTTTTACTTTTCCCAAACACCAAACGCAGTAACCGTTGTTACCATTATTTTAATAGCTTTCTTGTGCATTACTACTGCATCGTCTCCATGTATGTATTTCAAACCTTCTAGATCTGAGTTTTATACTTTTGACACCTTAACTATACACTCAATTTCATTTTACCCTTTAAACTATTAAATTTTTTATAATGTTTATTATTTCACATTACCCTAAATCACAAAGTTAGTTATGTAAAATCAAATCAATCGAGTGTGTGATATAAAATAATTAATAAAAAATGATAAAGATTAGATGGTTGGGTTTTTAGTGCAGTAACGATGGTCCTAAGGTAGTAGGAGAGAGTGTGTGTAAGAGTATGTTCAAAGTATAATATGTGTACCTCCTGTGTAAAGAGTTGACAATTTATAAGCACATGTCCCTAATTATGACAGTGAGGTGAAGGTAAAACTACTAATCTACTAGAGATGATAGTTACAATTTAGGATAGGCACTATCTTAGAGTAATGGATATTCTGATGATTACTCTTTCACGCGCGTTAACTCTTCTTGGGCTCTTGAACTTTGGATTAGATTGAGACCATAAGTCTGACTTATCTTTTGATGATTTGAGTTTAACCCATAAATTAGTTCCAAACCTAATTTAGATCTGGGCTCGTCACTAACATCCGTTATTTTTTTGGACAGAAATTATCAATGAGTCGAGACAAAGTGAAAACCATCACATTGTTCGAAGGAAAAAAATGAAATATTTTTTTGTTAAATTTATGACAGACATTAAATAATTATGAATATATGAAATTAATTTCATAATTGACAGTAAAATATAAAAAACATGACAATTGAAAAGAAGTGTTAATTGATAGGGTCAGAATATAATTTATCCTTTTTTTTCTCCCATCGCCACCTTTTCCTTGTAGTTTCCATGTGGATTTTGTCTTAATAAACCATAAAACCATTTTTTATCTTTTTGCGCGTTTAATACGATGAGGTTTAGATATTGGCATATGCGTGTAGCTGTCATCCCTTTATTATTCTCTATTAATTAATTGACTTTCAACTAATGAAAATATAATAACTATAAACTTCTATTATATAATTATTTTATTAATATAATGCTACAGTGAATCAACTGGATCGTATTCAAATGTCTCAATTTCTAATCCGATTGTGGTTTAATCTGAATAACATAAAAATATAAAATAAATTGAGTACTTATTTAATAAAAATTAAGTTGAGATTTTAAAATAATTCGTTAAAATGTAGTGTTGACTAAATCATCCAATCAGATCAGATTTTCATTTTTTAAATTTTGAATATAAATTATGAAAATAAATGTCATCAATTTTACTAATAGGACTCAAAATTGAGTTTTGAAATTGGATTCAAATTTAAATGATTTGTAATTAGATCAGAGTCCTTTGACAAGCGTATTCTCGACCACTAACTAAAACAAAATTATCAAGAGTTATGCAACTTGGACAAAAAATATTGATAATACTTTTTGACTCTTAACATCACTGTCAGGACCCACTAAATGTTGTCAATATTTTTTATCCAAATAACATTTTTATATCTCAAACTATTAATCTTAATAAAAAATATCTTTTTTTTGCATAGTGATTTTAGGAATAGTACTCTAATTATATTTGAGCTAAAAGGTTCACAAGAAAAAAAAAAAAAGAGAAACCTTCCTTCCTTTCATTTTCCCTCTCGCTCCCTTTGGCTCCTATCCTATGCACTTATCGTTCTTTCTTTTCTCTCAAGTAAAATGAAATATTTTCTTATTAATTCATAGCCAATCATCTTTTTCCTGTAAATTTATATTTTGATAAAATTTTAGTCAAAAAAACAAGTATTTAACAATTAATGCCGTCAGGCAAAAAGGAAAGTTTTTTTTTCCCCTCACGGATTTTCCCACTTAGACATGGGGGGAAGCACCTAACTTTAATCCTCATCAACTATTAAAATAGGCATTCAATAGAAGAAAGTGCACGCTTGTTAATAGGTCAGCAAAGATTGAATGAATATTTGGAGTCTCGGACAGATCTTTCTAATATATATTTTCTCTTTTTTTTTTTTTTTTTTGTTTTGTTTGATGGGACGATATTCAGAATAAATGAAGCAGTTGGTATTGGGGTTATTATTAAGGGCATTTATAAAATGCCCCCTTCAAGTATAAGTCATATTGTAATCAGCTTTTTGTGGTTTCAATTTAAACAATTTGCTCCCCTCAAGTTTGTAACTACATCAATTAACCGATTGTTGTTAACTTTTACTGTAAAAAATGGACAGATGTTAGCTTAAATTCCATTAAAAGACATATTTACCCTTTTGATCCCTTATTTTCTAGCCAAAAAAAAATTGAAAAATATCTCAACACCCATATTGTTCAAGTCCCACCAACCCTCCAAGTACCGGATCATTTCCCCTAAAGACACCTTTTAGGATACAACCCTTCGATAACCGATCTCCCTCCCTGTCCTTCGCTCCCTTCCACCCCCTCCTTTGAGCCTAACCACCGTCGCCCAATAGTTCACAGCTTTTTTCGGGATTTTGATCTAATCAGAATGGATTGGGTGGAATTAGAGCTCTTATGCAGTTTAGGTGCTAAAGAGGGGGAATCGAAGCTTAATTAGTGGTAACTATGCTACACTGGAAACAGTGATGAAGGTTAGAAATATTTGGAGCATTCACAATGGCATGTTCTCTTTTTCTTTTTTTCTCACAATTTTTTGGTTGGTTGGTGTCTGGGGATGGTGTTTTGGAGCCATTGGATGTCGGGGAATGGTGTTGCTGGTTTGAAATAGACCTTGTTGGGGATGGAGGTGAGAGGCTGCCTACTAACAGTGTTGGGGATTGAGGTGAGGGGTTGTTGGAGTTGGCTATGAGGGTTGGGGTACGACTGGAGTATGGGAAGGGGGCCGCCGAAGTAGAGAAAGAGGTTGGGGTTATGTATTCTTTAGGACTTTGTGTTTTAATGTGTTGGGTAGGAAGAACAGAAGAAAGAGAATATATTAAAGGTTGAGGTTATTTTAGGAATTTTATATCTCCCATCCATTTTGTGAGTCAATTTAATCTTGACAAAACTTTAGAAGGTAAATTGTTTAAATAGAAACTACAAGGAGCTGATAGCACATGACTTATACTTGAAGGCAGCATTTTATAATTAACCCTATTATTAAAGACTAGAATGACAATTTGACTGCATGTTTGGGTCAATTAATTCACGAAAATTTTGACATCAAACAAGTGGAGTGTTGGGCTGCTTTCATTGCTATTAAATGAGCGGTGGAGATGAGTTACTAGTACGTAACAACAGAGGTTGTTCGAAGGTGGTCTATTGAAAAATAGCAGCAACATCGATCATCTATGACCCATTTTATAGATCAGATCATTGACTACGCTGAAAAATGCCATTCCCACTTTTCTATCTCATGGGTTGGTAGATCAGGTAATGGTGCAGCACACCTGTTGGCTAGATGCTCAATCGTGTAATATGTAGAGATGTCTCTCCAGAATTATTAATGTTAATTCTGAAATCTGATGTTGTAATTTCTAATGAATGAAAGTATTATCGTTTTCCCTTAAAAAATGTATTCAAATGAAACTTATTATATACAAGTGAGTTTTTTTCTCATTAATAATAGATGATTTATTAAGAAGAGAATTCAAAAAGAAAAAAAAACAGCATTAAAGAAGATATGAATTCTCCAACAAGCATATTCCCGCGTGGCATATTCTATTGAGCCATCAACATTGGGCCAAAGTTTCCGCGTTCTGCCCAAAGAAGGATGTGTTGCAAACTGTCCAAGGCTTTTTATTTTGGGTTAATTATAATCTTCCCCTCCAACTATGTCCCTTGTTGCAATCAACTCCTTGTAGTTTCAAATGTTATAATTTATCCTCTCCAAATTTTAAATGAATTAACTTGACTGACTGAAAACTTAAAAGAACCATTTCACTATCCATCTTGTACATTATTTTTCATATATATATTACCTGAGATATCAATTTTCTACCTAAAAAATAAGGAAAGGAAAAAGCTAAGATTAAAAAAAATATAGAAACCTTCGTCTCCGCCTCATCATAAGGAAGGGAGGGTTTTCTATCGAAAGGGGTAAGGGGGAAAATATAGATATTTGGTATAGCGGAAAAATAGGTGTAAATATATTAATCTCTTTTCAATAAATTAGGGATCACATGAATTTGACATGTCTAACTTTTGTCAATTTTTATTGTTTAAAAATAACTACTGGAGTTAATTGTAAAATATTCAAACTCAAAGTAAGTTATTTGTTGAAATTAAAACTTGAAGGAGTGAGTTATAAACTATCCAAAATTGATGGGGGTATTTTATAATTAACCCTTTTATTTTTTTTTGGATTAAATGTTTCGCATATTTTCGATTGTGGGCATGCCAAAGTCCAGGTGGACTTAAAATCCTAACACGTATCACTTATCGAATCGACGTGAGGTTCTAAAAATTGTGACTATTCAGGTGATTATAGTGAGACGTAAGATTACCTCTAGGTTTTTTTCATGCGTTGGAGTTTTAAGGACTATATATAATTTCACCGGTCAGAGACGTGTGAACACTAATAAAAGTAAATAGTGAAACTGCAAAGTAACAAGTAAATTAAATTTGAATCTGAAAGACGAATCGAACACTGAACTTAGCATCGAATGAAAGCAATAAAAAATCATCGAAGTGATGTATTACAGAAAAAATAAAGATTGCTCAGAAGTAAGGATTAAGTAAAAAGATATACTAGCTCTGTGAAGAGTAATTGTGATTTGATTGTGGGATCCTTTTCTAGTAGTCTAGTCTCTGCTATTTATAGAAATAACTCTCAACCATTGATTCATCTTTTTCGGCCATGACCTATGATCATGGCTCTGTTCCTTGAGATACGTGACCATGTGCTGAACTATTTTCAACTGGTGCCTCATGATGTCACATTTTCTCATTTCTCAGGATTCTAGGAGTCCTATTCCTCTAACTATTATGTTGATTATAGACTTTCACAGACTCTCTTATGACTGTGTATTCCATCCACGTATGACCCTCAGATTATGCTATTTTTTGGTGTAAACATTCCCCCTCCCACCCAAACAATATTGTCGAATACTCCACATTTGGGGCGTCGTTTTGGCTCATTTGAATTATACCTTTACTGTTACACAGGCCCTAATCAGCTATCGTACCACCGTTGGCCGCGATGCTCGAGGTTTACGATAATACTCCACGTGTAATCCTTCAGTCTATCCTTAGTCTTTTTAGATTTACAAGAAATGGCTGACACGAGATCCATCCATATCTTATTAATCATCATTTTGGCACGCTTTCTGCTCCTATATAATCCGTTTCCAGACCTAAAATTTGTCATCATTCTAAATTTGTTATTTCTTCAACAATTGAGACCCCGAGTGTTGCTGCTCTTGAAGAGGCTCTTTCTCGAGTGCAAGCTACTCAATACACATTCTGTACCTTCAATTCATTTTTTGTTTCCTTTTCTACAGCAAAGACAACCCTTGGCATGCCTTCAAAGAGATGCCTCTAGATGAAGTGTGGTGTATTTACCTCGGCTCTCACATGTCCCTTCCTTTGAATTTCAAAGAGCCTCTCCAATGGACAAACTAACTTAGTAGCAACCCAGTTTGTGCACGAAAAACCCATTCCTCTTATTGTATTTCGTGGGTGGCACGTGTTAAAGTAGCCAAGGGTTCTCTATGGCGTCATGTTGGAACTTATGATGCCATAACACCTTTTTTTCTCATAGTCGACTATTTGCGACGACCTTTCCTAAAGAACAATCATTTGTTGACTGTTTCTCTTATTTGTATAATTTGAATGGCTCATGGTCTGTCTAGATGCCATTTTCCCAAAATTGAGGTTCGAAATTGTTCCTTTACAATCGTAGGGAGGCCCCTACGAATGGCACTACTTCCCATGAGGATACTTGGTTTTCCTATCTCCACCCTTGAGGCTTGTATTACGGCCTGGGCCCGTCATGGTGCCAATGCTCACTATGGCGTTGAAGTTTACATGCCTCAACAGTTCGCTCGTCAATTCGGCCTTGTGCAATAAATTCTTTATCCTTTTGCTCACACTTTTAATGTTGATTACATCAATCAGCCGAATGTGATCGAGATCAACATCCAAGATGTTAGTTGTCGCTACTCTCTCGCTCGTCGCTCTTTTTGAATGACCTTCTTCACGGAATCATTTGATGTTTAAAAAATTGCCAAGGTTTAGTGGAAGCGATACGTCAATCGGCAATTTAAACGTGGTACGACTATTGTTCTTAACCATGTGAACTTTTCATTACAAGTTCAATCATCTCCTAGGACCGGCTTGGTTAAAAATTTTCCTTCTGTTGTTATTTCTCCCCAAGAAGTTGACCCTGGTCCTGCTATTTCTGCGGATCTGGCTTCTTCTACCATTCCCATTTCTCTAACATGGCCTCACCGCAAGGACAAAGCGGTGATGTTCTTCTGTAACTCCTTCCATATCTATTTCTCATACTCAAGTTGATGAAGATCTAGATGTTGAATATGATGTACCCCTTACACACCATCTTTGGAAATCTTGAGCCCCTTGTACCAACCACTTTCAATTTATACGGCCTCTTCTATGGTTGTAGCTAACTTGGCTCCAGTAGAGCCATCTTTTAATAACATGGCCATTGATGCAGTCGACAACGTTGAAGTTATAGGTATTGAACTTGAAGAAAGTCTGACCTAAGGCAAGAACTTCTCGATTCTCTAGTAGGCTAATCTACTCTAGAAGCCACTGAGACTATTAAGGTTGAAGTCCTAACTCAGGCCGTTATTACTTCCTCGATTGATCTTCCTTCTCACGATGCTGACTTATCTTCTATCATGGCTACCTCGAAGACTCGTCTTTTTTCTGGTCTTATCTCTTTTTAGCAGTCTTGGTTAATTGTGAATCGTGAGTTTGAAAACCTTTGCGGGACTGCAATGATAGTCTTAAATGGTCATCTTGTTGTTTTGGAAGATGGGATAGGCCTCCTCAAGGAGTGGCTTGAGTCAATCAAAGTCATTTTTTATTCTTCTTTTTTTCTTAATGAAGACGGCAAGACACTTGCTTACTTAGCCGATGAACTTCTGACCATTCTTCAGGAAGAGGGGTTGTTGTACCAGAAGCGCTAGGATTGCATTGCTATTATTTATGACCAACAGGAGCGATTAGTCAATTTGAATCAGCACATCCAATCCCGCTCCAGTCGCTCAAGTTGTTTCAACTCTCTTCGGAGGTTGGTTGAGATAGACCATAAGATTGTCGAGCTTTAGGTCTACCATGCGACGTTCCTAGAAGAATTTGCACCCTACCAAGGGCGTTTGGATGAACTTAAGGGCGTTGCAGCAAATGTTGCAACCTTTGTAGATGCGAGCTCCGCCCTACGAGTCAGCTTCAGCCGAATTACAAGTCGTGAACAAGTCATTGTACCAAACTAGAAGTTCATTTTTTGATCCTGTATAGTTTCTAGAAAGATAATAAATGAAAAAAATAAAAATGGACTATTTTGCCCTTTACTATCTTCACTCATATTTGTGTTTTTGCTTCTTTAGAGACGGTTGATATGATTGCCAATTGAACGACATTAATTGCCACTTATATCACTCTTTTCCATCATCTGATTCGTACTGTGTATTTCGGCGCTTTGACTGCCGTTCAAGGTGACGTTTCATTATCCTCATTAAACTGTCATAAATGCTTGATTGTTTTCGAGCCAAGGCCATTAAAGTATTCAATCCCTTCATGGCCTATAAATATTGAAGGACTTTGGTTTTTTGAAACAAATCAAACTAATATATGTTCTCTTCCTTGTGCAATATGGTTGTTGATTTTTCTAAACAACCTAACACGGAAGGGATAAAGTTGGAAATAACCTTATTAACTTCCAATCTTTTATATCTTCAGTCTTAACCATGACCTTTGCTATATATTTTTTC
>CM042189.1:29898933-29910091 GCA_023539305.1 Ilex asprella
CTGGTTCAGCAGGGCGAGCAAATCGTGGGCACTCCTTTGGACGAGTTGTCTAGGAGGTGGGCGCTGTTGGCTTCAAGTGCACAGGTGTTGTTGGCTTTGGGTGCGTAGGGGTGAGCGCTACTGGCACACGCGGATGAGGCTAGCATGGAGACTTTTGGGCGTGCATATGGGTGACGCGCAGGCAGCCTAGGCGTCAGCTCCATGGGTGAAGAGACCAAGGAGGCGCCTGTTGTGCTGAGCATGCAGCTAGGCAAGTAAGGCATGGGCGCTATCTTGAGGAAATTAGGCGAGCAACCTGCTCACGTTGGGGGCGTGCGTGGCGACGGGCGAGCCACCTAGGTGGCATGGAGTGAAGATGGGTGGCTGGGATCTGGTCGGGGTGACAATGGGCGAGTTGCCCATGTGAGTGGCGAGGCTACCTATGGCCGAGCAGCCCATGTGACTGGCAAGTTGGGCTGCGCAGGAAAAAGGGCACCAGGTGAACAAAGGGCTTTAGTCGCCACCTTGGGTGGTGGTTTGTGGAGCTTAGGCGAGCAAGCAGATTTTTTTTTTTAAAAAAAAACTTTGGGAGGCCTAAACGTCTGTTTGTGGGTCTTTTTTGAACTTTTAACAGCATCAGTCACAGCAAAAGCTGTGAGTCTTGTAGGTCTCATCGAGAGCTTCGATTTGACATATTATACGCCCTATTTAGACCTCCTTGGGTGAGCAGAGAGGGTCTGGTGCCCCTTTGGGCGAGCAGAGGGGGTCTGGTGCCTCTTTGGGCTTGCAGAAGGGGTCTGGTGCCCCTTTGGGTGCTGGTGTGGCCCATTTGGGCGAGCTAGGGACTTCCTTGGGTGTCTTAGGCGAGCTTGGGGCTACCTTGGGCGAGCTGGGACTGCCTTGGGCACCTTGATGGTGATGGTGAGGGGCCTCTAGTTAAGGCGGGACTACCTTGGACGAGCCTGGGGCTCCCTTGGGTGCCTTAGGTGAGCAGGCACTGTTCTGGGCGAACTTGTTGTGGTGGCAATGGACGCCGAGTATAGATCCTTCTGAGTATTTTTGGGGTGTTTGGGAGAGCCTGTGCACCTGAGGAGACCTGGGCGCCTGCTGGGGAGACTTGGGCGCCTGCAAAGGAGGCATGGGCGCCTGTGGGGGAGACCTGGCCTGGGGAGGAGACCTGGGCCCCTGCAAAGGAGGCATGGACTGGGTGCTTAAGGAAGAGGCATAGGGGCCTGCGAAGGAGACCTGTCCTAGGCGCCTGCAGGGGAGACCTGACCTGGGTGCCTATAGAGGACGCGCAGGCTATTAGGTGTGTTGGTCAGGCAACCCATGCGGTAGATACCAAATGAATGAGACTCTGATTGTTAACATTCAATCTACTATAGTCCTTTTGGGTTACAGACGACCTAAGTTTCAGGATCCTGCCTAGAAGTAGCAAACAAATGTTATTCCATTTTTTTAACATAATTATCTGGAGAGAGATGTAGGCTGCTTGAGCGATAGCAAAGACAACTTGACAGTTGCTCGTGAGAGAGCTACACCTTTTGCGATCGATCTTTTGGTGACCCATGAGAGAGTCCTTAAGCTTGAGGTTTAGGTTGTCTGTTTGAGAACAGTGCAGAGGCTACGCTTTTGGTGACCTGCAAGAGAGCCGCTAAGTTGGATATGTAGGCTACCTGTTTGAGAACAGTGCAGAGGCCAAGCTTGACATTAGGCTGCCTGTTTGAGAACATTGCAAAGGCCAAGCTTTTAGCGACCTGCGAGAGAGCCGCTAAGCTGAATATGTGGCTGCCTGTTTGAGAACAGTGTAGAGACCATTTTTTTTTATATGTAGGTTGCCTGTTTGAGAACAGCGTAGAGGTCAAACTTTTGATATGTAGATTGCCTGTTTGAGAACAGTATAGAGACCAAGCTTTTAGCGACCCGCGAGAGAGCCGCTAAGCTGGATATTTAGGCTGCCTGTTTGAGAACAGTGCAGAGGCAAGTCAAGCTTTTGGTGATCCGCAAGATGATTCACCTAGCCTAGACCTATTGATTTCCTCAACATTTATATACTTTTGAGCTTTTGCCAATAGTTCTGACATGCTCTTTGGTAGTCGCTTCATTATTGAGAAGAAGAAGTTGGATGAAGGGAGGCCTCCCAGAAAGGCGGTCATGATGACTTTGTCATTGGGTTCCTCGATTTGGAGGACCTCCTCCTTAAAACGAGTGAGGTAACTCCTCAGACTCTCGTCTCGATCCTGCTTTATGTTGAGCAGATGGGTGACAGACTTTTGTTGGCGGCGTCCGCCAATAAACTGTGCCACAAATGATTTGCTTAGCTCGGCGAAGGAGCCTATGGAGGCCAGGGAAAGCTTGACAAACCATTGTTGGGCGAACCCCTTCAAGGTAGTTGGAAATGCCCTACACATGATCTTGTCAGGGACGTTATGCAACTGCATTAGAGTTTTGTAAGTCTCCAGATGGTCCAGTGGGGCCTTTATTCTGTCAAAGGTCTCCATGGATGGCATTTTAAACTTTTGAGGGAGGGGTAGTTTGCCACGTCAGGTTTAAAAGGCGTGTTAGTTCGCCTAACAAGGTAGTCTACAGTCTCAAGTCCTTGCGCTTTCATGGCTTTGAAGACCTCACCTAGTTGATTTTGCACTTCTTTAATTTTTTCATCCCAGAGATTGGGGGCTCCTCTGGAGTGATCATGGAAATGACTTCCATGATCCATGTTTTGGTTCTCGCCCTCATCCTCTTAGAGGCGAGGGACCTCTCCATGAGAAGGACGAGAAGGAGGAGGTGAAGGTCCCTCATGGTGGGCTCCCCTGTGCGGGAGGCCCAAGAGAACTCCAAGGGGGGCACCCAGGCCTACATGGGAGCCTAGATGGGGAGCACCAAGGTGTGGAGCTCCTTGATGCCCAGGGCGTGGAGCTTGAGGTCTTCCATGTTGTGCTCCTCCTAATTGTGTTCCTTGCCAAGCGAGCATAAGTTGTAGCATTTGCTGGTTTTGGGTCACCAACTACTACACGGTCTCCAACATTTGCTGAGGATTTTGAGGTGGAGCATTTGGGACAGAGTTGGCAAGTGGAGAAACAAGCTCCTCCTCTCATGGTGGATTATCCTCAAGTTGATTCATCGATCTGGTGGTGATCGCCATAGGTTCAATAAATGAAGTGTTTAGGAGTGAGAATTTCGTCGTTCCCACAGACGGCGCCAAACTGATGATGCACAAAATAGTTTTGCACACCGCCTGTCAAGTAACAATATTAAATGCAATAATTAATAAATAAAGAGAGAAGACGAAGATTATAATGGTTCGGTCAATACGACCTACGTCCACTTTTGAATGGCTTGGGTCGCCAGACACTTTATTATATCAAGTGTGCAGGGGGCAGAGAGTACAAGCTTAGATGGAGAGGAGTGAGTTGTGCTCAAAAGAATGTCTTCTGCCCCTAGGTGTTGGTGGAGCTTACAATTTATAGTCGTCCCCTAACAGATTGAGGCGACTCAATAGCAACTAAGCAACTATTCTGGTGGAGTTGACTACTTCTCCTCAACAGGTGGGGTGCTCTCCATGAAACTCGTTCAAGGAAGGTGAGGGCTGACTCTTTCCAAGGCGGCGAGGGTAAGGCTCCTGGATGCTCTCCTGATGACGTATCCAAGCTAATGTAGCTCCCTAATGAGCTTGACTAGACTTGGGCCCCATTAGGTTTGGTGGGTCTTCATAAGGTTGGACTCTTAGTAGGATTGAACTTTCCACATGGATTGGGCCCGGCCTATCAAGTGTCTTAGACACTTGCACATTCTACGAAGAAGAAAAGTACATCCAAGACTTGAAGTCTTGTACACCTATATGTACTGTTTGATAATTTTTTTTTGACTCAAAAATCTTCCTGATATTCTTTTGTCAAATAAATTGCATTATGCTACATCACCTCTTGACAAGTCCTACAAAGCTATCAAGTTTTGCCAAAAGTTTTCCTCCTAGTTGATGAACTGTTCTCAGAATTCAGTGTGTCAGTCATGATTATCTTGATTGTAGCAAATTTTCTAACGAGAGCTTCTGTTTGCAACAAATTTTTGGAGGATCTGGTCATAATTGGTGCTGCTAGCTTAAGCAATTGTTGTTGCAGTCTACTCGAATCACTCTTGAAATCACACTTCGATAACAAAATTAAATCGGGTCAGTTTTAACCAATTTTACCTAGCAATTTATTTTTTATACAATTTGTTAATATGGGGTCTAAGGCTGCTAGTGTAGAACTAAGCAAAATCGAGAGACTTAATGGTACAAATTATTCAACTTGAAAACGTTGGATTCGCCACATATTATTTCAAGATAAAGTTGAATATGTCATTGACACACCATACCCAAAAAACCACCTCTTGAGACGGAAAGGCTTCTAGAAACACTTATAAAAGGTTTGTAGAGAACGAAAAAATTGGCTAGGTTAATCTTGCTCACTTTTATGGAACCCGATTTAGAAGTTATTTTTGAGGAACCTGAAATTGCTAAGTCTATGTTCGATGCTATAACACAAGTCTATGGTACTGCCTCTAACACATATCTCCAACTCTTGATTGAAAAATTTAATGACACTTTTATGAAAGAGGATGAGTCTATTGTTGAACATGTCAATAAACTTGTGGTAGTAGCAAAAGAGTTGACATCTCTAGACAACCCAATTCCCGATAAAATGCAAGTTTCTACTGTTTTACATAGTCTTCCTAATTCATGGGAGTCCGTTGTGATTTCTTTGAATATCTCTGGCCAAGATTTAACAATGACAAAGTTACCTATGTTGCTAGGCATTGAGGCCGAGAGAATGGCTAAAAAGAAAGATAGTAATGTGTCAAATCTAGTTTCCAGTACTCCATCTTCCCAATTTGTCACGGGTGCCCCATCTAATAATGTGTCAACTACTCTATCTTTTCTTAAGCCAAGACAAGACAAACATTTTAAAAGAAATAATAAGAAATGTAACAAGTTCAAGAGACAGAATTATTTTAAGGGAAAATAAACGGGTACTTGTTATAACTCTGGGCAGCCCGGTCATTACAAAAGTAATTGCACACAAAAGAATAGTGGTCAAAATTTTAAAGGATCAAGAGACATTGTGTGTGCGGTTTCCTAGTCGCTTCTTGCAGACTATGACTCTCTTGCTTGGTCGATTGATTTTGCTTCTTTTCGACATGCGGCTATGACTAAAGATAATTTTGTTGAAATAAAAGAGGTGAAAACCGGTGACCACTAGTTATACATGGGAAATAACACTTACTGTGATGTGCTTGGAATTGACATTGTGAGAATTTCGTTGCTCGGGCAAAACAACCTCCTCTTAACTGATGTACTTTATGTGCCTAATATGCGTCGCAATCTCTTGTCTATGGGACGATTAGATGATAAGGGTTTTGAAGTCTGTTTTTTATTTTCTAAATTTTCTATTGGTAAATATGGTCGTATTTTTGCATGAGGGACTAAAGTTGAAGATCTTTACCGTTTGAATGTTGCTAGTGACAATAATAAAATTAGTTATTCTTCTGCTTATATTGATGTCTCTTATAATGTTAATGTTGATTCTATTTTATGGCATATGAGACTAGGTCATATTAATTATAATAAAATGAAAAAGATGACTAATATAGGATTGATTCCAAATTTAGATCTTGACTTGAAACCATGTGAATATTGTATAAGTGGAAAAATGACTAGAAAGCCATTTAAAAAATTAGAAAGAGCTAAAGATTTGCTAGAATTAATACATTCGGATATTTGTGGTCCTCTAAATGTTAAAACCCATCGTGGTATGAAATATTTTATTACTTTAAGATATGGTTATATATATTTATTAAAGAATAGATCGAATGTCTTACAAAAATTTATTGAATTTTAGGCGGAAGTAGAAAATCAACTAGGTAGAAAAATTAAAATATTAAGGACGGATCGAGGTGATGAATACATGGATGAATTTTTTGAATCTTTTTGTAAAGAAAATGAAATAATACATTAATTAACAATTTCTTATACACCTCAATAAAATGTTGTAGCCAAAAGGAGAAATAGAACACTCCTTGACATGGATAGATCTATGCTTAGTCATGCACACTTAAGCACTATTTTTTGGGGTGAGGCTATTTCTACCGCTTTTTATATTCTTAATAGAGTACCATCTAGAACAATAGGAATGACACCATATGAAATTTGGAAGCGTACAAAACCAAGTTTTTCTCATTTAAAATTTTGGGGTAGTTCGGCTCATGTTAAAATTTTAGGACCTAATAGAGGAAAATTAGATCCTAAATCAATAAAATGTACTTTTATTGGATATTATAAAAATTCTATTGGCTATAAATTTGTAAATCACCATAGTGATGGATAAGTGGGAGTCATTGAAAGTAGAGATGCATTTTTCTTTGAAGATGACTTAGATAAAATTGAGAAAATTGTTGAACTATTTGAAATTACTAAGGAAAATGAAAATAAACAACCACAAGAGCAAATAATAAAAGAACCTCCACCCAATGATACTTTAACTAGAATACAAAGGGAAAGACATCCACCTAGCTACTTAAAAGATTATTATGCATACAATAGTGAAGAAATTCCAAATGATCCTATTGATTTTAATGATGCTATGAATTCAATTGATCATTTAAAATGGAGAGAAGCAATTAACGAAGAAATAGAATCTATAGAGAAAAATAAAGTTTGGAAGTTAGTTGATTTTGCAATAGATAGAAAAGCAGTTGGGTGTAAATGGATCCTTAAAAAAAAAATTAAATCGGATGTGTCTATAGATAAATATAAAGTTAGACTAGTGGCTAAGGGATACACACAAAAGGAAGGTATAGATTATGATGAAACATATTCTCCTGTAACTAAGTTTACCTCAATAAGAATATTAATGACATTGGTTGCATACTTAGACCTAGAGTAGCATCAAATGGATGTTAAGACTGCTTTCCTTAATGGTGAACTTAAAGAAGAAATTTATATGTATCAACCGCAAGGATATGAAGTTGAAGGTAAAGAAGATAAGGTGTACAAATTGAATAAATCTTTATATGGCTTAAAACAATCCTCAAGGCAATGGTATCATACTTTTCATAATGGAATTATATCTTATGGTTTTGTTCCAAATAACTATGATCATTGTATATATACTTGAAATAGTGGGAGTAATTATATTATTCTTTCCTTGTATGTGGATGACATTTTACTTGTCATAAATGATATAAATAGAATTTTAGAACTAAAAGATTGGTTAAACACCAAGTTTGAAATTAAAGATATGGGTGAAGCACATTATGTACTTGGAATTAAAATTTTTAGAGTTAGAAAGCAAAGAAAATTGAGCTTATCTCAAAAATCTTATTTAGAAAATATTTTAAAGAAATTTAAAATGGATTCTTGTAAACCTATTGAATCACCCATTTACAAAGGAGCAAAATTATCTAAAAATATGGCTCCCAAAACTGAAGAGGAGATACAATAAATAAAATCTAAACCCTACGTAGAAGTTGTTAGTGGTCTAATGTACGCTATGTTATGCACTAGACCAGACCTTAGTTATGTTGTTAGTTTGATTAGTCGATATCAAAGTAATCCGGGTATACCTCATTGGTTAGTGGTGAAACGTGTACTTAGATACATACAAGGAATATTAGATTTTTCTTTAACATATCAAGCTGATAATATAAATGTTAATGGTTATTGTGATGCTGATTTCGTTGGTGATATTGATGATAGAAAATTCACTTTGAGTTATATATTTGTTTTTGGTGGTGGTGCTATTTTATGGTCTAGTAAAAAATAAGGTTGCATAGCTAAAAGTACTATGAAAGCTGAATACATTGCTTGTAGTATGACTGTCTCAGAAGCCATATGGTTGAAATGCTTTCTAACTGATTTAAAGCTTACCTGTGTAAATAATATGTCTATTCATATTTTTTGTGATAATAAAGTTGCGATAAAAACCATTAAAAATGGAGAAATCAGGCCTAAAGGTAAGTATATTGAGTTACAATATCACTATATAAGTGATATAACACAAAAAGAACATGTCACTATTGATTATCTTTGTACAAAAGATATGGTTGCAGACCCATTAACAAAACCTATTGTAATCGAAGAATTTAAATGACATGTCGTTGCTATGGGTTTAAGTTATGAATGAATATCTTGGGTAAAGGGGTTAACCCCCATTATTACACGTATTACAACATTAATTGTGCTCACGTGTTGTTGACAAGACTTGGCACATGACCAAAAATCTGAAGAGTCTTTTGCCAAACCTTTTATCTAAACCGAGCTAGTTGGTGGTTCGGTAAGATAAAGAATAGTTCGGTTCTCTTTGCTACCAAGCTCATAAATCCGTGTAGCAAAACAAGGTGAGAGCTCGGCTTGTACCAAGACAAGTCCTTGAAAGTGTTCGGCAAAGCAAGAGAAGAGCTCAGTTTGTACCAAACCGAGGTGATCAACATGTTCGGCAAGTATTTGATGTGTTCGGCCTTCATTGTCCGAGCAATTTCAAACGATAAACACAGAGATAAAGAACTGCCTAAAAATTAGGCAATCAGATAAACGAAATCGAAGAAATCAAAGATATCCAAAAAGATTGTTGGAGAAGAATCAGTAACTTCCCATATTGAAACACTGAGAGAGAGGAAGGTGTGCCACCTTGCATTTGAATCTACGGAAACCCTAATGAGATAATGATCTATAAAAAGAAGAAGTGATCGAGTAGAGGTACACTGAACTATCCCTGTCTGTGTGAAAATTCTTTCATTCCCCTTACTGACTTAAACATCTGAGTGCCTTCAAACGAAGCACTTTAATCTTGGGTAGTTTGTTCATTTTGCAGGAGGAGAAGATTGGGAGATCAAATTCAGAAATACATTTTTTTAGAAACATCAAATCATTCTTTGCAAGAGGTATTGATAAATCAAAAATATATTTTTGGCGTCGTCTGTGGGAATTAATATTTCTTATCATTCAAACAAAAATCTATGATGTCGAGACTCGGAAGCGCAATTGCATCGCTTAGAGGAAGTCTTGCCTTGCGAAATTGCAATCCTGTGTCAATTCCATCTGACAACAACGAGAGGTTGCATGTAGGCAGAAGCTCCTTTCGAATCCCTGAAGGAGATGAAGTGTCTTCTGTGAGTTACAAGCCGTCTGAGAACAGGAACTAGCGAAACGATGACCATGGTGGATCCCTCTAAGACGAGGGGGAAAACCATTCTCTGGCCAAGTTAGTCCAATTCCTGCAGGACCGGCTTGATGCTCATGACAACTTGTTTCAGAAATTCTATGCTAGGAAAAAAGACTTGATAAAGGAGAATGAGGAGTTGAGGGCCAAGGTTAAAGACATGATTAGGAGGGAGAAGCGCGAGAGAGAAGGACAGCGTGAAAGCCCCAAATAAAAACCTAACAAGGTTGAAATTACTAACGAATATCAGCACCTTCCAAAAAGGCCACGAGTCTAGGTCGAGGATGCATGGAAGCAGTATATCGATGATGAGCTTAACAGCTGCTTGAGGAGAATAGAGCAGAAGTCGGCTAGGGACCGAGCTAGAAGGGCAACAGGAGAGTACAGAACGGTATGGAGTCATCCCCATTCGTAACTTGGATAGAAAAGGGATGAATCCCGAGTAAGTTCATAGTCCCGAACTTCAAACTCTACGACGGAAAAATCGATCCGACTTTACATATTAGGCACTACAGACAGCTCATGACTATTCACAGAAGAAATGAGCCCCTACTTTGCATAATCTTTCCTAGTAGCCTCGGGGAGTTAGCCATGAAGTGGTTCGACAGTCTGTCGAAAAGAACAATAGATGGTTGGTCACAGTTATCCGAGCAATTTATAGCTCAGTTCATTACAAGCAGTGAGCAGTTGAAGGATGTTGGGGCACTATTGACACTTAAGAAGAATAACGAAAGCCTGTGAGAGTATGCCCATCGTTGGGAAACCATTAATGAAGTCGAAGGGTGCAATCAGGAGATTGCAGTTGCATCCTTCAAGATCGGTTTGTCAAAGGAGAACCCTTTGTACCAATCACATACCCAAAGACCGGCCACGAATTTGAAAAAAGTTATGGCAAGAATTGAAAAGTACGACAAGGTCGATGACGATTTGTAACCCCCCAAAATACACATTGACAGTATTACTATTTAAAGAACATCTACCATCATGAGAGCAACTACATCACTTCATATGCAAAAGAATTTTACTTCATCATTCAGGCATATACAATAACATCCAAAAGAATATGCCCAACAATGGCATTTACATCCCCAAAAGAATATAAAAGTAGATCTTGCAGCGAAAATACAAAATAAACTAGACTACACAATGTTTCAAAGGATGTCCTAGTCTAGTACAAAAGCAGCTACTGCTCTACATGTCCATATCGGGATCTATGTTCTCCTCGAGGGGAGCCTCCCAATGCCCCGGCTCATCGATGCCGAGATCCTCCTCTAGCACCAAATCTGAAAAATATAATTTGTAGGGGGGTGAGCACAAAGCTCTGTAGCCACCTTTCTTCCAAGCTCAAACAAGGTTTTTAAAATATAGAAAACGGTCGGTCTCATTTCACAAGTAACATATATATAACTTTTGAAATAAAACAAGGTCATTTTAAAAGAGATCTCAAGTTTAAACAGTAACAAAAAAAATTAAATAAACGAATAAAAGAAATTTAGCAACAATAACCAATATTTCAATTCAAGTTGTTTAGAAAAAGGGCTTCTCCCCCATGCATTGTCCCATACCAATGCATCGGCAAGAACGACCCAACTCATAATTCCATGTATTTTCGGTTCATCCTCCTACCATGTATGATGTTTGCTTCCCATGAATCTACCCTACGATTATACCTAGTCCATTAATTACAATCCCAGTCACAAGCTCTTTAGAAAGAGGCGTCTACCATCCCAATGGCAGTGACGAGTCCCTTCCTAGGAAAAGTATACTATCCCTTGTTCGAACTCCAGTGAACGATAGTAGTTTCATTACCAAATGACAACCCACTACAAGTGTTAGGCAACCATCTCACCCCCATTGGGGTAGACTAACCTCTAACACTCTACGGCATCTCTCAAAGGTAATCCAAGTCCATCGCAACACCCATACAATGAGGAAACCGAGAATATGCTCAATTCACAACAATTTCAAGGAATTACCAAATT
>CM042189.1:29915091-29928015 GCA_023539305.1 Ilex asprella
TGCTAAGAGCGTCGGCAACCACATTGGCCTTCCCCGGATGGTAGTTGAGTGTGAAATCATAATCTTCCAAGTACTCAATCCACCTTCTCTGCCGGAGATTCAAATCTTTCTGTGTGAACACATACTTAAGGCTTTTATGATCCGAGAACACTTGAAATTTCTCTCCATACAAGTAACACCTCCATAACTTAAGAGCAAAAACCACAGCGGCTAGCTCCAAGTCGTGAGTGGGATAGTTCTCCTCATGAATCTTGAGTTGCCTTGAGCCATAAGAAACTACTCTCCCTCCTTGCATTAGAACACATCCCAAGCCTCGTAGTGAAGCATCAGTGTATACATCGTAGCCTTCCCCACTGCTCGGAATAATGAGAATAGGTGCCGTCGTCAACTTCTCCTTCAAAGTGGGCGGTGGAGCTTGGAGAGTTTGACATCTGATTTGAACCAAGAAAGACAATAAAGGGTCGGGTAGTCGCAGACTTTATTGCAGAGTTTCAGCCGACGGGCATGTCAAAAGAAAGTGAAGACACCATTGACTACCAAGTCCCAAGGCTTTGCGATGGATGGACCCTATCAGTCAACGGATCCTCCAGTCAAAGAGGTGTTGGCATGACATCATTCTCATGAGTCCAGATGGATGTACCCTTGAGAAAGCCATCCGGCTCAAATTCGAAGCCTCTAACAAAGAAGCGGAGTACGAAGCGTTGATAGCGGGAGCAAGGTTTGCAACCGAGTTAGGAGTATCGAAGCACAAGATATTTTTTGATTCATAATTGGTGGTTAATCAAATAATAGGGGAGTATGCGGTCAAAGATGAAAGAATGATAGCAGATCAAGCCATTGCAGAGAAAGAACTAAGTAAAGTACCAGAATATTCAATCTAGCAAGTGGCAAGGGCAAAGAACGCGCATGCTGATGCTCTGGCATCATTGGCCTCGACAATTGAACAAGACACAGAGAGATCTATCACTGTTGAATTTCAACCAAAACCAAGCATCAGGCCGACTAGAACAGACGAAATATTGTGCAATGTACCCGAGCAATGCTGGATGGACCCAATAATTAGATTCTTGATTAATGGTGATTTGCCCGAGGATAAGAAGAAAGCTCACAAATTACGTTTGAAAGCAGCCAGGTTCTGGCTGTCCCCAAAAGACAAGCTCTATCGACGCTCAATTGGAGGCCCGTACTTGAAAAGCGTACTCCCCAGTACAATTCCTGAATTTTTATTTGAAATACACGAAGGAAGTTACGGAGTTCATACTAGAGGGAGGTCTCTGGCTCACCGAGCTATTTCGCAAGGTTACTGGTGGCCCTATATGCAGAAGGATGCTCAACAATTTGTTCGGCGATATGAGAAGTGTCAAAGATTTGCGGCAATCCCAAGAAAGTCATCCCGCGAACTCCTTCCCTTGGCGAGCCCATGGCTGTTCGCACAGTGGGGATTAGACATTATCGAACCTCTACCTCGGGCCCTCGGTAGCCCTCGGTAACAAGAAGTACCTTCTAGTTTCCACTGATTATTTCACTAAGTGGGTTGAGGCCGAGCCATTGAAAAATATCTAGGACACCGACACGCGAAAGTTCATTTAGAGAAACATCATCACCAGGTTTGGCATCCCACATACACTTATTTCTGACAATGGTACACAGTTCGATAGTGGTCCGTTTAGAGCCTTTTGCTAGAAGTACGGAATTTAGAACCACTATTCCACACCGGCTTACCCCTAGAGTAATGGACAAGTAGAGATCTCGAATAAAATAATCTTGGATGGAATCAAGAAGAGGCATGAGGATGCTAAAGGGAGATGGGTGGAAGAGCTCTCGAGTGTTTTGTGGACGTACCGAACCACGCCTCAGAGGTCAACCGGAGAAACACCCTTCGCACTGGCTTATGAAATGGAGGTTGTCATACGTTTAGAGATTGGCCTACCTACCTTGAGGACTGACCTGATCGAAAGGAATAGCAACAGTGCTGTCATGACACGAGATCTTGACCTAGCTGAGGAAAAGTGAGAACGGGTCGCTATAAGAATGACTTCATATCGAAATCAGATTTTTCAAGCTTACAATAAGAACGTGAGACCTCAGTCTTTCACACTGGAAGACCTAGTACTCAGGCGGATATTTGGGTCGGCTAAGAACCCAGTCCACGGGAAGCTTGGAGCAAACTGGGAAGGACCCTACAAGATATCCAGAGTTGGGGGCAGTGATTATTACGAGCTTGAGACTTTGGACCATAAGGCTGTGCCATGCCCCTGGAATACTGTGAACCTTAGAAAGTTCTATTTCTGAAAAGTACCTTTCTGGATAGAGCTCCGAAGTGCCTTCGAAAACTTAAGGGTTCCCCTTAAATTTATGTATTCGCGGTAGTTGTAACAAGTTGAAATTATCAATAAAAATTCATGGATTCCATCCTATTGTCCTTTATTTTTATACGTTCTACTACTAAAGCAGGGAGGCAAAAATTCTGATAGAAGTCAAGAGCTTAAATCAGGCGTAGCCACCCGATCTAATCTAGGCCCTCGACTAGGCACGACGGTGTAAGCCGATTAGGGATGGGTTAGAGTCCTATAAGATCGCCGGGTCGGTACAGAGTAGAAACACTCTTAGACCTTGAAAGTACTATGAGTAAACCTACTGAGGAATCGAGCTCTGAAGAATGGCCGAACAAGGGCCAAGACTTCACGAAACATTGAAATTTCTCTAATTATAAAAAGATCCCTAATGAGCGACCGAGCTCACTGGAGATTGGCCGAGCAAAGGTCAGAACTTCAAGAGTTGGAGTTTTTTTAAAGTATAAAAAATGTCCTGGAGGAGGACCGAGCTCTCTGAATAAGGGTCGAGCAGAGCTGTATCTTCAAGAGTAATTATATTACTTCTAAATATTTAGTCCCTGCTAAAGGTTCGAGCAACTCCACAGTGTGCCTTTGAGCTCTATGAGGATTGGACAAACAGGCCATGACTTGATAAGGCTCTAAGTCAAATATTTCCTAAAGTACGAAAGATTTATGCTATGCACTCAGTTAAAAATCGGTAGAAAAAAAAAGTGATTTTTCATTCAAAACAGAAAGATACGAAATATGTTACATCAAAAAATGACCATATTTATGTTACATCAAAAAAAGATAAAAAACTATTCCAAGTTTTAATCAAGAAGCAGGTGGTTGAGAGGAACTAGGAAGTGAGTGCCTTGAATAGAGCTCGGAAGATCGAGGCACTTTAGCAGCAGCCAGGGCAGCTAGCCAACCCTTACTGAAAAAACACCTTTGATTTTAGGGATCTGCTGCTCTAGGTCATCCTCTGCCTTCTCCATGTCTTCATTGTAGACGGCATCTTCCCTCTCCTTTGCCTCTGACTTGTACTGATCATACTCTTCAAGAAGATTCGAATAGTCGAGTTGGGATTGGGTAAGCTCCACAGTGACTTCATGTTCTGACTCCTTTAACTTCTCAACCTCGAAAGAAAGCTTCTTGTTCTCCTCGGAAAGGCTTTGGTTTTGAGCCTGGAGAACCTTTACTTCCTCACAAAGCTTTGCGTATTCCTCATCAATACTCTCTTTTTTGGCTAAGGCGGAAGCTCGGGCATGGATAACATCCTTCATCGCTTTATCCTTACGAGCTATCCGAGCTCCGACCACATGGAATTTTTGCAAACCCTTAAAGAAAAAGGAATGAACTTAGAAAAATTGTTGAAAAAACTTGAAGTAAGGAAAGGCAAAGCTTACCAAGACCATGTGTTGGATTGCTTGCCGAGAGATTTCGTCGTCCGTCAGTGCCTCATTCATTGCTAGGTCTGGGGATGGATCACTCCTCTAGCAACTCCAACTGCTACATTGAAATCTTCAATAACAGAGTCTTTAGTAGTAATCTCTTTCCTTTTGGCCCAAAGAACTGGACGGAAGGAGGAAATGGTCGGCTGTGGAGAAGTGCTCGGCTCAAACTCGGTGACCTTTTGCTTCTTTGGAGCAGGATCTTCAGCGAGCTCAAAGATAGAATCATCTTCAAGAATTGAAGAAACATTTGGGAAGGGATCGAACTCAAATGAAATCAAAGTTTCCAAATGTTCAGCCACAACTAGTTGTTCATTGTTCGACACATTGGCTCCGATTTCAACAAGAACCTCAGCTGTAGGCTCCTTCTCGATGACGATTTGGGGCTCGGGCGCTACCTCTGTTGATTCAGTAGAAGGATAGGGTCCACGATCGATAGGTAATCCAAGAAATTTCTCACCGATCTGCGCCCAAATCATCCTTACTAGGGAAGGCCTCTTTTTTCCTCGGGGCATTTTTTCCCGAGCATCCTAGATAGCATTCCTATCCACTGCAAGCGTTGCATTAGGTCGGCTCGGAACGGCAATAAAGGATGCATAGCTTGGAGTGTACCTGGGCGAAGTATGGGCAGCTCGGCAGAACAACGATTCGTTGAAGTCCCAAACTTTCTAAAGTTAATCCAACTTGACAAAGGAATAAGGTACCTTGCCCTTAACAGTTTCATCTGTGTAAAAGGAAACCCAAGTCAGACGAAACATGAAACCAAAGTTAAACAAATGGTAGCACATATCAAACACCTGGCATGCCCTCTTCGTACGGACAGTGGTAGGAAGGAACAGCACCAGCAGCGTATTCCCAATTCCCATAAACGAACACAATGTCGTTTTCATGGCATTTGTTCGAGTCTGAAAGATGGGTGACCAAATAGCAGTCCTTCCTCTTCACTGATAAGTAGTAACTGTCTCCAGCGCCCTTGAGGATATAACAGTAAAGTATCTCCTATAATCCTAAACTCAGATTCAGAATCTTGTTCAAAGAACACACCTCCATGACGATTATGAAGAAGTTCAGACAGCACTGCAGGAGGCAGAGTTTGGCAGCAGAAAACACGCAGATTAGAAGAGGGTCGAGAGAGAATCGTACTCCTCCCTCTATAATAGCACGAGTGGGAATGGGGATCGATTCTCTTGTGCCTATTAAGGGTTCGTCTTTCCCTGCAACCCTTACTTCGATGTCGTCCAGGATGTTATACTTAATTTTGAAGGCAAGAACTTCTGAGGGAGTAAGAGGAACCATCAAAGAAGGAGAAGAAGATGGAGAACAAAGATAAGAGAGAGAATGCGAGCTTGAAGAAGGCAATGCAGGGAATGAGAAGAATAAGAATCCTGATAGTAGAGGCAAAGTGAATTAAGGAATGAAGGTAAGGCGGTTTATAAAGAAGATGAATTTCAAAAGACAAGTTATAATACTCTGAATCTGCCGCCAAAACAAGAGGGATGTCACAAAGTAGGAAGCAATAATGATTAGAAAAACAAGAAAACGGCTGACAAACTCAGACAAACGTCTGACAGACATTTTCTGGGGGCAATTGAAGGGGTTAACCCCCATTATTATACATGTTACAACATTAATTGTGCTCACGTGTTGTTGACAAGACTCGGAACATGGCCAAAAATCTGAAGAGTCATTTGTCAAGCCTTTTATCTGAACCAAGCTAGTTGGTGGTTCGGTAAGATCAGGAATAGTTCGGTTCTCTTGGTTACCAAGCTCATAAATCCGTGTAGCAAAACAAGGTGAGAGCTCGGCTTGTGCCAAGCCAAGTCCTTAAAAGTGTTCGACAAAGCAAGAGAAGACTTGGTTTGTACCAAAACGAGATGATCAACATGTTCGGCAAGTATTTGATGTGTTCGACCTTCATTGTCCGAGAAGTTTCAAACGATAGACACAGAGATAAAGAACCGCCTAAAAATTAGGCAATCAGATAAACGAAATCGATGAAATCAAAGATATTCAAAAAGATTGTTGGAGAAGAATCGGTAACTTCCCAAATTGAAACACTGAGAGAGAGGAAGGTGTGTCACCTTGCATCTAAATCTACGGAAACCCTAATGAGATAATGATCTATAAAAAGAAGAAAAGATCAAGGTGAAAGGTACATTGAACTATCTCTGTCTTTGTGAAAATTCTTTCGTTCTCCTTACTGACTTAAACATCAGAGTGCCTTCAATCGAAACACTTCGATCTTGGGTAGTTTGTTCATTTTGCAGGAGGAGAGGATTGAGAGATCAAATTGAGAAATACTTTTTTTTAGAAACATCAAATCATTCTTTGCAAGAGGTATTGACAATTTTTCGCCTCTTACATCGGGCTTATAGCCAAGTGGGAGATGTTGGAATATGTAGTTAAAATCCCTCGATATTAATTAAGTCATGGTTGACTGTCAAATTCGGATTATGTAAAACCCCAATCCATTGGTTAAATATTGCATTATTCATGACATATATCATAAATACATTTTTTGTCAAATTATTATATATTAATTATTTATTTTATAATAATGCATGTATACATATATTGTTTTGATATAATTGAATGTTTGGGTTGAATTTTTTCTAGTCTGTATGAGTGACTTGGCTAGAGGGATTCATCAAGTAGTGAAAGACTAGTCAATCCTACTTGGAGTATAATTAGCCTACTTTGACTACAGATGGTTGAAGAAATACTGGTGGAGTTGAGGATATTTTGTTGAATGATAAGCGGCTAGCTGAATCCTCCCTTATAAATAAGGTTATCTACATACAGAGAAAATATACCAAGAAAATACCCAACTTGTGAGAAAACCTATTGAGAAAAAATCTCAACCCTACTGTATTCATATCAAAGAGAATTTTTAATTCTTAAAGGCTAACTCCCCATTTATCAGATTTATCAAATTTTGTTTTGTATTTATTCAACAAAACTACTACTTAAGGAGCAAGACTTGGAGATACACTAATGTCATAGAGGTGAACTACTTTTTTTCTTTTTTGCAACACTTTACGATTAAAATTTTTCAAAACATTTTAGAAAGAAAGTTATAAATTCGTAATGTAAGGAGTCCTTCCGTCTTATTTGGCTTTGCCTTGTCAATGTAAACAGGTTTCTCCTCCTCTGTGAGGGGTATTTATAGAAGCTTCATTCAGAGTGCAACGTGTCTTGAGATTCCCACCAAGAATATTTCTGACTAGTTGCAGCAAAATTCATGGCCTTGTGATTAAAATAGATGCCTGACAAGTGGAAGGGGAGGTTTGAAAAGCATTATTTGCTAGACAACGCTTATGCTTTCATATGTAAAAGATCCAAATTCCAAAAGAAATAGACAAATGGCTCTGATTTAGAACCTGCCACTCTATAGATAATACAACACTAATATAGTTGTTGACCCGAGTTGGTTGCTGAGTTTGAAGGTGTGTTTCTGTACTGTACGAGTTGCCTTCTTACTCTTTGTTGTTAGTACGCATTCAGAATTTTTTTTGGTCAGTAAGTGCGTTGGAGTTTCCTATCTTGTACTTCTTCAATGGGGATTTTGTTCAATTTTCCTCTTAAGTTGTATTGCCGATTCTTTCTAGAAATATCTTGTACTTACAATGGTTCACGTGTAACGCACGTGTGCACTGACTAATAATTATTAAGAGAGTAATGGTATTAGGACTTAATTTGCTGACCTAATTTACTATAACCTTTGGATTGGATCTGGGGGCCATAAAGCATTGAAACTTAGTGTTAATCCAATGGTTCTACTACAACCATATCATTATGTGAGCAAACTAGGTCAATATTTTAGGTCTAAACAGTGTCACTCTTATTAAAAACACGTGGGTCCATCTCATTTTACCATTTTGTTTTTTTTTTCTCTGATTTTTCTTATCTGCCAATGACTTTGGAGTAATTATACTTTCTTCCCCATTATTTAATTAATAATAACATTTTTTTCATATTAATTACACTTTCATGCATTTAAATGTTCCTTTTAACTCCCCATAATTTATTTCTAGCAGTTTCAATAATTATATTTTGACCCAAAGACTTTTTTAACTTCTTTTCAAATAACCACTTTTAGCTTCCATATCTCATCCCAAACTTCGAACCACAATTTTAGGATGTTACAATCAATCCCCCTAAAAATAAGTTTTGCCCTTTAAACTTGCAATCGATAATTAATTTTGTTGTGCAAAAGTATCCATTTACAATAATTTCATCTATAATTTATAAACTCTATATCATTTTTGATTTATTCAATCCCACAACGAAAATGGGTTGACTCACTTTCCACAAATTCATCATTATGGTCATGATTAATATGAAGTTATTTAATGGAATCGTATGGAAGAACTGCTTGTAATTTAAAGTTGATTTTTATTTCTATTTTGAAAAGTTACTAAATCCTCATTTAAATTTTTTTTTTTTACAATTACTAGTACAACTACTACATAGTGAAGAACTCTACTGCCTCGAGATGGGGTTAACCAAAGCTTTTTACTAAACTCAGATGGTTTTGAAATTATTTATCAAATTCATGTAGTTTTAAAAATGTCAGTCCAAATGATATCTTTGGGCTTAAAATATTGGTTGAATTGACGTTTGTTTATTTAAAACTTCAGTACTAAAACGTAAGTTGTACCGAAGTCTTTGTCAAAAACATCAATTCGACTGATGTTTTTAGAGGAAATATTCATTATAACGGTGATATCACGTGATAAGGTGATATGATATTACCAATCAATAATATTAAAACAAATAAATAGATGGATCCAACAAATATTAATAACTAGTATATCATGTAAACAAATAACTCATCACCCTTCTGTCATATAAATCAAAGTGAGGTTCACTTTTTTCATGAAATTTTATTATTGGTTGGTGATATCATATCATCAATAATGACATGCTATGATATCACTGTTTTATTCAATATTACTCATGTTTTTTACTTTTAAATGGGCCTAGACTTCCCTTTTCCTATGTCTCTTCTTTCATTCTCTCTGATTTTTCCCCTTTCTTCTCTGAGCCCTAATTAGAAATTCATCACCATCTGAAACCACCACCACCAAAACCCACCATCCCTAATCTTTATCTCCCTTGTTCGTTGAATAACCAAAGGAGCACCACCAACTGTCCATCGGAGCCACCAGAGTGCCACCAGCAGCCAAATATATACTTTCATATATTTCTCTCACTCACTCTCTTTCTCTCTCTTAGCTATTTTTCACTCTCCCTCTCTGGTATCTCTTTATCTCTCTGTTACCTCTCACTCTCCCTCTCTAGTATCTCTTTCTCTCTCTCTCTGTACCTCTCATTCACCCTCTCTATTGTATATGTACAATCAATTGGGTACAAATGTGGGATGAGCTTTATGATTATTATTATTATCGTCTCTATCTTATTGGCCGAAAGTATTGTTGATTGTATATCCTTATTCCTCCTTTTAGTAGTGTACATATATTAGTAGAATTGTGAAAAATGCTTTATTTGTTTGAGGAAATATTTGTGCGTGTGTGTGTCTAAGAAGAGAGAGAGAGACAGTATTATTGTGGTGTTCATTCAGTTTCTCATTGTTGATGCACTGCAGCAAACTAATAAAAGGTAAGTCTTAAGGACAATGCTAAGTAAAGAATTAAGGCCAAGAAGAATAATCACACAGTGAATAGAGTTGGGATGATTATAATTTAGTCCAACTTTATTATAATTTTCAATAAACTGTATCCATAACACAGATTTTCTTCCTAAAAATTCTGAATAAGCCTTATCATTAAAGCTGAATACGGATATTTGGGTGGCTGTGGAGAAACTTATCTTTTAATCTTCCAAATTGCAATGCATTAACCGGCCAATTGGAAATTTTCACTAGACTTTTCTCAATTCGTCATGCATTTAATTATAAAATGACATATATAATGCAAGAGAATATTCAAACAAAAATGTGA
Organism: Ilex asprella; assembly: GCA_023539305.1. Taxonomy (NCBI): domain Eukaryota; kingdom Viridiplantae; phylum Streptophyta; class Magnoliopsida; order Aquifoliales; family Aquifoliaceae; genus Ilex; species Ilex asprella. The sequence continues at coordinate 29,924,824 of CM042189.1, forward strand.
CAGTTTTTAAGAAGTTTACCAACAAAGATCTAGAGAGGGTTAATAGAATGTTTTTGATAGTTTATGTGACAATTTTTTGTGATAGTTTATTTTATAGATTACTTACAACACGTAGATAACATTGCTCTAATAATTTTTTGGTGCTTGTTCTTTCACTTTGGTTTTGATATTAACATAGTTTGACATGGCTAAAAAGCAAGTTATTGTAATGTTGTACTAGGGAGAGAAAATGTATTACGACTTGGAAGGGTTATGTTACGATTCTCCTATTCGAGGCTGCATTATTATAAATGGTGGCACAACATTGTGGGAGTTGTTATATAAAACTTACATTGTAATGGGGTCAAATAGGGGCCAATACAAGTTGAGGCTGATATGTAGATATTTCACTACATTGGGACCAAATATGACTACATTTGTCCGAATGAAAATTGTGAACGACAAACTTGTGGGTGATATACTTAATGTGGTATTCAAAAATCAGACGTTGAATAGTGTTGTTTTGTATGTAGAGACGAAGGACATCAACTCATTCATTGGTAGGAGTCAGACAAGGGGTGCCAAACCACCAGCAACATGTCTTACACTAATCTGTTCAAACAAAAAACAGGCAACTCGACATTTCTAAATTTCAGGGTGATGGGTGAATGTTCCACTCCTAGGTGACGCAGTTAATGGACGAGTCCAGACAGTACATCTATACCCATGGATATTTTGGCCTTGGAACCTATGTTGAATACTATACACTAGTGAGTCGTAGTTTTCAAATGGGCCAAGAGGGGATTGATTTGGGTGAACTAGCTGATGTCGACCAATCACTTATGTAACAGTGTGCAATCCGGGAATATGAAGAAAATTTACACGAATGATCACATAGATAACTAGGATAAAGAAGAAGAGTATGAGGAATTATTGTTGACGATTTGAATGGCAAGGATGGATGTTGAACCCAATGAGGCTGGTAGCGAGGTTCGTATGCATGAGTTTGACTCCCCGTTCTTCAATAATATTGAATTTGGTGATCATTATGAAGCTAATAGATTAGCATCGTCTAATGAATTGAAAATGTGGGATTCAATAAAGCTGGAGTTTATGAAAGGTATGATTTTCAAAGATAAAACGACATTGATTAGAATAGTAAAATGGTATTCCATCAAGAAAAATCAGGATTATGATGTAATAGAGACCAAAATAACAGTGTGGGTAGAGGTGTCTATGGTTTTGGTTGGCCCACGGTTCCCATTATCTAACCCAAGGTTCGATAGGTCCAATAGTTGGTCCACCTGAGCTTGAACCCAATATCTTTCAAGAAAGGGTTTGAGCTTGCCCTCAAACCTAAAACCTGGCCCATAAGCCCACCCGCAAAAACCAGTTAAAACCCTTCCCAAGTGCCCATCTGCCCTTTCACCCAAGTGTTTGAAAAAAAGTTGGCCATTGAAACTTTGAAAATTTGGTGGCAATATATAAGTCTATTTTATTTAAATAAAATTATTCATTATTTATTTTTTCTTCATTTTGACTCTACTTTTAATTCAAAAATATAATTTACAAAAATATTAAATTGAAAACTTTTAAATGGAAAAGGCCCGCCCAATGAGTGGCAAGTTGGGCTACGGATTGCCTATCCCTACCCAAAGTCCGGCCCGGCCCGCCTGATAACTCCCCCGGGTAAGGGCTTGACCCTACCTTACCCAGGATAGGCCCAAAAATATTTTTACAGGCCTATCTCGATTCAGCTCATGGACATCCCTTAGTGTGGGTCATGTAGTGTAAGATGTACTTGTAGCCTAACTATAAGCAAAGCTACATGCATGTTTTAGAAAAAAAAATTCAAAGTGTTTCAAATCACAAAATACGAGGCACCTCATACATGTTTTTACCCTCGAATAAGTTACAACCACAAACAACTTGATTCAGACTTCATATCTCATATTATACAGAGTCTTGTTCATGATATCCCACAACTGAAAATTTCACTTGTCAGATAATAGATAAATGACATGTTTGAGTATGATATCTCATATAAGAAGGCATGAGTTGCGAGGCAAAAGGCCATCACCAGGATTTTCGGTGATTAGGATTCGTGGTACGACATGTTGCCTAAATTTATGGGTGTCATCTTGAAGTATAATTGGGGCTCAATTGTGAAGTGGATATTCACGTATGAATCTAAAGAATTCAAAGTAAGTTTTTGAATATTTAGGGCATTCAAAGTGAGTATTGATGGATTTGCATATTGCTAACCCATTACTAGTATCAATGGAAAGATGTTAGTAAGGGAATTGATGTTAATAAGCAAATATTTTTTATTGCATTTGCTATCCTGGAAGAGGAAAATTGCTACAGTTGGGCCTTTTTTCTACATTATCTTGGGTGATATGTTGTGACGAATCGTGAAAGAATATGTTTGATCTCAAATAGGCATAAAAGAATAATTTCAGCTATAAATGTGGAAGATTTTGGCTGGAAACCTCCATGGGCTTATCACCATTTTTGTCATAGGCATGTTTACAGTAACTTTAATACCAAGTTCAAGGATGCACATTTGTACAATCTGTGCAGGGTCGGGAAAGAGCGACAGTTTTACAAGTTTAATTATTGGACGGAGCAGATATGCACTACAAAACAAGAAGCGTTGGAATACTTGAACATTATATTAGTGGAGTAGTGGACACTAGACCATGATGATGGACAGTGATATGGCATAATGACTACTAATATTTATGAGGTTTTCAATAGTGTTCTTCAATGTGCAAGGTTTTCGCCCATAACTGCTTGTATGCAATCGGCATTTTATTGGGTGAATAAGTATCATTACGAACGTCAAGATGAGACGACAAAATGGAAAGAAATGGTTTGTTTTCTCTATGCATGTTATCTAGCTAGTAACACATTCGTACCAAAAGGGTCGAGTGCACGATATGAGGCCATTTCATATGGTTCATGGTGTCACGCCCCGAATTTTCACAAACCCGGGGAATGAAGGAAAAAGAATAAGAAAAGTAAATAAAAGTTTATTAGGTTGGATAAATTAATTTCTCATTCATTTCTCACGTTTTTTCAAAAATTTTCAAATAAACTATCAACTATATAATTTTCTAACATCAAGTAAACACCTAAATCATTCAATCAACACATAAGAAGACAAGAAAACTTAAATCTATTCCCAACTTAGTAAAATATCATACCTAG
>CM042189.1:29933015-29967905 GCA_023539305.1 Ilex asprella
TTTTTTTTTTTAGAATGGATGATTAATCTATCTTAATATTTGTGTCATTATTTAATCAATTATCCTATTATAATCACTACCATGAATATTTTTTTATTAAATTATCAAATAGATTGATTAAAATATTCCTGATGGCCGGACTACATATGAGGGCAGCCTAGACTTGACACTTTGCATGCAGACTCTTGGGCATATGAAAAATCTGAGTTCCGGGTGTTTGATAGCTATCCTTGAGCAGCGACAACTTATGGACACTTTCCAATCACAATAATTGATGTTGTTTCTATGTCTTCGCAACCACCGACTACAAATGTTCGTATTCCTCCTACATCTTCTCCACCATTGACCAAAACTATATCTTTGTCACCTATGCGACCACCACCTCCATCACTAGCAGCGCCAACAACACATGTTTTTGTTGGAGGTCCTTCCATATATTTATCGTCAACACCACCACCTATAGTATATGTCACATCATCACCATTCATCTCAACAACTCTGACCATTACCATTGTCGTGACACATTCTCATACAGTTGTAGATGTTATCTTTTGTACACTTCCAATTGCACCAACACCATCACATTTTATAGATCCATCAGTAGTATCAGTAGTTGTGACACTAGTAGTTACATTGACACCCTTACCATCTCATGTATCAATGAGATCACTGGACATATCACAGATGACATGTCATGCCCCGAATTTCCACAAGCCCGGGGGGTGAGTGAAAAAGAAGAAAAAAAATAAATGAAAAGTCATTAGGTTAGATAAATTGGTTTCTCATTCATTTCCCACGTTTTCTAAAAAATTTTCAAGCCACTTTTCTTCCATTTTTAGTCTATTTCTTCAATGTTTCTAACCACCCCTTTTGACATATTTCCCACCTATTTAAAAGGTGTTTTACATACTTAACAAGTCTTTTAATTTTTCATAAAATTTTGACATAACCTCATTTGTTTTTTAAACCTTTTTCCCACCTAATATTCACAATATTTCATATGCATAAGTATATCACAACCCACCCTCACTCGGTAACTACAATCTATGTAAATTAAACATACATCCTTTGTTTTCAACATACACATTTAGTTGTCTCAATATGTACATATGATATTCATTAAATAAATATATCATACATTTCAATTGGGTTTACACCCATACACTTTAAAATGGTCCAAGGTTTATAATACATTACTTTTCCAAATTGAAATTCAAGTCATTTGGACATTTTTGTATGGGTATAAGCCCAAATGACTTGTATTTCAATTTGAAAATGTAATGGATTATAGACCTTGTACCATTTTAAAGTGTAAGGGTGTAAACCCAATTGATATGTAAGATATCTTTATTTAATGATTATCATATGCGTATATTGAGACAACTAGATGTGTATGTTGAAAATAAAGGATGAATGTTTAATTTACATAGATTGTAGCCACCGAGTGAGGGTGGGTTGTGATATACTTATGCATATGAAATATTGTGAATATTAAGTGGGAAAAAGGCTTGAAAAACAAATAAGGTTATGTCAAAATTTTATGAAAATTTAAAAGACTTGTTAAGTGTGTAAAACACCATTTAAATAGGTGGAAAGGATGTCAAAAGGGATGGGGGTTAGAAACCTTGAAGAAATAGACTAAAACTAGAAGAAAAGTGGCTTGAAAAACTTGAAAAAAACGTAGAAAATGTGTGACGCCCCAAAAATTCGGGGTCCTTTATCAACCGTTGACCATCCGTCGACCTGCAGAAAACACCCATAGATGCCACTTGATCCGACACCACGTCAATAACCTTTCCCGTAAACGGGGTTTTTGCCCACAATTGTGATATGTGTTCCTTTAATCATTTAAACTCAAACCAAGGTCTAATGTGCCTAAAAAATATCTCATTTATAGTCCATTCACCCCCTTTAACCAAAAGGTTACATAGCCCAAAGGCACGACAAAACAATTTTAAAATTTTAGATTTTTGGAGGAGCTACCGGTAAGTGTTTATGGACCTACCGGTAGTTCAGGTTCACTGGACCATGAGCTACCGATTGACTACCGGTAGTCATTTAAAGTTGTAGATTTTTGGAAAAGCTACCAGTAGGTGTTTATGGACCTACCGATAGTTTGGGCCCATTGGACCATGAGTTACCGGTTGACTACTAGTAGATCGTGCCAAGAAAGCAAAATTTTACCTGTTAACTACCGGTAGTTCCTACCAGTAGGTTCAGTCCAAATTTGCCAACTTCCCCTATTTTTTATTTTTAATTCATTCAAAACCTTTCTAAAACCAACCCAACTCTTACATAACATGTATTTAGGCATCCAACATGGTTTATACAAGATCTATTACACATTTGCATGCGATTTCATTTAATTACATGTCAAACTAAACATTCATCGTAATTTTACAAATCACTCAAAATAAGCCACATTCCGGGTTCTTCATCTATGAGGCTCAAAGTGAGAACCATCCACCGTCGCAAACCCCGTACCTGAAATATTTTTTCATAAAGGGTGAGTCACGCTCAATAGAGTATTTTTTAAATAGGCTACTCCCCAACCCAAATGCACATGAAATGCTCATATGTAATCAATTCACCATACATACATTCCAAGCATGGATATGCTATCAATGTTGAAAATTTACAATGCAATGCTATGGAATAAGATGAGACTCACTCTCACTACCTAACTCGAGCCCTTCCTGGCTCTTCGGCACATGCAATTACTACTGTGCATTTTCCCGTCATCCATGATCCCGAGCCTTTTTCGGCTCTCCAACACATGCTATTTTCCATGTGTATGATCTCTTCATCTATGTTATACATCAAATGACATTTACCAATCCTAGGTCTTTTATGGGATAAGTATTTATGGACTTACAATAACGGCACCCAACCGGCACAGGATTTATGGATTTCCACCAACGGTCCCGCGTATACCGACACACTTTATGGACTAATACCAACAGAAGTGCGTATCTAATATACCGGGCCTTTCACCCGAGAGATCTTCTAACCCTTCTTGCTAAACCCAACCCTCAACACCATGCAAACCGTGCGACTCGGCCAAGTCATCGACCTAGCTTACTCGAGCCCACTTGTCATCCACCAAGTGTAGTGTTGACTATATCATGCACACACAACCACTCAATCGCGATGTTTCCGTACAAATGCAATGCAATGTCTCATTGCAACCACAATATGATGTTTAATATGTTATGTATGTCATATGAACTATTTCAAACCCAATTTAACTAATCCATGAAAAATTATGTCAAAAGCATATAATTCTCATGACTCACAATGTCAATAAACCAATATGCATCGATCAACATTTTATCCAAAACTCAAGTCCAAGCATGTCATCTCATATTTAGCAACAACACACTTGCAAATCAAGGCATAATGTAAACACATAACATGCCCATAATTCACATAATTCAAGAAATTACATTGGACAATTTCTACATACCCATTTCAAGGTATAATATATTCTACCTAATTTCAATACCCATTTTACCAAAATCACGTTTATAGGCAAGTCGTATATACCTATATTAACATACCCATTTCAATATAACATTTAAAGTTGTGAATAGACCTAAGTAGGAGAAACCTCTACCTCTTGAAGCGTGAAGAGTGCCCTTAGGAAGCTCCAAGAAATCAACCCAAGCTCAAATCCAACTTCTCCAAATTTTTAGTTTTTTCACCTTCGGTGAAAGCCCTTATTTTTGGTACGTAGACGTAGCCCTTGACGAGGAGAATGAATTTCCCCTTGGCCAGAACAAATCCGAGCACCGTAGCTCCATAGTTCGTGGAGAAAAGGTGAAGTTTTTCTCTCTTTTTCCTCTTTTCTCTCTCCCTCTTTCTATCGGCTAAGAAAGGCTGAACAAATGGAGAAAAATTAGATTTTCCCCCTATTTATATTTTTAGAATACTAGGCCCATAATTGGTCACATGTCCCTTTTAATTCAGGGTCCGTTTTCATCCCGAAACGATTAAATTTCACCCCGGTTCAAATTTAAAATATATTTATTTTAAATTTCCTCGATTGTGTCCCAAAATTCATAATTTCATTAAAATTTTCGTATTTGGGTCTCCCGGGTCCGACTGCCTCGTAAAACGCGAAAAACTCGATTATTTCGAAATTCGATGAAAATTTGACATGGTAACTAGATTTCGTGAGACGAATCCAACGGTGAGGTCCATTTCATCATCCGAGTTCTAAAAAAAATCAGGTTTACAACCCGAACCATGGTGACAATTTACCGTTTTACCCTTTATTCATAAAAGTTCAAATTTACCCGGGTTTTTACAAAATGAATGAGAAAATAATTTATCCAACCTAATAACCTTTCATTTACTTTTCTTCTTCCTTTTCACTCACTCCCCGAGCATGTGAAAATTTGGGGCGTGACATGACACCTTCTATTGAGCATCTTTTATCAGATTCTATGTTATGGGGAAGGGCTGACATAGGATGATACACTTCTAGGCAGAGGTCATGGAAGAGTCGAATCAAGTGTTTGTGCGGACGACGGGGCCATGGTAAGGGCAGGGACATGGGTCGTAGACAACATCCACATCATGACGATGATGTCGATGCAGACAACCACCTACATGTGGCATTTAGTTTTGTTTATATTTTGCTTGGTGTACTGTATAGACTTTCAATTTTTAAATGAATTCATATAATCATGTTATTATTTTCTATTGCATTGTTTAATCATGTTGTCAAATAGAACATCAATATTTTACGCAACACATTTAAGCCAACTTCAACATAATATATTTAAAAAATTTTAACACTAACCTTCCAACGATACATTTAATAGAACAAAATAATGTAAATACAACAATGAAAATATTGTCTAGATGTTACAACACATAGTAACATAACAATTAATCATGTTTCATAGGTTCACACATTCGTCAGACATCTCAACATCAGAAATACATCCAGTTTTCCCAATTAAGAGGAAACTTATAAATACTTCTTCTATCAACCCTTCTCCAGCACGAGCTCGTGCAATGTGACGGAGGTTGTACCGATTTAAACGGGTTGCTAGACGATTGTTTTCAGCTCAAAAATGAAACAATACTCACTCCAATTCTTTAGGAGTGTCAGCTGACATATTAATGACAATTTGTCGAGGCCTTCATATATTGCAAGTGTGCATATCTACACTTAGATTTTCCCTTTCTATCAATTAATATTGCAATTCCACGCTCATGGTGCTTATAACCCTACTTGAATAACATAAACAAGGATTCAATGGATAGAACTCATCCTCTAACATCCAATGATGACCCAGACTTTGAAAAAAAGTTCTCAGACTATAATTCCTAGTTCGAGATGGACTATGTACAATGAGTTATTTACACATATTGAATAAATAGTCCCAAAGGTCATGCTTGTGTTGTTGCACTTGTATGACTTTCAGCAAGCCACGTGATGAAGTGACAAACCAGTAAATCAACGAAATTGTCGAAGAAGTGACAAAACTCCGAAATTGTAGAACCATGTGTTGTAGTGATTACACATAGTTGATAACACTGTGTGAGTATAGACTAGTGAACTTTTTAACAAACCATGTGCTGAAGTGGCAAAACCCTAATTTTTCCTGGACACTAATGCGGAGAGGACATTAGCATTACACTTATGCAGTGACTACACATATTTTATAAGGCTAAAGAGTATGATGTAATGATGAAATGACTACTTACAGGTGAAAGGACCTTAGATGAGTGTGGGTACAGGCTAGTGAGTTTTTCAGCAAATTATGTGCTGAAGTGACAAAACCCTAATTTTTCATAGACATTAATACGGAGAGGACATAGGCATCACACTCATGCAATGAATGCACAAATTTGAAAAGGCTGGAGGGTGAAATGACCTTAGATGGTTGCGACACTTAACTACATACTGATGACTTCATATAACTACACACTTCAAAATCCACCTTGAACTGCATTACTATCTAAAATCATTCGTATCATGAGAGTAACTAATAAAATTCATAAATAAAGAAAATTTCATTCATCATGCATAATATCCACCACATTATCCAAAAGACACATGCCAAACCATGACCATTAGATCCAAAAAGAATATGTCAAACTATGACAATTACATTTAAAAATAAAACTTAATCTTGCAGCGGAATAAACAAAATATCATTCATACATTGACTCAAAATGTATCCCCTAGTCTAGGACATAAAGAGAACAACTCTAGACATTCCCCTCGGGATCCACGCTTCCATCCAATTGAGTTTCCCAAGCTACATGCTCATCAACTCCTAGCTCTTCCTCTAAACTGAAACTGAAAATAAATATTGTTTGTAGGGAGTGAGCACTAAGCTCTGTAGGAAAATCCTCCCAAACTCGAACAAGGTTTAGAAAACATATAAAATACGTCAGTCACATTTTACAAATATCATATAGGACTTTGAAAGAAAACAATGACAGTCGTCCAATCTGAAGTTTATACAATATCAATATATAGAATGAAGAAGTCAAACCAATTTTCAAACAATGAACCATTTTCAACATTTTTATATCATTCCCCACAATGTACCATTAACCACATTATGTATCTGTATCCCCAATTGTATCTTAGGTAGGAAGAAAGACTTCACATGAATACACACATTGAAAATATCCTGGCCCACACACACACATATCCAATCCTCGCAAGGATACACAATTTTAGGAAGGGCGTATGCCGACACATCGGTAGTGACGAATCCAATCTATGAATAATATATTAACCATCAGCCTCGATTCCACGTGAGTGAATAGTGGATTGGTCCTCACAAGACACCAATCTCACTACGAGTGATAGGGGATCTTCAAACCCACTAGGAGTTAGAAACGCATTTACCCACTCTACGATACCCGGTCAACAGTCACCCGTATTCATCCATACATCCACACGAGAGATACAATAATCAACCAATTTCTCAAATCACAAGTAAAGCAAGAACTCCAAATTCCATATATAATTTAATTGTTCCAAATAAAGCATTAGATTTTTTGAATCAAGAACAATGGAATATCAAGGAAAAAACCTTTATTTCTTGAAAAACAAAGGTTTTGGGATTAAAAACAAGGATTTTATGGCTATCAAACCATAACTTCATTTAAAACATGATAGGATTTGCAAGAACATCAAGAAACAAGGATTCTATAACAAATATCTATGATTGAGAGTCAAAACATACATATATATATATAAACTCTAGCCTCAATGGATAAGATTAGGAAGAAACCTCTACCTTGCTTCGTAGTTTTGTAAGAAATTTAGAAAATTTTATCCACTTCAATGTGAAAATTTCCTTCAATCTTGTGTTTCTCCCTTCTTTCTTACTCTTCAAGACTCTCTAGTGGTTAGAATTGATGAAATATTGATGAAACTAAGCCTAAGGGGTGTTCCATTGGTATTTATAGTGGACAAATTAGAGAGTACACCCAAAACAGGTCTGGGACGTGAAGCCCCCGATTTGGTGCATCTGGACGCGTGTTTATTCCCGTTCGGATGCGGGTGACAGTATACCCTCAACTTCCATATTGATTTTGACATATTAAGAAGCCAATTTATAAAAGTTTTGTGAAATACACTTTTATAGCTCTTGAAGTCTAGTTTTTACTTTCCAAAAATCAGATCAATTGGAGTTAGGAGTAAAAGGTTATGACTAACATACTAAGGTAGTGTCAAATTCTTTCCTATCCAAATTCTTTCTAAAATATGTTTAAACTCCGGGATACTTCCTAACTTCTAATACACTCCATATTACTTCTCTCAAGGTTTTTCGATCTTTCCGATTCAATGAAAATCTTATTTTGACCTAAAAATATTTACAAAATTACTTAATCACCATTTTCAAACTTAAAACATCTACAAAACTCAATTTTTCTCGAGTCGTAAATATATGCGAAACTCAAACTTCATGATCAATCTTTTAACAAAGATTTGAAGTTTTTAAAATTCTTTTATTCATTTAGGATAAGTATTAATATGATATTATTCTTATTTAATTCTAGTACAGGATCTTACAGGTTTGCCTCAACACTGTGTGCATATAGACTAGTGAGCTTTTCAACAAATTATGTGCTAAATTGACATATTCATGAAGTGACTACACACTGTTGATTTGGCCTTGTCAATCTTTCTGCTGCCCAGCACTTAATGATGTTTTAATAACTCTGTTTTTTTATCAACACAATGTTTAAATTGAATCAACTTTCTCTAACCCATGTACTAAAGTGACAAAACCCCGATATTGTACTATCAAAATTTTCAAACCACTATATAAACACCTTATGAGTGGTCAATATGACATACATTTAATATTATGTCTACATCAAATTTCTCTACAACATATAAAAATTGCAGACGCGAACGGGTTTTGGTTGTTAAAAGAGCAAAACGATGATTACAAGAGTGAGAGATTTTTTGATCCAAAAGAGTATTATGGTAGAATACGACGAGAATGGGAATTTCATGCTAATGAATCAGATGCATTATGCACATAACTAAGAGAACTTGACATACTGGTGCCACGTAGACATTCACTAACAATGCAGCGAAAGAATTTAGAGTACTACAAATTAGTAGTAAAATATATCCGAAGAGAGAATAGTAGAATGATGGTGCGTAGGTATCGATATTATATGCTCCAACCAGCAACAGACGTGGTGTGAACTGCATGACGAGAGTTGACACTAGTTGAGCAAAATATTGTCTTGTCTAATGAATAATACCTACAAGATGATTATATGTCGGATGAAGATTAACAATTGGACTCAGTGTCCAAATGTTAGTTTCAATCTCATATCTTAATAAGAAGTAATCATTGTTAAATAATGTCATAGCTTTATTAGGGTAATAAGTGTATTGTCATATCACCACTTTTACAGTTTCAAGTCATGTCATTGTTTTATCAATGTATTGTCATATCCCAATTTTAACAGTGTCAAAACATGTCATTGCTTTCTCTATGTCAACTCATGTTACAACTTGGTAGTGTGATGTCATGTCAAATTTCTATATAATTTCATTGTAATTTTAAAATGCACAACTAGACCTATATAAACTATTGCTGATAACTATGTAAATTATAGGAAAAATAATGTCTAGGTGCACATCAAATAGGAAATCCAGTCAAATTATCAAAGGTTCTTCATCACGCAATGAACAACATAGTTCATCTCCAGCCGACGAACGTCATGTAACAAAGTTCCTTCTATTGGACCGTATACAGATTCGAGTGGTGTAACGTGGTATGAACAAAAGCATGATTTTCACAATGAGCCCATCGACACTTATCACCCATTCGGCCATGTTAGACACGTAATTGTTAGGCCTGAGACCTATAATCTGCCTCCGAATGATCATATGGAACCCACACTAAGATGACGAGAGTTATTTGATAAACGTTGTGAGTTTAAAGTATATTGTTGTTGGCAGGACTAGTAGTTCCAAAGGCACGTTTGGTTGATATATATAATCCATAGAACTCAAACAACCACATGATGATATTATAGCTTGACTTGAACATGAAAATGATCAGATGTAGCATTGGTTTGATTGTTTGAATTCAATCGAGTATGATAAAATAGATCATTTCGATCGTAACTATGTCAAAGATTGAAAATTTAGAGGATCCGTTATTTATTTTTTATCCTGAACTTTTTGATGTTTTGGATTTAAATGATTATACGCCAAACACTTTTATTCCATTAACTTTATGTGTATATGATCAACCTCTATATTTTTATGAATATCAACCACATTATTGACAAACTATATTTTATACAGTCTCATGTAATAATTTGTTTTTTAAGGTATAAGTATTAATTTTCATATGCACATAGTTTGTATAATTTTGGGGGACAAATCTCATTGTTCGATGAATTTATGACATTTTTTCGGAATAGACAAATTAATTTACACATAATAAAAATTGAAAATATGATGAATTTTATCACAAAATTCATTTATATTAACAAACTGTATTTTGTGCATTTTACCCAATGTAATGCAATGAATTTACTTTTTTAAGTCATAAGTTGCATTTTTTGGTATCTTCTTGGTTTGTAAATTTTTAGGCGAAACATGGTGAATAATTTATTTTTTATTTACACAACTTTTTTTAAGTAAAAAAAATTGAAACATGATGAATAATTAAATATCACAAAAAAATAAATAAATTAGATTACACTTAAAATTGTCATTTGAAATGATGACTTTAAGTGTCATTTCAAATGACGATTTTATGAGTTTATTTATACGGAGTTTAAAATTTTTCTCAAGTTTAAAAATGTCATTTCATTGACGTTTTTAATCATGAAGGCGCAATTTCAAATGATGTTTTGAGCAAGATATTGAGTTTGAAAAACGAGTTTAAAATTGACTAATTTTGGGATTAAGAAGTTTTTGAGAGGCATGATTATGGTAGTTCGGCTGATCATCCTAAAAAATGAAACGGGAAGCTCCAATTACAAGCTCACCGACAATGAATGAATTTAGTCACATTAACACGCTTCGTCTGCCAATATGCCACGACATACAAACACACTTGTTGTTTTCACATTTTCAGTCTATCGTGTCACCATGATACATGATGACGTAATAATTCCAGTACACGAAGTAATTATATGATTAAAATTTTATTTCAGTATATCATTTCAATCACTTAAGAAACAAAAATGTTTTCAAAAACATAAAGAAAATGACAAACTTTTGAGAAACATACCTAAATATCTCAAAACACCTCAAAATATTTTGAAATATCTCAAAACACTTCAAAGTATTGATATTTTGATTCTATAACTTATTCATTTTGGCGCCTTTAAAAACATAAACATTTTCATTGTTTTGACTAGGAGTGTTCAAATTTTTTATTACCCATAATTTTTTACCCTAGTCGATCCTATTGATCGGCTAATCGAAAAAATCGGATAGGAATGCGTAATATCTATCAATTTTTTTTTATTCTTACTCTAACCTACCATATATATATAAATAAAGGCAAGTGCTGAAGGCATGAGTAAGACAAAGAAAATAGATAGATATATGGAGTGGTGATGAATTACTAAAGCACAGAGAAATATATTACTGGTGTAAAATCTTTATATTCACAAATAAAGAAATTACGAATAATAGAAATAACTTACTACCAGTTCGACTGAATTGGTTTACTAGAGAATAAGCTCTTCATTTGCATCATTATAAAGACTAGGATACAATTTGAGAGAGGGGTAAGAATAGAGTGTTTACTGGGTTGTAATATTGCTAAAAAATAGCTTGCTTACAACAGAATGGTTGAAGAACTTATATAGAGGTAAGGGCTTCTGAAGGGAATCTTTGGAATGATTACCCTCTTGACTGGTACTGTTGAAATAACTTGGGTGGAATACTTTCACTCTTGTTTTTTGGGTGGAAAAGTGGCAATAAATTCCTTTTACTAGGGTGAAATTCTGGCTTTATGCAGGAATGGGTCGTCGCTACTGACTGAGAATCTAATTTCGGTGGAAAGCAGATTTGATTGCTAACTGTCGGCTGCTTTACTCTATAAAAGAACCTCTTTTACTAATTGATGCCTTATCATTACATGTGACGGACAATTTTTCTTTCTTTTGAGGAAAAAGTAGTGAGTGGAGCCATCACAAGTAAGGGTAAGAATCAAGGCATTGTAATAGCTGCACCATCCAGATCATCATAGTCTTCATAAGGATCTTGGACATTCTGGAAAGGATCCAAGGATGGACTGACAGACGCCTCAGAGGATGTTGGTGATGAACTCTTTTGACTGGCTGTCTGTTGGAGAAGTTTCTGTGCTAGTTCAATTAACTCTGAAGCCTTCTGCATAGGCTTCTTACTAGAATCCTTTGAGGAGTATTTCTTCATTGGTTGCTTGACTGCAGTAGGTTGTGCCTTTTCTTCTGTGGAATAAACTCGGAGAACTGGCATAACCTGTTTTACTGGAGTAGTTGGAATACTGGTTGTTCTTGTAACCTGGACTGGTGTAGAAACCTTTATTGGAAATTCTTTTTTCACCTGTGCAATAATACGATCATGTTGTTTGACAACATTGTTAGAAATAATTTCTCATTTTCAATTACATATCCATGGGATTTTATACTTACAAATAAAAACAAGAAAAGTAGGAAACAAATTTTCATGTTTACTAGGTTTATAAGTAGAGGAGAAATATGTCACTTGATCTTGGAGGTCAAGCAGAAAGATTTCAGGTATGTGTCCATGAAGAAGCCACCACTACAATAATCAACAAGGAATCTAGCTCTTAAAATCTTTATCAAATTGAAGGAACCAAGAGTGAGTATATGACTTATTCGGGTAGAAAAGGATTTTAAACCATGATTCTTTGTAATCATAGTAGTTAAATCCTTTACTATGACCAGGAAGATATTGGGATGAAGAAGGGTAAGATCCCCAATCTTTTATTGAAATAATTCTCTGCATGTACAGAGCATGGTAAACTGTTTTACTAGGGTCTTTATTGTCCTTGATTTCCTTGACGAAAATGGATTGGGTAAAGAAAATGATATCTGGGTAATATTCAAATATTTTTTCCTTATCAACAGGAATGAAATTCCATCCTGATTCAAGGTAAGCATTGACTAGGTCAATAGGGTTTCTAAGGTGACTATAAATAGGTTCAATAGAGAATATGTTACTAGCTGGGATTTTTTTGACAGGTTCTATCTTTGGACCAAACTGGGTGGACTTGGCATACTTGGTAGGGTACAAATTTACTACCTGACTAATTTGACTGAGTTGAGCTACACGTATGGGCTGGGCCATATGTGGTCTCAATGAACTAGTTTGTTGGACTTGATACTGGAAAGTTTCAGTTGGTACAAGGGCGGATGAATAAGTTGGGTCTACTAGTTTACCGAGAGGTTGGTAACGATTCGCAATATGGATAGACTGACTGGTTGGTTGACTAGGTTTTGGACTGGCCAAAACTAACTGTTTTTGTTTACTAGTATCCTTCCCCGGGTTTTTAGAGGAAGTACTGGGTTTACTATTTTTCTTGTCCACCATGAGGTTCTTGC
Organism: Ilex asprella; assembly: GCA_023539305.1. Classification (NCBI taxonomy): domain Eukaryota; kingdom Viridiplantae; phylum Streptophyta; class Magnoliopsida; order Aquifoliales; family Aquifoliaceae; genus Ilex; species Ilex asprella. The sequence continues at coordinate 29,946,096 of CM042189.1, forward strand.
AAAAATTCACGGGTTAGGAAATCAGGTATGCAGTTATTATTGCCTTTAATATATTCGATATCAAAATTGAAAATACTCCAAATAGATTGTCATCTGACAAAAATCTGCTTACTAGCGATATTTTGTACATCTTTTTCTAAAATATATTTTGCTGATTTGCAATCAACTCTTACTAAAAACTTCTGATTTAATATATCATCGTAAAATTTTGAGACACACAGAACAATAGATAAAATCTTTTTTTTAATAGTACTATAATTAGATTGTGCTTTATTCCAGATTTTAGAGTGAAAATGAACAATTTGCTCTGGGGAGTCTGGAGTGACTCTTTGAAGGAGGATACCACTATAACCAATATCGGAGGCATCAGTCTAAATAATTTTGAATGAATTTACTGAGGGAATACCAAGACAAGAAAAAGTCTTGATATACTTTTTAACTTGCTGAACTATGGATGTATGAACTGGAGACCAAGGAGGAGGATTTCCTTTTACCCTATCATACAATGGTTTGACTATATTTCTAAGATCGTGGTAGAAATCAAAAACATAATTCAGGGATCCTAGGAACCTTTGCAACTGGGTTTTATCTATAATCTCATCAGAAAATTTATCTGCAAATTGGATAGATCTGTTGATGGGAACTACTGTTGACTGTTGGATATTGTATCCAAGAAATCTAACTGAGGTTTGAAACAACTTAATTTTACTAGCAGAGATGACTAGACCATTGTGCCTAACAATCTCTAAGAAAGCATTAAGATGTTTCCAATGTTCTTCTATAGATCTGGAAAAGATGAGGATATCATCTATGTAGACTATAGAGAAATTACTCACTGAATTGAATATTTCATTCATAATATTTTGAATTTCACTGGGTGCATTCTTCAAACCAAAGGGCATTACATTCCATTCATAATGTCCAAAAGGTGTTATGAATGCAGTTTTATATTTGTCTTCTGGAGATATTAATATCTGCCAGAATCCACTTTTCAAATCAAATTTTAAAAATATTACTGAGTTACTAAGTCTTTTGATTAAATCCTACTTATTTGGAATTGGGTACTTGATCCATTCCAAAACAGAATTTAAAAGCTTGTAATTGATTACTAACCTTGGAGTCCCTCTTTCTAATTCTGTATTTTTTATGACATAGAAAGCTGGGCATGACTAAGGAGACTTACTCTTCCGAATGATACAATTTTTAAGTAATTCAGAAATTTCTTTCTTGTAAATTTCCATTGCTTCATGGTTCATTTGGATAGGTCTGGATTTAGTTGGAATGTTTTGTTCCTTAAATCCTTTAATGTATGAAAGTTTAACCATGTGTTTTTTCCTATGCGAGAAAGTAGTAGGAAGGATAGAACACACTTCTGCTTCTAACTTTTGCTTAAACTATTCAATCTTTTCAATTAAGATTGGATTGGTTAACTGTTCTTGAATTCTTTTGTGATCAATTTCTTCTTTAAGAAATTTCACTTGACTAGTTTTTTATTTAATGAAGTTAAGGGATCTAGTTGTTGAATAACCTTTCAGTTGATTCAATTCCTTAACTTGGGATTTTGTGGTAAACTTAAATGTTACTGGTTGACCAAAAGATTTGGTGGAAATACCTTCATTATCTGTTGTGAATGTATAAAGCAGATATATGAAAGGTGTTTCAAGAATAACCTTGTCAGTCATGTTTTTTACTAAGACAAATGATGTTGTAAAACATATATTGTCATTGTAAATATGTACTCTTGGTAGTTTGTATTTAATATTCATTTTAATACCATTTGTTGAACTGATATTTCAGTTGTTTTGTGATAATACTTGGTTGGTATAAGCCTTTTTTATATGCAGTTAATATCTGCTCCAGTTTCAATAAGAGCTACTAATTCCATTTCAAAGTTATTATCAATTACTAATTTTACTTTGAAATGCCAATTCTGTAGATTTAACTTATTGACTAAGTTAATTCTTTTATCATCATTACTGGTTTGTTAACATCCATCGTGAGATGACAGCTTCGTTACACCCAAGGGTTCCACTAAAGAGGTGGAGGTCATGGGTATCCGTTGTGGACATGTCTTGGTGGAACTATGTTAACTATCTGAGTTACTATCAGATTGTTTTTCAGGATTAGAGTCCTCTGATTTACTGAACTTATTGTTTGACTGTAAAAGATATAAAGCATCTTCCAATTTCTTGTCTTGAGCTTTTAGATCTTTTATTTCTTGTTTTAACTTGTTAACTTCACATTGGAGGTCTTGTAAGGTTACTTCCTTATTTTTCTCCTTACTAAATTTCTCTTTTGTTTTGTTAAAACTGATTAACTGTTTTTCCCCAAAAGATTTAATGTCTTTCTTGGCAAACAAATCTTTAAGCTTTTTAATATACTTAACTTTTAACTCCGGATCTTCTATCTTACTGATGAGGTCGATCAGGATATGTTCTTCCTCAGTTTGCTTGGTTAAAACTCTAACTGTTTTACAACAATTATCTTTGCAACCTAATTTAATATCAAGTTCACCATATTTACTAGAAACTGATTGATAATCTAAAGAACTGCTTGGGTTAATTGAACTTTCTTCACTTTGACGAAGGTTACTTAACCTAAAGATTTTGAGAATTTCTTCTTCATCTTTCTTGGTTAAGTTCAACTGTTTAACTTGTTTTTTAACTGGACATTTTGGACTGATATGGCCTTTTTTGCCACAGTTATAACATTCAACTTCTTTTTTACTAGACTTTTTCCCCAGATTTTTCTTATAAGTTTTATGCTTATAAGATTTCCTAGGTTTTTTACTGGATTTTTCATAATACTCAGGTTTTGAAAAATTCTTCTTACTACGTTTGTGGTAAGATTTACTTCGACTATAAGGCTTGTGTGACTTGTGTTTTCTGCTGGTAGATGGTGTTACTGAAGGGAGATCATATTGTTCACAGAAATCACTCATTTCATACTTAGTCTTTTTCTTATCATCTTTTAACTGTTTGTTGATCTTCATATCAATACACATTTGCATTCCTTCTTTTTGAATGGTACTGATAAGATCACCATAAGTTAATGAATCATATTCTATGATTCCTGAGTCTTTACTAAGTGCTTCTCTACTTTTGTGGCAAAAAGATTAGGTAAGCCATTAATAAATTTTTCTTTCCAGAATGATTTATTGCAATTTGGTCTGATCATTACTCTGGAGACAAAAACATCTTTGTACCACCTAAATTCACTAAGTGTTGGACATCTTAGATTACTTAGTTGGTCATGGATTCTTGCCTCAATATTACTGGTAGTTCCTACAAAATGTTTAATGATTGTGAAGATGAGAGTGTTAATCCCATTTGGTTTTTCTCTTCCAATCCTTTCATCAAAGATTGACATATTTTCATCATCTAACGCTGCAACATATTTGATGTTGTCTCTTGATTCTTGGTTAAGATAGTTATCCCACCAATTTTTTAACATACCTGTGAATCTAGAAGTAACATGATCAATAATTTCTGGTTCAGTGTTGTCAAAATTGTTGACATAACTATTAATAACCATGGACATACGACTTATCTTGTTGAGGATTTCTTGTTCATTTAACCCGTCTATGTTCCATTCATAAAGTTTATTAGATTGTACAAAAAACTGGTTACTGACATTTTTTTCTTCAAACTGAAGATTAGGCACTGTTGGCCTTGAATACCAATTTTTTGTATGACTGGTTGGATTAACCTTTGAAAATATGTAAACCCCCACATATTTATATTAATATAGTTATATACTTGTTTAGTAATTCTCATATATGTAGTGATATAAGAATAAACTATATGGATTGTAACCGTAGGAATAACTACTATGGAGGCAATTTGATTGGGAAGTTTAAGTTCGAAGACGTTTAAACTTAAAAATTGTGATTATATAAGTTGTTAAATGTTTTGTAAGTCAAAATAATGCCTCCATTGAATCCGGAAGGTCGATAAACATTGGGAGAGGTAATATGGGGTATATTAGAAGTTAAAAAGTATTCCGGAGTTGAAACACACTTTAGAGTGAATTCAGGTAAAAAGGAGTTTGGACACTATCTATTATGTAGATCATAACTTTTTATTCTGATCTTCAAATGATCTGAAATTTGGATAGTTGATAGTAGACATCTGGGGATATAAAAGTGTATTTCAAGAAAATTTTTTAATTTGACCTCTAAATGGGTCAAACCTGTACTAGAAGTCGCAGCGAAAATTCATTAATCAAACCCTACCGGAATAGCCTATCGGAAGGGAACCCTACTGGTACGCCCGACATCAGTAGCTAAACCCTATCGGAACAGCCTATCAGAAGGGAACACTACCGATAAGCCCGAAAGAAACCCGAATTCTGCACAGTAAAAGTCGAGATTTGGCCATTTAAAACACCAATTTTCACTATTTTTTACGTCATTCTTACATTCCACTCTCACCCTAAACACTTTAAAACCCTAGGAGAAGATAAAGGAACAAAAGAAAGAGGAGAAAGGAGGTCTGTAGGGCTTGGACTTTTGATTTGAACTTTGAAATCTTAGATTCAAGGTAGTGGTTTTCTTCCATTCTTGTTCATTGATGTTAGGGTATTTATATATGTATGTTTTCACACTAAATGTTATATATATACGCTATGAAATCATCATTCCTTGGTCTTCTTGCAAAGATGACCATGTTTTAAACAAAGTTAGGGTTGAATACCCATGAAATCTCTTTTCTCACTTAAAAACCCTAGTTTTCAAGAGGGATGGATTCTCCTCTTGAATTCTTCCTTTATTCTTGATTTCGAAACTATAGTGCTTGTGTTGAGTAATAAAATGATAGTGATAATGATCTCTTACATATTTTTCTTTAAATTGTCCTATATGAAAATATCACATGTGAAGAATTGAGAATTTTGGAGTTACTTGTGGTTTGAGAAAATATGTTAGATATTTGAGATAGTTGGTGGTATTATATTTCTTGTATGGTTGTTTGAATGAACATGAGTGAGAGGTTCCTTGTAAGGATGCTTGAGAAACAAAACCTTGAGGGTGAGAGGTTACTTGTAAGGATGCTCATGCCAAAAGAGGACAATATGTGATATTCTCGGAAGGTTCTTTGTAAGGATGCTAATGCCAAAGAAATAAGATTTTAAGGGTGAGAGGTTCCTGGCAATGATGCTCATACCAAAAGAGGACAATATGTGGCCTTCTTAGGAAGTTCTTGGAAGGAGGCTTAAGAAACAACACCTTGAGGGTGAAAGGTTCCTTGTAAGGATGCTCATGCCAAAGAGGACAATATTATATCATGTGTGGGTGATTGGTTTACCTTTGAAAAAAAATTTAAGACTCATTGTTGGTAATTGGTTTCACCTCTCCGTTTAACTTTATTGTTGTTCATAAACTTGAGATCTGTTTACAATGACCCTGTTTTTATTTCAAAGTTCTATATGATTTTGTAAAATGAGACCTAACGCTTTTATATGCTTTTCTAAACTTTGTTCTGATTTGAAAGAATTTCCTACAGAGTTTCGTGCTCACCCCCTACTTAACAACCATTTCAGATTATTCTCTCGAGGAAGAGTTGGGAGTCGAGGAGCCCGCACACTGAGAGACTCCGATAGACGAGAGCGTGGATCCCGAGGTGGACGCCTAGAGCGACACTTTCTTTTGTTCTAGACTAGTATATTCATTTTTAACCTTGTGGAGTCTAGTTTTCTTTTGTTATTTCCGCTGTGCTATATTAGTTGATTTTTGGAATGTAAAGGCCAAGATGAGTCTATTCTTTTGGGATAATGTTATAAATTCTATGGATGATTTCATGAAGCCCTATTTATTGATGGATTATCTTAGTGCTCTCATGATGTAAATGGTTTTAAAATGTAATGTTGTCCAGGGAGTATTTGGGGCATTACAAAATGTTAACTTGTTAATGTTTTGACTATTAAACTGTTCTTCTAATTCTTGAATTTCAGAATCAATAGAACTACTTTCATTACTACTGGATGATTGTTCATCATTTTGATTGATGACATTTACTCGAGATGGTTCTGCTTTTAGTTCCATCTTATTCATAACTTCTTCAAATTTTTGAAGTCTTTTACTATCTTTTGTGGTTATTCCTAACTTGTTCTTATCTTCAAGTAGTTTGATTAGAGGTTTCTGTAACACCTCGCATTTTCTTTTATATATGTATATAGATATATAGTAAATAATTGTTGTAAAAATTTGGATATCTGTAGCGATGTGTGTTTGAATTTGGTAGATTGGAAAAGTAGAGATTTAGAATGTTAGTGAAAATAATAGTTAAAATTTAGTTTTAATAAGTGAAAATATGAAATTTTAGGTCCTAGAACTTGTATTAAATAGTTTTGGTATATAAATATGTGTTGGAGAGGTTTGGGATGAATTTGGTTGGCTTAGGAATGAATTGGAAATAGAAAAAGGGATGACACTGGCTGTGAACAGTGCACTGCTGCAACTTTAAACGCGATTTAGACCTTGATGCAGTTAATATTTCTCAAAACTCAAAACATGAAAGTTGTAGAGCTTTTTCTTAGCATTCTATAACATCTTTAATCATCTCAATTTGAGCTCGGATGAGAGAGTTATGCCCATATAACGAAGCGATATCAAAACAGTCCCATTTAGCTTGAACAGCTCACGTGAACAGTGCACTGCCTGCAACTTCAAGTCCGATTTAGACCTTGATTCAGTCAATATCTCTCAAAACTCAAAACATAAAAGTTTTATAACTATTTCTTAGAATTTCATATCATCTTGAATCATCTCAATCGGACTTCGGATGAGAGAGTTATGCCCAGATAACGAAACGATGTCAAAATAGTCCAATTAGCTTTGTTTTGCATTTAACGTCTCCATTTGCATCCTAAATCAAAATATAAGAATAATGAGTATATTTATGCTTCAAATAAGTATAAAAGGCTTTAAGAAGCACCCTTGATCACCTTTTATTTGCAAACATCGCAAAACTTCATTAATAGTCGGTTCGGATGGGTAAAATAGAAACTTTAGTGTTTCGGGTATACGTTGATTTTGGTTTTGAGATAAATCATAAAAATAAATGTTTTTAGGTTAAAATAACATTAAAAATGAATTGAGAACGTCGAAAAACCTTAGGGTAGTCATATGAATCAAATTGGAGATATTTAGTGGTAAAATCGTAATTTCGGAGAAGACCAAAACAGTTCATGAACAGTGAATTTCGGGGCTGAGGTGTTTTAAACTCATTTTCATCCATTTGCCCTCATTTCTTCCACTCCCCTCACACCCCCACACCTCTTGGAACCCTAGAGAGCATTAGAGAGGAAGAAAGGAAGGAAAAAACAAGAGATTCAAGTGTAATTCAAGATCAAATATTCTTGTTTTTCACACCAAAGTTAAGGATTCAAGGTAGGAGATTTCTTCCTATTCTCTTTCATTGAGGCTAGGGCTACTATATATACATGTTTTAACTCTCATTAGTATGTATTTGTTATGGGTTCTTTACTTCTTGGTTTCCTTACAATTATTATCATGTTTTACATGAAGTTAGGGTTGATACCCAATTTTCTTGATTCCAAAAACCTAGATTTCAAGGGTAAATGATTCCCCTCTTGAGATCTTCTTTTATTGTTGATGTTGGAACCTTAGAACTTTGTGTTGAGTGATAAATTAATATTGTGGTTGATCTCTTGCAATTTTCTTAAGTGATTATTAAAAATGTCACATGCCAAATTTAGAAATTTTGTTAATACTTGGAAATTGCTAGTTTATTGAGAATATGTTGGTTTCCTTATTGTATGGTTGTTGTGACGGACTTAAATTGCCTTCGAAAAATACCGTAGAGTGTTAGAGGTTAGTCTATCCCAGTGGGGGTGAGATGGTTGCCTAACACTTATAGTGAATTGTCATTTTGTAATACAACCACTATCGTTCACTGAAGTTCGAACAAGGGTTGGTATACCTTTCCTAGGGAGGGATTTGTCACTGCCATTGGGATGGTAGACGCCCTTTCCCGAAGTGAGTGTGATTTGATTGTGATGGGTGAACTAAGTATAGTCGTTGGGTAGATTTCTGAGAAGCAATCAACGTACATGGCACGGGGATGAACCAATATACATAAGCATATCGGTTGGATTCCGTCATGACCGGTGCATTGGTATGGGACAATGCAACGACAGACGCCCTTCCTAACTATTTGGCAATGGTTTATTGTTGAGGAATGTATTTTACTATTTTTATTTGATTATCACTGTGTTTAAACTTGAGATCTGTTTAAATGTCCCGATTTTATTTCAAAAGCTATATATGTTATTTGTGAAATGAGACCAACCTATTTTATAATTTTTCTAAATCTTGTTTGAGTTTGGGAAGATTTTACTGCAGAGTTTCGTGCTCATCCCCTATAGTTAAACATTTTTCAGATTTAGTGCTAGAGGAGAATCTCGGAGTTGAAGAGCGGGACATTGGGAGGCCCCACCCGAGAAAAATCTAGATCCCGAGGTGGACCTATAGAGTTATAATTTATTTTGTACCAGACTAGAGAATTTACTTTGAGATCATGTAAGTCTAGTCTTTTGTTATTCCGCTGCAAGTGTATTTCAATTCTTTTGAGATGTAGATTCCATAGTTGACATATTATTTTGGGATGATATTTTAAATATTTATAGATGACATATGGTGAATGAAAATTTATTCTACGATGGGTAAATAGACCCGGTGTGGTCAATAGCTATGTATATGTGAACCCTGTGCGGTCAATTGTAGTATAATTGTACAGGTTGTGTTTTGGGTAGGGCTCCCCGTACAAAGGAGACTCTGCCCGAATTTTGTTAAAATATTCATGGTTGATGAATGAAACTTTCTTATTGATGGATTTCTTTAGTGCTCTCATATAGCGAATGGTGTTTATAATGTAATGCCGTCCAAGGGGGGTTTTGGGGCGTTACAGTTTCTCTAATTTTTTACTTAAAGAAGGTTTGATTTCATCAATTTTATCTAATTGTTTACCAATTATAATTAAACTCTGATTGGTAAAATTATTTTGTTCAATGATTTTTTTCTCAGAATCATTTACTGGTAACTTAAAGGGTGAAGCTTTTACTTCAATGTCCTTATGGCTAAAAACTATGGTTTCACTAGGTGGATGACTAGAGAAAACTGTGGAGTTATCATCAGTCTTCCATTTATGTTTTGTTACTACTTTTACTTTTCCATCATAAAAACTTCCTAAATAATCAAAGAAGTTGATTTCATATCTAACTTCTAACATATACTTAGTCCATTTTTCAATAATTTTATCTTGCCTATGTTTACTATATTTACTCCTGAATTTATGTCTTTTGGACCGGTTTTCCTTAGATTTGAATTCATCATGTAAACTATCAAAATCAATTATAAATATTCCATCATTCTTAACAGTTTTAATTGTTAATAACTGATGATTAATTGGGACAGTGCTTTCAAAGTCAGTAGCCGTAGGAGATGGCGAGGATTCATCATCTTTTTCTTCTACTTGTTTTGAAGGTTGTGCACTGGTTTGTGGAATGTAACAAGGTTGACTAATTTGTGAAGAGGAGTTATCAATTCCTTTCAACTTAAACCTTTTCTCTTACTCATTTACTATGTCTTTGTCTCTCCTAGTTATACTAGAATAATTTGACTTAGACTTTCTTCCTTCATTAATTTGAAGTGTTTTACTGAATGATCTGCTTGATCAATGAGATCTTGCAGAATCAAAGGAGATTCTTATTGATCCATCAAAAAACTGTTGGATATTTTCTACATTGGTTGTAGTATTATTACTATCTTTGTTCAAATTCCGATTTTCAACTGTCCATGAGTCTGGTAGTTGAACATCTTTCCATAAAAGTCTTTTAGGGACTTGTATGTTTGATTCACTAGTATTTGCTTGGATCAATAGAGTACTATCTTTAGAACTTTTCTTCAATGCATGCACACTCAGGTATGCGGTAATGCATTTATAGTAAATTATATAGATAAGTACTAATGATTTGATGTCCTTTACCAGTCTGGTAAGGACTCCATTAAGTTTTATTCCCAAGGTTAATGCCATGACTATATTAGGGCATTCAAGATTTAGTGTAAAATCTGGGTAGCAGTTTAAATAAACTGGTCCATTATGAAGACTAGCTTCCATTAGCCCTAAAATACTTGGTTCATAATCCAGGAACCTAGTATCTCTTAAGGATAATAGAACTGTTGCATTCTTGCTAGTTGGAATAAGTGGTTTTATTGCAACTTGAACTAGACCAATATGGATAAAATTATACCCTTTTGATCCATGTTTTTTAATGGATTCTTTACTAATTAGTTGACAAGATTCTTCCTCTTTTCTAAGAGCTTTTGTTCAACTGTTTTTACTTGTAATAAAGGATTAAAGGTTGTGGGTAGCCAACTAGTTTTAAAGATTTCCCTGTGGGGGACTTTGGGAATGTTTCGTTCACTCCAATCTATACTAGGTTCTTCATACTCATGTTCTTCTTCATTTATTATATTTGGTATAGTATTAAATGAAGATCTAGAAGAGCTAGTCATAGAATTAGATCTAAATAATCTACTCATTATTAAATCTGAGATTTTTCAACTTAGTAAATCACTTGTTATTTTTACACTTAGTTGCCTTAGCCTTGCCACCCAGTCTAGAGCCGAGAGGTCTAGTGTGTCCTGTTTGTAAGTCCTAGTGAGAGGCAGTTGAGGGAAGAAATATATATATATATATATATATATATCCAATCACAAGCTCTGATACCAAAATATAACAAGTGCGGATTTGCATCAAATGTGAGGAGAATCACAAGCTGTAGATATAAATGAAAAATGGTATTTTCTTTTCTGAAGAAAATGTTTAATAAGACCAAACAAATTACAATAAAAAATTAAAGATAAATACTTACAACACTAGAACTAATGGTCTAGTGGAGAAGTGTAGTAAAGAGTGAGCACTTCTTTTGCATCATGAAGAAAGCTTACAATATGAGATAGGTAGGGTGAAGTGTTTACAGGTGTGTAATGTTAGTCTGAAACGACTTGTCCTTGAATGGAGAAATAAAATCCTTATATAGGTGTAAGGATTTCTGAGGGAATCCTTGTAATGATTTCTCTTTTGCTTTAACTCTGGGACAAGTTTTTTCACCTTCTACTTTTATTGGAAAAGGTGGAGTAAAAAACCTTTACACAGAGTGAAAGGTGAAAGAAGGGACTAGTGGGCCCTGCTGTTGTCTGGGAAATCTTCTTTGGTGGGAAAGCAGATATGCATGATGATTGTTGGCTACTTTACTAGGGGAAAGAGCCCGGTGTCGGTGTGATGTCTTATCATTACATGTGACAGACATCTTTTCTTTCTTTTATGAGAAAATAGTGATTGAAACTATCACAAGTAAGGGTAAGAATCACGGGGATGCCAAATCAGGAGTGAGGTCATCACAATCTTCATATGGATTCTTGGCATTTTGGAGGGTGTCCAGGAGGTTTACTGAACCTTGGGAAGATGATGATGATTCACTATCGCTGTTAGAGTCTTCAAGGAGTTTTAACAGTAGAGCTGCCTTCTTCTTCTTCTTGGATGACTTCTTTTTGGATTTAGAGGAAGAATCCTTAGATGAAGATTTTTTCCCCTTTTACTTGACAGCGGGAGGTTGTGCAGAACTCTGTGGTTTTTCTGAAGCCATGAGAGGTGGTGCAACCGTTTTGGCTGGAGTTGCTGGAGGTAAGGCTTGTGGGACCGCTATTGGGATCGGTATTCTGACAGGGAAGTATTTTTGGACTAGTTCAATGACTTCCTATTGCTGAAACCTTGGCCACCATTTGGCATAAAATTGCCTAACTAGGTTAAACCCCGCAAATTTCCATTTCCATTTAAGGATTCAAGGAACTCTGTACCTGCAAACAAACATTAGTAAAAAAGAAAACTGACTCTCGTGTTTACTAGGTTGGTAAACCGATGAGAAGATATTAACTTGATCTTGGAGATCAACAGGAAAGATTTCAGTAGTGGGGCCGTGCATATACCACCACTGTGCAAACCATGCGGAAATCTGGCTCTTGAAACCTTTATCAAATCTGAGGAACCAAGAATGGGAGTAGTCCGCATTTTGATGGAGTAAGACCTTAAACCATGCTTCTTTGTAGTCATAGTAATTAATAGGTCTTGAATGAAAAGGAAGCTCCCTGAGCAAAGAAGGGTGAGAGCATCAGTCACTGATAGAAATAATGTTTAGAATATGCAAAGAATGATAGATAACCTTGTTTGGGTCATTCTTATCATTGATTGCTTTAGTAATAATGGATTTAGTAAAGTACAGGATATCTTGAAAATAGGCATGGGTTTTTTCAAGATCAGATGGGATAAAGTTCCATCTTGTAGATAAGTAAGACTGGGCCAACACTTCTGGGTTGGTGATGTGGGCATAAGGAGGTTCAATGGCACATATGTTCTGTGAATAGGCCTTGAGATAGTCAACTTTTGGGCCTTGATGGGCTTCTTGAACATGGTGGGGAACATATGGGTTGACCATTTGCCTTGCGGGCGGTTTTTGGGCCATTTGTGTGAAAGTAGGTGGGTAAACTTGGGTAGTCGACAAGACTACTGGCCTAGTGACTAATGCAGAATGGGCTACTGGCCTTGTTGGGTTTGGGTTTCCCAAAACTTGGTATCTATTGGATATAGAAGTTTGGGGTGTATTTGTTAATTGGGCTGACAATTGGTTTGGGTAAGGAGCTGGTAATACTAATGGCAAATCAGCTTCTTGTTTTGCCTTATCTGAGGCAAAAATGCTACTCATTTTTTGTTTATCCTTCTTCCCCCCAGGTTTTTAGAGGAGGTTCCAGATGAACTATTTTTTCTGTCCGCCATGAGGTTCCTGCAGAAATTCACGGGTTAGAAAATCAGGGATACAGTTATTACTGCTTTTAATATATTCAATGTCAAAATCGAAAATACTCAAAATGGATTGCCATCGGGCAAAAATTTGCTTACTAGCAATATTTTGAACATATTTTTCCAAAACATGTTTTGCTGATTTACAGTTAACACGAATTAAAAATTTCTGATTTAGTATATCATCCTGGAATTTTGAGACACACAGGACAATAGATAAAATTTCTTTTTTGATAGTGCTATAATTTGCTTGTGCTTTATTCCAGAATGGAATCGAACAATCTGCTCAGGAGAATTAGGAGATTCTCTCTGGAGGAAGATGCCACCATAACCAACATTGGAGACATCAATTTGGATGATTTTGAAGGAATCAACCGAAGAAATACCAAGACGAGGCAAAGTTTTAATGAACTGCTGGACCTTTTGAATAATGGATGTATGAACAAAAGTCCAAGGAGAAGGATTCCCTTTAAGTCTGTCATACAGAGGCTTAACGGTTTTCCTAAGGTCCTGATAAAAGTCAAAAACATAGTTTAGAGAACCTAATAACCTCTGCAACTAGGTTTTTTCAAGGATCTCATCAGGGAATTTATTTGCAAATTGGATAGATCTGCTGATGGGAACAATAGTGGACTGTGGGATATTATATCCTAAAAACCTTACTGATGTTTGGAACAACTTAATCTTGGGTGCAAAAATAACTAAACCATTTTGTTTTACTATTTCTACAAAAGCATTAAGATGCTTCCAATGTTCTTCTATTGACCTAGAAAAGATGAAAATATCATCTATATAGACAATAGAGAAATGACTAATGCTATTAAAAATTTCATTCATTATGTTCTGGAATTCACTGAGAGCATTTTTTAAACCAAATGCCATGACATTCCATTCATAATGTCCAAAAGGGGTAGTGAAGGCAGTTTTGTATCTATTTTCTGGATGGATTTATATCTGCCAGTAACCACTTTTGAGATCAAATTTTAAAAATATAATAGACTTACTGAGTCTTTTAATTATATCCTGTTTATTTGGAATTGGGTACCTAATCCATTCTAAAACAACATTTAATGGTTTATAATTAATTACTAGCCTTGGGACTCCTTTTTCTAACTCTGCATTTTTTATGACATAGAAAGCTGGACAGGACCAAGGTGATTTACTTTTTCTGATGATACCATTTTCAAGTAATCCAGTAATCTCTTTTTTGCTGATTTTCATTACTTCGTGGTTCATTTGGATTGGTCTGGACTTAGTGGGAATATTTGCCTTGTTAAATCATTTGATGTATGGAAGTCTTACCATGTACTTCTTCCTATGCCAGAAAGCTGTAGGAAGGGTAGAGCATACTTCTGCTTCCAATTTTTCTGTAAACCTATCAATTTTTTGTATTAAGATTGGATTGGTTAATTGTTCATTAATTCTAAGGTGACTAATTTCTTCTTGGAGAAATTTTACTTGATTAATTTTTCTGTTAATTAAATTAAGGGACTGTGTGACCGAATAGTCTTTGAGCTGCCTTAATTGCTTTTCTTCAGGTTTAGTTACAAAATTAAAGGTTATAGTTTGACCAAAAGGCTTGGTTGTTATACCATCTGTATCTACTGTAAATGGATACAACAGATATATAAATGGTAAACCAAGAATGATAGGATCAGTCATATTGCTGACAAATAGAAATGATGTTTTGAAACATACACTATCTTGACAGACATGCACTTTTGGTAGTTTTGTATTTAACTTTCATTTTACTGTCATTAGCAGAACTAAGTCTTTCCATTGGTTTTTCATAAAATATAGTTGGAATTAATCCTTCTTAGATGCAGTTTACATCTACACCAGTATCAATTAGGGCTATGGTTTCTAATTCAAAATTATCATTAATGACGATTTTAATGTTAGAATGCCATTTTTTAACACTAATCTTATTAATTAAACTAATCCTATTATCATCATTAGTTTGTGAGCATCCATTGTGAGGCGGCAGGTTCGTTAAACCAGATGTTTCCACTCGAGAGGTAGAGGTTACGGGTATCCCCTGAGAACATGCTCTGTTGCAACTAAATGGATTAACTAAATTTTCTGATTCAGATTGATTGTCAGGATCTTCAAGATCTTCAGGATCTGAGTCCTTTGATTTGTCCAAATCATTTTGGGATTGTAAAAGACTTAAAGCTTCTGCAAATTTCTTGTCTTGAGCCTTTAAATCTTTTATTACCAATTTTAGTTTGTTAACTTCATTTTGGAGATCCTGTAAGGTGGTTTCTTTCTTTTTCTCCTTACTAAATCGCTCCATTGTTTTGTTAAGACTAATCAATTATTTTTCAGTAACAAGTTGTTTTGTGTCTTTTTTAACAAACAAATTCATAAGTTGCTTAACATATTTATCCTTAAGATCTGGGTCCTCTATCTTGGAGATTAGATCAATCAGGATATGTTCTTTCAGTCTATTTGTTGATCACCCATATCTTTTTGGAACAACTACAACCTAATTTTATGCTAGGTTCAGTAGGGTGATCAGAGGCTGATTGGTAGTCTGAAGAATCATCAGGGCTGTTTGAGCTGTCTAAATCTCCTTCTGAGGAACTACGGTTGTTTAGCCTAAAGATTTTGAGAATTTCTTCTTCTTCCTCAGGAGCTAAACCTAACCTTTTGACTTGTTTTTTAACTAGGCAGTCAGGACTAATGTGGCATGTTTTCCCATAGTTAAAACATTTAATATCATCTCGGGTTTTACCCTTTCCTTTGCTCTTCTCAGATGATCTTTTCTTATAAGTTTTATCCTTATAAGGCTTTCTAGACTTCCTATGGGGACGGCTAGAGGATTCAGGTTTGTGAAATGGTTTCCTACTACGTCTGTGGTAAGATTTACTTTTAGAATAAGGCCGATGTGATTTGTGTCTCCTGGTCTGGGATGGTGCTATAGGCTGAAGACCATATTGTTCACAGAAATCACCTAATTCATACTTAGTCTTTTTCTTTTCATCTTTTAGTTTTTTATTAATTCTCATATCAATACACCATTTCATTCCTACATTTTGGATGGTGCTGATGAATTCTCCATAAGCCAAAGAGTCATATTCAATAATTCCAGTGTTTTAGCTAAGGGCTTCTTTAACCTTATGGGCAAAGAGATTTGGTAAACCATTAACAAATTTTTCTTTCCAGAATACTTTTTGGCAATCTGTTCTGACCATAACTCTGGAAACAAATACATCTTTGTCCCATCTAAAATCACTAAGTGTTGGGCACCTAAGGTTGGTGAGCTGGTCATGGACCCTAGCTGCAATAGTACTTGGTGTGCCAACAAAATGTTTAATGATGGTGAAGATAAGGGTGCTGAGGCCATTAGGTGTGGCTCTATTAATCCTTTCATCAAAGATTGGGACCCCTTCATCATCTCTTAACACATCATTTATGATTTTCATCTTGTTGTTGTTGGGTAAGGTAGTTATCCCACCAATTTCGAGTACACCTGTAAAACCTGAGGTAATTAATTTGACAATTTCAGGTTCAGGGGTGTCAAGGTTGGTGACATAACTATTTACAACCATGGACATATGACTAATTTTGTTCAGAATTTCTTGTTCACTTAATCCATCTATGTTCCATTCATAGAGTTTGTTAGATTGAACAGAAAATTGATTTAAAACATTTTTTTCTTCATATTGAAGATCAGGTGGTGTTGGTCTAGAATACCAGTTCTTTGTGGAACTAGTAGGAACAGAAATTAACTTATTAATTTGTGAAACAGGTTTGGAGGAATTTAGTTGGTTGATATTGTGTTCAGCAAACTGCTTTTCCAATTCCTTAATTTCAGAATCAGTATCAGGATCAGATGAGCTTTCTGAGCTGCTGTATCCTGAACTACCAGAGGTTTGATTGATGACTGTGATGGAAGAACCTTGTCTTTTTATCCTTTGGAGTAGAACATCAAGTTGTTGGGCTATTTGCTTATCCTTTAACCCTAAATTTTTCCTATCTGTGGGTAGGTTAATTAAGGGTTTTTCAAGTTTCTTGACAGATGGTCGTACTTCATCAATCTTGGTTTTAATTTTATCTAATTGTTTACCTATGGTGATTAGGCTTTGGTTAGTAAAATTGTTTTGTTCTACAATTCTTTTTTCCATTTTTGCCAGATCATTTTGATCTAGTGTCCTCTTATCCGACTCACCATTGGGAATCTTAAAAGGGGAGGCTGTAACAGTTTTGTTCATATAATTAAAGGTAATGGTCTCTACTGGAGGATGGCTAAAGGAAATAGTGGCATTTCTGTCTGCCAATTGTGCTTAGTTACTACCTTTACTTCTTTGTGGAAGTTATTTAAGTAATCTGCAAAGGTAATTTCAGACTCCAGTTTGTACATCATTTTAATCCAATAATGTTGGATTTCTTTTTATTTTTTTTTACTTAAGGCTTCAAATCCTAATCTTTGGGATTCATTACTCCTATATTTGAATTGTTTCTTTAATTTGTAAATGTTAGACATAAAGAATTCTTTTTTCCTAGTGACAGTGCATAGGTGATGGCTAATCGGGCTTTCACCTAGTTCTCCTCAGAAATCACTAGCATTGGGTGAAACAGACGATGTAAATTCGTTTCTCTCAGATTCTTTGAATTCTGTAAACCTAGACTATAAGGGTACACTTATGGGAGTGTAGGTAGGTTTGTTAATGGGGGAGGATGAACTAGCGATTCCTTTTAGTTTGAATTTTTTCTCTAGTTCTTCTGATATTTCCTTATCTCATTTGGAGATACTAGAACATACATCAGACCTTCTTCCCTCATTAATTACTAAAGGAGAATTAAATGACCTACTAGATCTACTGGATCTGGCAGAATCAAAGGAGATCCTAACTCTTCCATCAGGTAATTGTTGGACAGTTTCTAAGATGTTAGAGTTGGTTTCTTCCTCTGTGTGAAATTTTTTATTTTCAACTAGCCATGATTCTGGTAATTGAACATCATTCCAATCTAGTCTTTTGGGGACTTGGACATTGGAATTGCTGGTACTAGGTAACATGAGAATAGTACTTTCTTTAGGACTTTTCTTTAATGCATGAACATTCATGTTAGTGGTCATGCATTTATAATAAATTCTATAGATAAGAGCTATTGATTCAGTTTCCTTGTCCATTTTTGTGATGTCACCAGATAATTTTATCCCTAGAGTTAATGCTTTAGGGGTGTTTTTGCATCCTAAGCTTAAGGGGTAGTTTGGATAACAATTAAAATAAACTAGTCCATCATGAAGTCCTGCTTGTATTATTCCTAAGAGACTAGTATTGTATTCATTAAACCTAGCATCTCTTAAGGTTAGCAAAACAGCTGCATTTTTACCAGGTGACATTAAAGGTTTAATTGCAACCTGAACTAATCCTAAGTGAATAAAATTAAATCCTTTTTCCTTATGTTTTTTAAGAATTTCTTTTTTAAGCAGTTGGTAAGTTTCTTCTGCCTTAGTAAGATAGTGGACTTGTTTGACTGTTTTGACTTATAATTCTTCATTAAAGGCTTTACTGAGCCAGATGGTTTTGTAAATTTCCCTATAGGAGACTTTAGGTATATTTCATCCTAACCAATCTACAGGTTGTTCAATTTCACATGATAGTTCTTCTTCATTCACTATATTGGGTATAGTACTAGATGAAGATCTAGATGAGCTAGTCCTAGAGTTAGATTTGAATAATCTACTCATTTTTAAATCTATATTTTTGAAATTTTAAATTACCTATTAAACCTAGTCACTTGATTCATACCCCCTAACATACTTATCCTCAGTTTCTCGCCTAGAATCCCTAAACTGCCACACCCGGACTTACAAATGGGATAGACAAAGAGGCTTACACACTCTTGGATAGACAAAGGCTAGGTGACCAAGTAAGACTAAACAAATAGGTGATTTAACAAAAGAAAAGATAGAGATTTAAAACAAGCAAAAAATATGCAAATGAAACACTAGAGGTAGCTATCCAAGCCGTCAAATGGCTCTGATACCAAAATATAACAAGTGCGGATTTGCATATATTACTAAAAATCCTAACTCCTCCTTATCTTGCCTCTCTTGCCCTTTCTATTCTCCGTGCTAGCTGACCTAGCTCAGTTGCTCGACTCTCTTGCCCTCTCTGTTCTCTGTGCTAGCAAACCAAGCTCAGTCACTCGACTCTCTGGCCTCTCTGCTCTGAGTGCTCTTTGGCCTCTCTTTGAGTTCTAGCCTCCCAGGTACTCTATGTCTCTATCTCTCTCTCAGTGGACTATTTGGGGCAATTCAATGTCATCGAATCGATGGTCCTAGGTAATGATTTCTTTGAATTAATGGTCCCAGGTCTCTCGATGGTTGGTGGTTTTGCTTAGGGTTGTTGATTAGGGCTACAAATATTATGATTTTTTAGATTTTATAGCTCTGTGTTCTCTCTCTCTCCCAGTTGACAATTTGGGGGCAATTCGATGCCATCGAATCGACAGTCCTAGGTACTCATTTCATCAAATCGATGGTCCCAGGTGGTACTTCGTCGATGGTTGGTGGTTTTGCTTAGGGTTGTTGGTGGTTTTGCTTAGGTTTGCTGGTGGTTTTTTTTTTATGGCTTTGTGCTCTATGCTGGTGCATTTTTAGATTTTACTATGATTTATGAGATTTTATGTATAGCAATTGATTAGAGTTGTTGGTTTGTGGTTTTACTTAGGGCTATTGGCAGTTTTTCTGAGATCAAAGTATGCAATCCGTGATCTGTGTTGGTGCATTTCTGAGATCACGAAAAGGGCCATATACTATGATTTCCGAGATTTCATGTATAACTATTTGTCTTTGTGGATTTTTATGAGATTTTATGATTTTTTAGATGGAGTAATTTCTGAGCTTTTGTTTGTGACCATAGTATATGATTTATGAGATTTTGTTTGTGATCATAATATGTAAAATGCTGATTACTTAGACCACAAAATGGTCATTTGCTAATTTTTCTTTTTTGTTCACAGATCCTTATGGATAATATTACTCCACAATCATCTACTCAAGCTAATTTTAACAGAAACATTCAAGTTACCTATGACATTCAGGGTAAGAGACAAGACACAAGAAAATGATCTAGAGTTTGGGAGCATTTTGAAAAGATTGAATTTGCAGATGAAGCTAAATGTAATCATTGTAGTAAGATTTATAATTATCATCCAATTGCTAATAAATAATTACAAAGAAAATTACAATTGTTCTTGAGTGAAGAGAGGTGAATGAAATTAGCAAGAAATGTGTTATTTAACTTTTACATATTTTTTTTAGTAATTATAAGATTATTTGTGTGGTATAATTTAAAATATTGCTATTATTGTAGATGTTTTAGTTGCTAAAACATCGACTTATTTTTTGTGTAGGTTGCATATGATTTATGGTGATCTATTAGAGCAGTTATGATTTTTGATGTGTTTCGTATGATTTAAACCTAAAATAGTTGTTATTATATTTGTGCAACAATTATGATGAATTGATATTTATACCTTGAGTTTTCTTGTGTTTTATTATAATTGTTATTGTAATTGTTTTAGACTTTAGTGT
This sequence comes from Ilex asprella, assembly GCA_023539305.1. Classification (NCBI taxonomy): domain Eukaryota; kingdom Viridiplantae; phylum Streptophyta; class Magnoliopsida; order Aquifoliales; family Aquifoliaceae; genus Ilex; species Ilex asprella. Next base: position 29,966,520 of record CM042189.1, read on the forward strand.
TACTGGTTTATTGTATTGTTAAATTGATGCAAATTACTTAATTGAATTGTTAAAATGATCCAAAAATTAATAACTATAAAACGTGTTCACCCGATTAATTTGGACGGAATTCGGATATGAATACTACACTTGATCGGGTAGGGTAGACCAAGAAAAAATTATTCCACAAAGTATCGTGTAGAAAAATGAAAGAACATATTTCTTACTCGTAAGATAGGGTGGACACCTCTAATTTTGACTTTTTTAAAATAAAATTTTAATGATTGAAAAAGTCAATATTTTACCTTTGGTTAATGATTGATTATGAGGTTTGTGTAAATTACATTAACCTCGTAATCAATCATTAAAGGTGTATAAATCATATTTTACATTGGTTATTGTCAATTACATTTTACCCACTTTTAAATCTCTCAAATTACCCACTTAGTATACTTGTTTGTGTATGTTGGATTTAGATCCCCTCCATTACTCATTCTCTTTAATTTTTCTCAATACAGTGCTAGATGAATGACATGTATAAAATTTTGAATTTCAATAGATAAGTTGGTTTCTTCATTCATTTTGTTGTGGGTAGAGTGTTAACTATTATTAAGAAATTTTCTCAAAAAGAAAAAATCTTGTCCATTAAAATTCATAATCTTACACATGTTACTCATCTAATATTGTATTGAGGGGAAATGAAAGGAAAAAGTAATAGGGGGGATCCGAATTCGTGTACGCTAACTTCAAATCCTATTTTTCCTTCGATGCCTCATTCCAATTTGTCGGTCCACCATAATCTAGAACTTTGAGTAGATTGATGGGAAAAATGTAATTTGGATTCGTTAAGAGCATCTCCAACCATGACTCAAATTTTTACTTAAATTTAAATTAACATTTGAGTAAAAAGCTTGATTTGATATAAAGGATTCCAATGGACAAACTCAAATTTAAATAAGGAGAGACTCAAATTTAAATGAGGTCAAACCCACATTTAAAAGAAAGTAAGGATGACCATTGAATCTTTAAAAGATGATAAAATCTCACAATTAAATATTTGAGTAAAGATTTGAGTCTTTCTTGATTTGAGTAAAAAAATGAGTTTCCCTTAATTTGATATAAGTTTGAGTTAAGGGTTGGAGCAAATTTTTTAGATTTTTTTACTCAAATTTAAATTTGAGTCTAAATTTGAGTAAGAGTTGAAGATTCTCTAAGTGAATCTGACTTCACCTTTTTTGTTAGGTCTCTAAAATCATTCACTTAATTAATTGAATTGGTTTGACATTGCTCTAAAAAGCACTTTCTAAAAAATTCATTGCTCAAAAATCAAACATTTTATATGTTTTAGATGAAAACATGCTCACATATCATTAGACTTTTGGGTAACGTAAAATAAAATCACATAGT
>CM042189.1:29968732-29981687 GCA_023539305.1 Ilex asprella
CGAGTATAAAGCTGTTAACTTGCTCAAAGGAGAGCATTGCAGTCCTGGTTAGATTTCTTTTCGCTCCTTTTTCTTTCCATGTTAAATGAAACATAAATAGAGGATGGTGAAATATGAGAGTAATTGCCTTTTGCATGCTATCAAAAGTAGGCATGTACCGAGTCCACCCCTACGATAGGGACCCAAATTATGGCGTAGCTAAAAGTTTTTATCCAATTTTTTTGTTATATAGAATCTATGAAAATAACTTTTACGTTATAAATTTTAGCATTATTTAATTTTCATAAAATTGAGAAACTTAATCTAAATTTGTTAAATTAATTAGATGAAAGATGATTTTAGGTCAATTCATATGAAATCAACCATTGCATAATCACTTGGTAAAACTAAATTTTATTATGTCTATACGAAGAAATTTGAACAAAATGAGATAGAGAGTGTGTATATCTCTTAAATATATATTTTATATGACCTTAGATCCTCTATATAAGGTTTGGATAAATTAGACTTTGTCCTCTTAAATTATGACCCTCATTTGATCTTAGCCCTTCAATTATTAAATCGAACTCGTTGCACCATTAACTATTCAAATTTGTAATGTTTTGCACCAATTAATAAGATTTGTTTCGCTGAAATTGTTAAGCTTTAGACGAAAATAGTCCAAAAAACTATTTGGAAATGTTTAATTGTGCAATTTGTTTGAATCAATAGTTGAGGGATAAAGCAAAAACAAGATCACCATCGAAGGATATAAAACATACTTTTCATAATTTGAGGGGCCATGTAAAGTAAAAAACAAATATACATTTTGGGTTGAAATATAATTTTGAAATCAAGAGGGCCAATTTTAAAGGTATAAAGTGTAATTCTAGAAACTTGAGGGGGGCCATGGCCATCCCAAGCTAAAGCTTAGCTCCTACCATCAACCTTGGTGAAGGGGTCCAAACTGCATATTTTGATTTTTTTTTTTAATCTTTATTATAGTGGTGAATGGTGATTGGTTTTTTTAACTTTATGATGGTAAAACAAACACAAGTATATGGTAGCAAACACCATATAACTGATAAAATTGGATGCCTTGTTTCTTATTCAAGCTGTAAATGGTTTACATTTCATGGATACATTATCTGTAAATACATAATTTTTGCTCGTTGAGGTTATGGGTTCAAACTCGAGGAAAATCACCTTGTGCAAATAATGCTAAATTTATACGATGCAATTGAAAAATGTTAGCCCTTTACTAGGTTTGGCACTAGCACGACTCGCTTTGCTTTTATTGTGGAGCTTGCTGATTTTTAGTTTTTTAGGAGTAGGTGCTTGTAGCTTTATATTCAAGCGGAGCTTGCTAATTACTCCACGAGTCACCACAGCTTTACCTACGATACTTGTATACAGGCAACAATAGTATCTTCCAATAATAGTACCTTAGCATAGCTCATTGAACCTTCCAACTTCACTCCATAGCCTGTACTAAAGAAGCATGCGTTAACTAATTTCTTTGAACTTATTTAACCTATTCTACCTCTCGATATCTCCTCACCTTGCTTCTTTTCTTTCTTTTCATCATCCCATGGTCCTGTTCCCATGTCGTGGAAGTGCAACACTATTCTTTCATTGTTGTATCTAATTAGCTTTGTTCCAATATACCCTCAGCCCCCCATTGATGTGGTGTAAATTGGGTGTTAGTTTTTTTGCCTTTTAGTTTTTATAATGACTACTATGTTGTTATTGTTAAGCGAGTTTGTATACGATGTTGAATAACTATTACCACCAAGGTTAGTTTATATAATTGAGCATAGTTGTTAGTATCGTACAATACGGATACGTAGTTATGCATCATTTTTGCGTTGTATCGTTCGATACACGATACGTTTTTATGATACACGCAAAAGCTGTTTTTTTTTTACGACGTCGTTTTATGTCAATTCAAACATATTATATCTTTTTTTTTTGTTAAAATATATACAAAAATATATATGTTTGAAAATAGTATACGTATCGCTTTTTTTTTTATGACGGCGTTTTATACAAAAATATATATATTTGTATAAAAATTCTGAATCTTGATTAATTTTAATTTTGTGAAACAGTGGCATCACCAACATCCTATTTTCATAAACTATGTTTGAATTAGTGAACTATGGTTGTGAACTTTGTATTATAATATTAGTGAATTATGTTGATGACTTGATTAGCTGGTAGAGTATTAATGAAATGTAATTTTTTTTACGAGTGTATGATTTTTTTTCAAATGTATATATATATTTTTATTATTTATTTAAATTTGCACCGTATCTTACGATACAAGATACAATACACGATACAATACACTATTTTTAAAAAAAGATACGCCTTCCGATACACAATTTGATAACTATGTACTTGAGGGGTCACTTTACCCATTACCAATTTGTTTTGAGTTGGATGCTCTAACATGGTATTAAAGCTGGGCCTTGGGTAGTCAGTGGGTCAAGTTTCTTACCCTTTTGAATCCCGGTATGTATGGTTATTTATTTGTTTGTTTGTTGACCCAACTTGAGATGCCACTCCACCCTTTGCCATTGGATGTTCGATCAATTATTATCTTTATCATTGGTATTATTGTTATTATTGTTGCTTTTACCGTTGTTGATCTTATTGTTATTATTATTCTTGAATTATATAGAGTATTTGAAGCTCAATCCTATTGGTTATGTGCCGACGCTGGTGGATGGTGATATAGTAGTTGCTGACTCTTTTGCCATCTTAATGGCAAGTATTGCATGTTCTTCCTCTTTAGTCCTCCTTCACATAATAAGCAATTGATTGTACAATCTAGAGCATCTTAAACATAACGAATATTGGTCTTGTGCAGTATCTGGAAGAGAAGTATCCTCAACATCCATTGTTGCCCCAAGATCTTCAGAAAAGAGCAATTAATTACCAGGTACAAGGCATTTTGTTTCTTGCTCATTTGAAATTTGACTGCTCTATGACTACTATTTATCACCTGCAATTTGCAAATTCTTATGAATGGGTTTATTGTTGAATCAAACCTTAAGACAAGAGTATTTATGTTAGTGTGTTGCAAAGCTCTGCTTGTGATGTTGACTGGTTAGGAAATAGTTACTAATTTGATGAGGTCACAATGTGAACAAAAGGTTCATTGTTGCATTGAAATTATTGTGCAGCAAAACAATTAACCATACGCGATAGTTCTTGCCTACAAATAACATGGAGTGCTGTTGATTGTGAAATGTTTGATATTCAATGAAGCATCTAACAAAAGAGCATATCGCTTTGTGTATTGGTTAGGATCTTGTCTACTGTGTTAAAGTGATACCTATGTAAGCGATACTATAAGCCCAATAAGACATCATTCAAGGTCTTCTTTTACAACGGTTTTCCTAGCTTGAATCTGATGCCTTATGTCCTTGATTGACCTGGATTGCCGGGAAAAAAGCCTGTTGGTCAAATAAAAGGAATTGATTGTGTTCTTCTATTTGAGCTCATTTCAATTATCGTCATGTTAGGAATGGAGGAATGCTGCAACATATGTTCTTTTAATCAGTTGCCAAGACCCTAAAATCACTTAGTAGTAGAAATCTTTCCCCTGTACCCTCTCTCTCAGACCAACACTGTCAATTTAAATGTGTTCTGGTAAATGTTTCTTTTTTTCTGTTGTAAATAGCATTGTCCCCCTAAATAGCATCACCTGTTTTCTTTCAAATCCTAGGGCTAGCGAAACCTACTAAAGTAAGGGATAGTGAAGAACTGTTTAGCTGATCCTGAAAAATGTTAACTGCATTGTTCTTGAGATAATAGACTATATATTTTCAGGCCCCTGCTCTTGTTGAAACTTTCTTCTAGATTTAAAGAAACTTGAATAATGCAGTGCTTCTAGCTTTAGGGACCACTACCTGGTGTGGTGGTAGAAGCTTGGGTTCATAACTGTGAGGTCATAGGTTCAAGTATGAGGGTGCAAGTATGTCAAAGATTAGGTCTTTACCCAGTCCACTCCCAGCTTTATCGATTGATGATGATCAAACTGGGTAACTATGTTCTTGTATGATAAAGCGATTCGCTATTATCAATATCAGTTTCCTATTGTAATCAGGCACAATCTTTGTTTCACTTTTTCATGTTTCCTTTGTTTTCTGCTCTAATTCCTTGCATCCATCTCGCTGTGTGTTTCTTATTTTAACTTGTAGGCTGCAAATATTGTTTCATCAAGCATACAGCCTCTTCAGAATCTAGGTGTATTGGTGAGTATTATTTTGCCCTTTCTTTGCTGAATCAGATGATGTCATTGTGACATTGTTAGAGCATGGCGTGACTTATAAACTCACCTTCATTATCCATTCGCAGAAGTATATTGGGGAAAAAGTTGGTGCTGATGAGAGGCTTCCTTGGGTTAAATCTTACATTGTAAATGGCTTTGCAGGTAAGCTTTGATCTAACTGCTCTTCCCTTTCCTGACTCAAAAACACTAAGAGGAGAAAGGCACATCCCTGCTTAATCTTTGACAACTAAAATGCTTCGCTATAGTACTCTACGATTTTAACTGAAATAGTTGTGGTTTATGTAAGTGGACAACTCAATGACGTCTTCCACCTTGAATTCTACCTCCTTATCCGAGTTGTATTCTCTTTCCTTATTCTAAGCATAGTGTAAGTAACTTAAAATCAATCGCAGTAGATGATGATATTGCAATGCACTCGTTTCATTGTCTAGGTAACAACTCAACTGAGAACTGATCAGTTGCCAAATAACATGAAACAATTGCTAAAAATGTTTTCATGCCAACTGAAACCTTTTCTTCACTCATCGAATAATAATATTTTACCATATTGTAATGTTGCACTGGCATGATTGTTTTGGGTCATTTTGTATGCATCTATGTTTCATTTAGAATTGCTTTTCTGAGCATTCTTCTGCACAGCCGATTTTCATTGTTTCCTTGAGTTTACCATGTACTGAAGTAACTGATGTTACTTCCCTCAGCCTCTCAGGAGGTTGCCTCTTCCTAAATTTGAAAACCTTGTAAGTGAACCCTTACATTTCTTCTTGCTGATTTGACTGATAGGTTGGATCAGACGAAAACTTCTGTTCTAGATCACAAACTGTAGTTGGAATGATCAGTACTATGGCTTGATCTTTCCACCTCAAATCCATGACTGGTTAGGTCCACCATACCTGTTTTTTAGTCAAGAATTTTGTAGGCGTGACTAATGCTATGTATAGATCTTGGCAATTCATGTGCTGGTATATTAGTGTGGATAACCTAGATCCTTGCACTTCCGTGGATCGCTTTAAATTAGCATTTGAAGTATTTGCTGCAACATTTTACCTTATGGGACCGGAGTTGGCTTGCTTCAAACCTCACATTAACTCTTTCACTGGACTTGTCATAGTTCATCTAGTTTACCTAGTGTATAGATGCTAGATGATGTAGACTGACAGCTTCATTGCTTCTGCCTACATATATAAGGTTTTATTTCTTATTTTTACAAATTTCAAGGAGATAACAAGGCCAATTGCTAAGTACTGCCCCTGGAATGAGACACATATAAAAGCAAGCTACTTTCTGGAAATAATCTACTTGAGAGTTCAAAATGTACAGCATTTGTCACAAGCCAATTATCCTATCTTTCCTTGCTATTGATTCTACTATCTAATTATTAGTTGAGATACACAGTGCTATCTATTAGATTAAGAAGAATTAGTTGCCATATGGAATCATGGATACAATTTGGATTGAGGTAGGGAGTTCTGAATATTTAAATTCTTATCTCTCCTTAAACCCCCATCTTATAAATCATCGTCAAGTTTGTTTTCCTTCCATTTAATTCGGTTTTCATTATATGTTAGTGAACTAGGCCCTTCTTCAAGCTGCAAAACTGATTGCTAAGTCAGATATAGGCAGGCTTTTTAACTTCCGTGGAGAATCTGTGGAAAACCGCAATACTGTTATACCTAGTGGACAAGAGTAGGAAAATTTATGTATTCAGTGGTTTCATGTTTTAGGAGGTGTGGAAGTCTTGGTATATTAAAAGGTCTTGGCTAGACTGTGAGATTAATGTTGTTATATTCGTAGTGCGAATAACCACTTGAAAAAAGCAAGTGCCTAATGGCTTAGGATTCAATTGAATTAAAAAACTATTTCGCGTATCTAAACATTCACTTGTAAATTCTTACAAGTTCTGGTCGTGGTTAACTTAAGGGTATCTGTTTGCCTGTTTCATTGTGCTTTTGTTGCAGCTCTTGAAAAGCTATTAAAAGGCTATGCTGGAAAATATGCTACTGGAGATGAGGTTTTCCTGGTTTGTTTTTTCCCTCGTCCATGTTTTGTTGCCTGTATTGCTTGCTGTATAAACACTTGATTGTGCATAGAGATGTAAATTGCTTGGGTTTGGTGTGAATGTGGGTAGGTACCGAATATGGATTCAATTTTAAATGCTACAACCCAGTTCAATGCTAAAACATGACAAGTTCTGGTTGATTGTTTTCGACTTTCAAGTTTTCCTTTAATTATGACTTCAAATATGCGAAGATAATATGTACTTAGATTTCCTTATCAAAATTTCTTGTACATTATATTATTTGATCACATTATAGAAGAATTCTTTTGAAAAAGAAAAAATCAAAAGTGTCATGTGTTCTATTGGATCGCATCTTAACTGGATCGGTTCCACCAACTCCCAAGTTGGTTTGCTTATAATCAATATGATCAGTTTCTAATCAGCTGCAGAAGAATTTCCTATAATCTGACTTGCTGGCCATCACTTGCAGGCTGATTTGTTTCTGGCACCCCAGATCCATGGAGCCATTAAAAGATTCAAGCTTGACATGGTAGTGCCCTCCTCTCTCTTCCCCCCAGGAAAAAAATAAAAAAGGAAAAAAAGGCTTGGCATGTTAGTGTGCATTTATTCACAAATTGTTGCATCTGTGGAAATTTCAATTTCTAGTTCAAATGAACGCGTCAAATTTACATGTATGACTTCTAGAATTCCAATATTCTTGAAGGTGAGGGAAGGTATTGATTTTGTTTCCAATTACATGAAATTTATTTGCTGTCTACTCAATCAAGTTTTATCTAATGTGTTATTGCTGTTCCAGAAACTATGATAGTCCAATGGAATGATGCTTATGGTAAACATAATTTGTCTTCTTGCTCAGGGAAATTGTATTTTGATGTTCACGTCATGTGTAAGGTATTTAAGATATATGGTAAACCATAAACATCCCATGGACTGAGATTGCATTATCAGCTATCTTTCTGTTCAGAAGAACAATATTTGGTCTTTCATACTTCATTTATCACCGTAAAATTATTATAATTATTTTTTTTTTGAACGTTGTAAAATTCTTCTTTGCAAAGCTCCAATTTATTCCTTTTCCATGTAGTATTCTGCAATAATTATACCTTTGCATCCTTGCCTTTACCAGTTTATAATGCTTCTGCTGCTGGTTGCCTATTGCATCTATTTGTTCAACAATTGTAATATGCAATATACGAAGTTCTCCCTCAAACTAAAACATCGTTCACTTATTCTTTACTTGGTCATTCCATAACTTTAATCCATTGAATTTCTGCTGCTTTGTTATCCGAAAAAGAAGATATTTTAACTTTCTGACTGGTTTTGCAGACAGAGTTCCCTATTTTATCTAGGTTGAATGAGGCTTATGAAGAGCTACCCGCTTTTCAAGATGCTATGCCAGAAAAGCAGCCCGATACACCAGTCGAGGAAAGGGGTTGAGGTATTGAATACTCTGAAAGACCAAATAGAAGTATACTTTAATCTTATTGCTCGTCTTTTTACTCAGTCTTGGAGTGCAGGATTCTGGGATCCCAAGTTGTGATCAGCATTTGATGCATTATAGTGGATCTTCCACTGCATAATAATGAATCTTTTATTAGGCATTTATGCATTCTCCTGATTCCTTTTTCTATCTTTTTTTGCTTTTCCCAGATCAGTCTTCCCACCCCTTAATTGCAGCATAGACAGCTTCGGGGCGTGCATATGTTGTACACACAGCGCTGGGCGTGTTGGATTTTACTATCATGGACCTCTATGGCCAAATAAGAATAATTAAGAAATGAAATAAGCTGAGATGGTTGAATATTTGAAACGTCTCTCCATCTTTTTTTCTGAATTTCAAGTCGTTCTGTGTCCAGTGAAAGTTGTGTATGTTATTTCTGTTTATAAATTGTGCCACAATCAAGAATACATGGTGCCGGTCTTAAAATGCCGAATCAGTTGGTCATTATCTTAGTTTGGTCCTCCCTAATTAAGAGAATGCTCGGAGGAATGAACTATAAGTAAACTATACATATGATTTTCAAATTAATACTTTTGTGTTAATTAAGTTGAATTTTTTTTTGTGCCAATTAAGTTTTTTAACTCTTTTTTTGTCAATTGAACCCTTGAATTGTCTAATTGTGTCACTTGAGGGATTTGGATCCTCTGCTGTTCGGTTAAAACGATACCGTTTGGTGCCTTTTTAAAAAAACCTATCACACCAAAGAAAAAGGCCCAAAATTGATTCCTCAAAACGTCTTCACTCCATTGCCTAAGATCATTCCACAGACCCGAAATGATGTCGAAGTCGAAGACCCAAAAAATTCTAACACTCCATAGCCTACGCCTTCACTTATGCCGACACCGACATTCGAAGCCGCTCAAATCTGGATGTTTTAGAGCTCAAACAATTTAGGGGAAATTGCTCAAATCTGGACGTTCGAAGTTGCTCGGATCAGGTGAAAAATTGCTTCCTGCCTCCAAGCACAAACAAACAAACCCTGAATTCAACCTCTAACTCTGATGTTGGTTGGGTTGAATATCTTCTTTTAACCACTAACCCTGAATTCAATTATCAAACACTTGCTTCTATTTGTGGTGAAAACCCAGAAACATTTCGGTAAGAAACAGAGACAGTGCAATCTAACATTTCAATTTTTTTACATTCAAATTTGAGATGTAATTTTTTTTTTAAAAAAAGGAGGTCCATTGTATTAGGCTGCTATCATTGTGGGAATTGGAGAGGGTCGGAAACTTGAATCTTTAACACCCAGATCACAATCTCATTACAAAACCAAGACCGACCTATTGAATTCAAAATTTTCTTATTGGGTTTTTGTTGTTGTTGTTGTTGTGGTGTAGTGAATGATTATGTATCAGCAGTGAAAAACATGGCCTGTGAGATTCTTGAAGTGATGGCTGAAGGGTTGAAGATTCAACAGAGGAATGTGTTCAGTAAGCTTTTGAAGGATGAACAGAGTGACTCTGTTTTTAGGGTCTATCATTATCCTCAATGTCCTGAGCTTCAGGAATTGAATGGTAGGAATTTGATTGGATTTGGAGCACACACTGACCCACAAATCATATCTGTTTTGAGGTCTAACAACACCTCTGGCCTTCAAATCTCACCGAGAGATGGAAATTGGATCCCAGTTCCACCTGATCAAAATTCCTTCTTCCTCAATGTTGGTGACTCTTGATATCTACTGCTCTTCTATGAAAACAATCTACTATGCAGATGATTATGAGTCTGTTCTCAAAGCACAAACATACAAAGACAAAGCATATATCAAACTTCAAGCTCACAATTCAGACTCTTGAAATTCCAAGTGATCTTAATGAAATAAAAAGAGTTGAATAGGTTACAACCGAGTTACGGAGTGATGGACTCTATAGTCGAGTGCAACGACTTGAGTTGCTACGATCCATATTCATGTTTCTTTCTAGCTTGAATTTAGTGAAGTTGTTTGTGGTTGTAATGATAAAATGATGTAACAATTTACTTTCATTTATGTAAAAGATCTTTTCTTAATTATGTAATGGTTTGTTTCATTTATGTTATGCTACTTATGTGTTCGTGGGATAACTTTGGATTGTTGAATGATAGTGGTATTGCATTGGATAACTTAGCATGATATTGGATGATTGTATTGTAGGCATTTGCTGGATGATGGTGGCATTGAATGTTGGATGTTTATGGATTCAATATAGTTAAACAATTTAAATTCAACAAGACAATGAATTCATGTGTACAGGTGTTTCCAAAGGGATGGTTGATCTTCTAAAACAATACAATAGAAGATCCACCATCCCCATGGCACAAGAATATATTGTAATTTCACATTTCAAAAGGATAAAAAAGAAAGTGTCATAACTGGGCAACAACAGCAACATCTAGCACTGCAGCAACAACATCAACTTCATTGCAAAACCACCAGCATCAAGCAATAGCAAAAAACATCACTAACAACTCAGCCACCTGCAACCATGGAGGGCAGCACAAATATAACTTTTTCCTTCTTGTTCTTCAAATATCCTTGAAAATATCATAGAAGTTCTCATTCATGAAGGAGGATTCCGCACCGAATAAATACATTTATGTTACATCAAATGACATACCCTACATAAATTAGAATGGATCAATGAGAATATAAAATTAAAATCAATGCAATCAATGTATGTATAAACTAACATACCTAAGCATTGGATGCTTGTGAACATACTGGTTGTGTAGATAATGGTTGTGAAGGTAATGATTGTGAATATACTGGTTGTGAAGATAAAGTTACCTTAATGACAAATAATCCTCAAATCAATATTGTTGTATGTTAAGTAAATATAAAAAAATTGTTCAATGTTCGATGTGTCATACCTTGGACATATTAGAATGTTGTGTAACTACTTTCTTCCTCTTAGATGGCTTCTCATGCCATGACTTGAGTCGACCCTAGCCTTTGTAACCTCCATCCTTCATTTTTATCCATTTTCACTCATAAAAAGTTAGGGTTCACATTCTTTATTCCTTCATTATCCACACATGTGCTTTCGAAAGAAGCACTACCTTCATCAATATGTGATGCAAATATTTTTTCCACTTGTTCAAACAAATTTTGAATGTCTCGTGTCACCAACTGATGTGCAAGTTCAAGTTCAGAGCAACGAGTTGCTAATTGTACCATTCTAGGACATAGTTGCTTATAACATAATGTTGTCACTAACTTAGGATCCTCCACATTTGATACAGTATAATCTAGTGTATGAATATTCCTTGCCTCTCGTCTCCATCTCTTTATTATGTAGTCTTTAGAAATTTGCTTAATATTCATTGTGTCCAACATTTTAAGTGCATGACTACATAATATTCCAACTATTTCAAACTTCCGACAATTACAACCAACAGGTTGTTCAATAGCATTTATCCACACCAAATACTCCTTCTCTTTTCCAAATAATTTAACAACAAATTGATGTTGTTGCTCCATAGTATTGCATGACTTCACAATAGCACACTGGAATGTATCATACTCGTCATGAAATAAATCAAACACAGGAGGAGTGTAACATTGTCCAAGTTGCACCAACATGGGAGCTTTTTTTAACTTCATTCTTGGCAACTTTTGTCTAGCATGGTACTCTTCCTCTAACTCCACATATCTCTTATCATTTACAACTCTATCAAAGTGATTAAAGAATTGAACAATATCATGATCTGGCTTTAAGTAATTTCACAATTTTGCATTCAAACTCTCACTGAGCTGGGTGCTCCTCATACTTGCTGTAAAAGTTCTCTTCATATACACCTTAGCCCATTTCTCCCTCAAAGTCTAAGTTGTCTTCAACCAGGTATTATCCTGCAAATTATACTCATCAAGCAAAATATTTCAAGGCTAAAACAATTCATGTTCCTCCACATATTCGTAGATGCATTTTTGCAATTTGGTGACAAAGTTAGAACCATCCTTGTATATATTCCCTAGATGCTTTAAAGCATTTTGGGAAAGGTTCCAAGTACATAGCCCGTGATAAGTCTCCGGCATCACTTGAGTTATTGTCTTAGCCATTGCTTGATTTTGATCAATAAATATGATGATAGACTTCTTCCCAGACATTGCTTGCAAAAATATCTCAAATAACCATTGAAACAACGTTGTTGTTTCATTATACAATAATGCAGCACAAAAAATCACAGTCTTCCTAAAATGATTAAAGCCAACAAAGCATGCTAAAGGCCGAAAATCCTTGTTCGTATGGAATGTTGTGTCAAATGAGACAACGTCTCCAAAGTGACCATAGTCAATAATCATTTTCGTGTCAGCCCAAAAAATATTTATAATATGTTCCTCAACATCCGACTGGATATTATAGTAAAATGATGGATTTTTAACTGCTACTGACCAAAAATAATTCAACAAACTACCTGCTTCACCATATCTTAACTCTCATTGCCTCTTATCATGAATGTAATTTTTTTTGTCTTGCTGAGTGAACCCCAAATTTTCCCTTCCACCTGCCTGGGTACTCATAAGTTCATATGAATCTTTAAGTAATATCCCACAATTCGCTGCTATGTCAACATGAATGCCTTGCAAAGTAAAAACCTTCCTTTGGGATGACATCATATACACATATTCCTTAAGATGCAATTTGTGATTGTGATTATCCTCCCATTTGATCACGATAAATGTTTCAATTTTCCAATTGAGGGAAATGCACATGTGCGCCGGACATTTGGTTCGCGTCTCGGCTCGCGACTTTATTACTTTCCAATTTCTTTTATCCACATCTCTTTATCCCTCTTTGCAACAAATATCTATATAATAAAACAGGAGTGTGTTGAATTTTATCTCAATCATATTTTTCCTCTCAAAACTATCACCAATTATTTACCTCATCCATCATTCCTTTGTCAGACTCAAACGTCAAATCGCATCACTCATTTCTATCACATGTTTAATCATTTATATATTTTTTTCCTAAAATATCACATCACTCATTTGTATTATATATTTAATCATTTAATATTTGATTAATTTGTAGTTAATATATTTTTAAAAAAATAATATAGTGGGATTGATTTTTTTGATGCTCTAATTTTATATTTTATTGTGCCTTCAGGCACAGGTTATGACTAGTACTTTCTATAAATCATGATCTGATCTTTCTTACTTTTATTG
>CM042189.1:29991687-30018134 GCA_023539305.1 Ilex asprella
TTTTTTTTTTTGTTTCAGACTGGTTTTGGTTTAATGGGAGAGAGAGAAAGAAAAATAATTGAATGGTTTTGTTGGTGTGGTTGGTTTACCGAGAGAGAGAGAGAGAGAGAGAGGGAGAGAGAGAGATTGTGTGTTGTAAAAGAAAGAAATGATTTGACTTTTTTATTTTTTTGGTGGCTGATTTGACCTTTTAGTTTTTTTTTTTTAATATTGTTAATTTTTGTAGATATTTAATGTTTGGATTGAATTGTGGGCCTATTGATTGGGCTTATATTTTTATAAGTTTTTTTTTTACATGGGTTATTTACCATGTTTAAAAATTTGGGGTCTTCCTTTGAAATGGGGCCTAAAGCCCAGGCTTTTTTACACCTGCTGTTGGGCCGGCCCTGAGTCCACCCTTACGATAGGGACCCAAATTATGGCGTAGTTAAAAGTTTTTATCCATTTTTTTTGTTATATAGAATCTATGAAAATAACTTTTACATGATAAATTTTAGCATTATTTAATTTTCATAAAATTGAGAAACTTAATTTAAATTTGTTAAATTAATTAGATGAAAGAAGATTTTAGGTCAATTCATACGAAATCAACCATTATAATCACTTGGTAAAACTAAATTGTATTATGCCTATACAAAGGTAAAAATTCGAACAAAATGAGATAGAGAGTGTATATATCTCTTAAATATATATTTTATATGACCTTGGATCCTATATATAAGGTTTGGATAAATTAGACTTTGTCCTCTTAAATTATGACCCTCATTTGACCTTAGCCCTTCAATTGTTAAATTGAACTCGTTGCACCATTAACTATTCAAATTTGTAATGTTTTGCCCCAATTATTAAGATTTGTTTCGCTGAAATTGTTAAACTTTGGACAAAAATAGTCCAAAAAACTATTTGGAACTGTTTAATTGTGCAATTTGTTTGAATCAATAGTTGAGGGATAAAGCAAAATCAAGATCACCACTGAAGGATATAAAACATACTTTTCATAATTTGAGGGGCCATGTAAAGTAAAAAACAAATATACATTTTGGGTTGAAATATAATTTTGAAATCAAGAGGGCCAATTTTAAAGGTAGAAAGTGTAATTCTAGAAACTTGAGGGGGGCCATGGCCATCCCAAGCCAAAGCTTAGCTCCTACCATCAGCCTTGGTGAAGGGGTCCAAACTGCATATTTTGATTTTTTTTTAGTCTTTATGATAGTAGTGAATGGTGATTGGTTTTTTTAACTTTATGATGGTAAAACAAACACAAGTATATGGTAGCAAACACCATATAACTGATAAAATTGGATGCCTTGTTTCTTATTCAAGCTGTAACTGGTTTACATTTCATGGATACATTATCTGTAAATACATAATTTTTGCTCGTTTAGGTTGTGGGTTCAAACTCGAGGAAAATCATCTTGTGCAAATAATGCTAAATTTATACGATGCAACTGAAAAATGTTAGCCCTTTACTAGGTTTGGCACTAGCGCGACTCACTTTGCTTTTATTGTGGAGCTCGCTGATTTTCAGTTTTTTAGGAGTAGGTGCTTGCAGCTTTATATTCAAGCGGAGCTTGCTACTTACTCCACGAGTCACCACTGCTTTGCCTACGATACTTGTATACAGGCAACAATAGTACATTCCAATAATAGTACCTTAGCTTAGCTCATTGAACCTTCCAACTTCACTCCGTAGCCTGTACTAAAGAAGCATGCGTTAACTAATTTCTTTGAACTCATTTAACCTATTCTACCTCTCGATATCTCCTCACCTTGCTTCTTTTCTTTCTTTTCATCATCCCATGGTCCCGTTCCCATGTCGTGGAAGTGCAACACTACTCCTTCATTGCTGTATCTAATTAGCTTTGTTCCAATATACCCTCAACCCCCATTGATGTGGCGTAAATTGGGTGTTAGTTTTTTTGCCTTTTGGTTTTTATAATTACTCCTATGCGGTTATTGTTAAGCGAGTTTGTATACGATGTTGAATAACTATTACCACCAAGGTTAGTTTATATACTTGGGGGGCCACTCTACCTATTAACAATTTGTTTTGAGTTGGATGCTCTAACATGGTATTAGAGCGGGCCTTGGGCAGTCAATGGGTCAAGTTTCTTGCCCTTTTGAATCCCGGTATATATGGTTATTTATTTGTTTGTTTGTTGACCCAACTTGAGAGGCCACTCCACCCTTTGCCATTGGATGTTCGATCAATTATTATCTTTATCATTGGTATTATTGTTATTATTGTTGCTTTTACCGTTGTTGATCTTATTGTTATCATTATTCTTGAATTATATAGAGTATTTGAAGCTCAATCCTATTGGTTATGTGCCGGCGCTGGTGGATGGTGATATAGTAGTTGCTGACTCTTTTGCCATCTTAATGGCAAGTATTGCATGGTCTTCCTCTTTAGTCCTCCTTCACATAATAAGCAATTGATTGTACAATTTGGAGCATCTTAAACACAATGAATATTGGTCTTGTGCAGTATCTGGAAGAGAAGTATCCTCAACATCCATTGTTGCCCCAAGATCTTCAGAAAAGAGCAATCAATTACCAGGTACAAGGCATTTTGTTTCTTGCTCTTTTGAAATTTGACTGCTCTATGACTACTATTTATCACCTGCAATTTGCAAATTCTTATGAATGGGTTTATTATTGAATCAAACCTTAAGACAAGAGTATTTATGTTAGTGTGTTGCAAAGCTCTGCTTGTGATGTGGACTGGTTAGGAAATAGTTACCAATTTGATGAGGTCACAATGTGAACAAAAGGTTCATTGTTGCATTGAAATTATTGTGCAGCAAAACAATTAACCACACGCGATAGTTCTTGCCTACAAATAACATGGAGTGCTGTTGATTATGAAATGTTTGATATTCAATGAAGCATCTAACAAAAGGGCATATCACTTTGTGTATTGGTTAGGATCTTGTCTACTGTGTTAAAGTGATACCTATGTGAGCGATACTATAGGCCCAATAAGACATCATTCAAGGTCTTCTTTTACAACGGTTTTCCTAGCTTGAATCTGACGCCTTATGTCCTTGATAGACCTGGATTGCCGGGAAAAAAGCCTGTTGGTCAAATAAAAGGAATTGATTGTGTTCTTCTATTTGAGCTCATTTCAATTATCGTCATGTTAGGAATGAAGGAATGCTGCAACATATGTTCTTTTAATCAGTTGCCAAGACCCTAAAATCACTTAGTAGTAGAAATCTTTCCCCTGTACCCTCTCTCTCAGACCAACACTGTCAATTTAAATGTGTTCTGGTAAATGTTTCTTTTTTTCTATTGTAAATAGCATTGCCGCCCTAAATATCACCTGTTTTCTTTCAAATCCTAGGGCTAGCGAAACCTACTAAAGTATGGGATAGTGAAGAACTGTTTAGCTGATCCTGAAAAATGTTAATTGCATTGTTCTTGAGATAATAGACTATATATTTTCAGGCCCCTGCTCTTGTTGAAACTTTCTTCTAGATTTAAAGAAACTTGAATAATGCAGTGCATCTAGCTTTAGGGACCACTACCCGGTGTAGTGTTAGAAGCTTGGGTTCATAACTGTGAGCTCATAGATTCAAGTATGAGGGTGCAAGTACATCAAAGAGTAGGTCTTTACCCAGTCCACTTCGAGCTTTATCGATTGATGATGATCAAACTGGGTAACTACGTTCTTGTATGATAAAGCGATTCGCTATTCGCAATATAAGTTTCCTATTGTAATCAGGCACAATCTTTGTTTCACTTTTTCATGTTTCCTTTGTTTTCTGCTCTAATTCCTTGCACCCATCTCGCTTTGTGTTTCTTATTTTAACTTGTAGGCTGCAAGTATTGTTTCCTCAAGCATACAGCCTCTTCAGAATCTAGATGTATTGGTGAGTATTATTTTGCCCTTTCTTTGTTGAATCAGATGATGTCATTGTGACATTGTTCGAGCATGGCATGACTTATAAACTTACCTTCATTATCCATTCGCAGAACTATATTGGGGAAAAAGTTGGTCCTGATGAGAGGCTTCCTTGGGCTACATATTACATTGGAAATGGCTTTGCCGGTAAGCTTTGATCTAACTGCTCTTCCCTTTCCTGACTCAAAAATACTAAGAGGAGAAAGCACATCCCTGCTTAATCTTTGACAACTAAAATGCCTTCACTATAGTACTATACGATTTTAACTGAAAAAGTTGCGGTTTATGTAAGTGGACAACTCAATAATGTCTTCCACCTTGAATTCTGCCTCCTTATAAGAGTTGTATTGTCTTTCCTTATTATAAGCTTAGTGTAAGTAACTTAAAATCATTCGCAGTAGATGATGATATTGCAATGCACTTGTTTCACTGTCTAGGTAACAATTCAACTGAGAACTGATCAGTCGCCAAATTACATGAAACAATTGCTAAAAACGTTTTCATGCCAACTGAAACCTTTTCTTCACTCATCGAATAATAATATTTTACCATATTGTAATGTTGCACTGGCATGATTGTTTTGGGTCATTTTGTTTGCATCTATGTTTCATTTAGAATTAGTTTTCTGAGCATTCTTCTGCATAGCCTATTTTCATTGTTTCCTTGTGTTTACCATATACTGAAATAACTGATGTTACTTCCCTCGGCCTCTCAGGAGGTTGCCTCTTCTTAAATTTGGAAACCTTGTAAGTGGACCCTTACATTTCTTCTGGATGATTTGACTGATAGGTTAGATCACACGAAAACTTCTGTTCTATATCACAAACTGTAGTTGGAATGATCAGTACTATGGCTTGATCTTGCTACCTCAAATCCATGACTGGTTAGGTCCACCATACCTGTTCTTAAATTTTGAAACCTTATAAGTTAAACCCTTACATTTCTTCTAGCTGATTTGACTGATAGGTTGGATCACACGAAAACTTCTGTTCTAGATCACAAACTGTAGTTGGAATGATCAGTACTATGGTTTGATCTTGCCACCTCAAATCCATGACTGGTTAGGTCCACCATACCTGTTTTTTAGTCAAAAATTTTTAGGCGTGACTAATGCTTTGTATAGATCTTGGCAATTCATGTGCTGGTATATTAGTGTGGATAACCTGGATCATTGCACTTGC
Source organism: Ilex asprella (assembly GCA_023539305.1). NCBI lineage: Eukaryota > Viridiplantae > Streptophyta > Magnoliopsida > Aquifoliales > Aquifoliaceae > Ilex > Ilex asprella. Next base: position 29,996,776 of record CM042189.1, read on the forward strand.
CTGGATAGCTTTAAATCAGCATTTGAAGTATTTGCTGCAACATTTTACCTTAGGTGACAGGGATTGGCTTGCTTCAAACCTTACATTGAACTCTTTCATTGGACTTGTCATAGCTCGTCTAGCTTACCTAGTGAATAGATGCTAGATGATGTAGACTGACAGCTTCATTGCTTCTGCTTTCGTATATAAGGTTTTCTTTCTTAGACAAGGTTTTCTTTCTTATTTTTACAAATTTCAAGGAGATAACAAGACCAATTGCTAAGTACTGCGCCTGGAATGAGACACATGTAAAAGCAAGCTACTTTCTGGAAATAATCTACGTGAGAGTTCAAAATATACAGCATTAGTCACAAGCCAATTATCCTATCTTTCCTTGCTATTGATTCTACTATCAAATAGATGGTTACCCTGGAGGAAAACAGCTGCAAGTATTTGGGGGATTTAGAGCTAATTATCAGCTGAGATACACAGTGCCATCTATTAGATTAAGAAGAATGAGTTGCCATATGGAATCATGGATACAATTTGGATTGAGGTAGGGAGTTCTGAATATTTAAATTCTTATTTCTCCTTAAACAAGTGAACTAGCCCCTTCTTCAAGCTGCAAAACTGATTGCTAAGTCAGATATAGGCAGGCTTCCTTTAACTTCCGTGGAGAATCTATGGAAAACCACAAAACTGTTATACCTATTGGACAAGAGTAGGAAAATTAATGTTTTCAGTGGTTTCACGTTTTAGGAGGTCTGGAAGTCTTGGTATATTAAAAGGTCTTCAGCAATCTGTCTTGGTTAGACTCTGAGATTAATGTTGTTATATTTGCAGCGTAAATAACCACTCGAAAATAGCAAGTGCCTAATGGCTTAAGATTCAATTGAATTAAAAAACTATTTTGCATATCTAAACATTCACGTGTAAATTCATACTAGTTCTGGTCGTGGTTAACTTAAGCGTATCTGTTTGCCTGTTTCTTTGTGCATTTGTTGCAGCTCTTGAAAAGCTATTAAAAGGCTATGCTGGAAAATATGCTACTGGAGATGAGGTTTTCCTGGTTTGTTTTCTCCCTCGTACATGTTTTGTTGCCTGTATTGCTTGCAGTATAAACACTTGAGTGTGCATAGAGATGTAAATTGCTTGGGTTTGGTGTAAATGTGGGTAGGTACCGAATATGGATTCAATTTTAAATGCTACAACCCAGTTCAATGCTAAAACATGACAAGTTCTGGTTGATTGTTTTCGACTTTCAAGTTTTCCTTTAATTATGACTTCAAATATGTGAAGATAATGTGTACTTAGATTTCCTTATCAAATTACTTGTACATTATATTATTTGATCACATTATAAAAGAATTCTTTTGAAAAAGAAAAAATCAACAGTGTGATGTGTTCTATTGGATCGCATCTTAACTGGATAGGTTCCACCAACTCCCAAGTTTGGTTTGCTTATAATCAATATGATCACTTTCTAATCAACTGCAGAAGAATTTCCTATAATCTGACTTGCTGGCCATCACTTGCAGGCTGATTTGTTTCTGGCACCCCAGATCCATGGAGCAATTAAAAGGTTCAAGTTTGACATGGTAGTGCCCTCCTCTCCCTTCCCCCCAGGAAAAAAAATAAAAAAGGAAAAAAAGCTTGGCATGTTAGTGTGCATTTATTCACAAATTGTTGCATCTGTGGAAATTCCAATTTCTAGTTCAAATGAACGCGTCAAATTTACATGTATGACTTCTAGAATTCTAGTATTCTTGAAGGTGAGGGAAGGTATTTGATGTTGTTTCCAATTACATGAAATTTATTTCCTGTCTACTCACTCGAGTTTTATCTAATGTGTCATTGCTGTTCCAGAAACTATGATAGCCCTATGGAATGACGCTTATGGTAAAAATAATGTCTTCTTGTTCAGGGAAATTGTATTTTGATATTTACGTCATGTGTAAGGTATTTAAGATGTATGGTGAACCACAAACACCCCTTGAACTGAGATTGCATTATCAGCTATCTTTCTGTTCAGGACAATAATGGCCCTTTCATACTTCCTTTATCACCGTAAAATTATTATTGTGATTATTATTTTTTGAAGGTTATAAGATTCTTCTTTTCAAAGCTCCATTTGATCCTTTTCCATGTAGTAGTCTGCAAAAATTATACCTTCGCATCGTTGCCTTTACCAGTTTATAATGCTCTGCTGCTGGTTGCCTATTACGTCAATTTCAACAATTGTAATATGCAATATGCGAAGTTCTCCCTCAAACTAATTCATGGTTCACTTATTTTCTACTTGGTCATTGCATCACTTTAATCCATTGTATTTCTGCTGCATTGTTATCTGCCAAAAAAAGATTTTTTTAACTTTCTCAATGGTTTTGCAGACAGAGTTCCCTCTTTTATCTAGGTTGAATGAGGCTTATGAAGAGCTACCCGCTTTTCAAGATGCCATGCCAGAAAAGCAGCCCGATACACCAGTTGAGGAAAGGGGTTGAGGTATTGAATAATCTGAAAAGACCTAATAGAAGTATACTTTAATCTTATTGCTCGTCTTTTTACTCAGTCATGGAGTGCAGGATTCTGGTATCACAGAAACATTGATGCATTATAGTGGATCTTCCAAGTTGTGATCAGCATTTGATGCATTATAGTGGATCAGCCACTGCATAATAATGAATCTTTCATCAGGCATTTATGCATTCTCCTGATTCCTTTTTCTTTCATATTTTGCTTTTCCCCAGATCAGTCTTCCCACCCCTTAATTGCAGCATAGACAGCTTCGTGCCGTGCATATGTTGGGCACGGACAGCGCCGGGCGTGTTGGATTTTACTATCATGGACCTCTATCGCCAAATAAGAATAATTAAGAAATGAAATAAGCTGAGATGGTTGTATATTTGAAACGTCTCTCCATCTTTTTTTTGAATTACAAGTCGTTTTGTGTCCGGTGAAAGTTGTTTATGTTATTTCTGTGTATAAATTGTCCCACAATCAAGAATTCATGGTGCCGGTCTTAAAATGCCGTATCAGTTGGTCATTATCTTAGTTTGGTCCTCTCTAATTAAGAGAATACTCGGAGGAATGAGCTATAAGTAAACTATACATATGATTTTCAAATTATGACTTTTGTGTCAATTAAGTTAAACTTTTTTTGTGTCAATTAAGTTTTTGAACTTTTTTGTGTGTTAATTGAGTCCCTGTTGAGCTTTTTTGTTTATTTCTGTCAGAGTGTGTCACTTACGTGATCATATGACACAAAAGATAAAAAAGTTCAATTGACATAATTAGAGAGTTTAAGGGCTCAATTGACACACATTAAAAAAAAATAAAAATTTCATGGCCTTAATTGACAAAAAGGTTATAGTTTCATGGTCATATTTGTATTTATTTGTATCATGAGTGACATTGTAATTTTTAGTTAGAAAATTTAATAGAGGCTAAAAAAAAGGACAAGGCGTCATTGCTAAAATATGGAAAGATTTCACAAAGTCTTTCACTTGATGCATCAACCCCTTGAGCAATTAAAAACATTCTGTTTTCCTATTTTGCCCTCAATGAATAGTCTATTGTCAATTTTATTCATCATTAATATCTCTCACAACTGATTTGTAAATAACTCTTCAAGTTCTATGAATATAATGATAAAATATATTTTAATTTTTTGGGCAAGTACCAACGACAAAATTGTAAATTATAAATTATAATTCAAAATAATTTATATACAACACACGCGTACAACAATTAGTATATTAATAGATGTGGTCCGTGTGTTCAAATCGCAAGTACAATTTCTGCAAGTGGAGTAAAACTACTTCAATCTAACTATCTGAAGATCCCACGAGCAACCCAGTGCCAATTAGTGCCATTTTCTCAATACCCCACAACCAAAGGGCAGCTTCATTATCATCTGTTAGTTGTTTCAGAAAACTCTGGTGGTACAAGGCATTGCATGAACCAAACTGAATTACAATTTACAAGCCTAATGGTGAAAATATTCCGTCGTTACCGAGCTTCTAACATGTATCAATGGAGTTATAGTTTTCAGCTTAGATAGTTCTATGTCACTTCCCGCCTTTTTGAAAGTTCTACAGTCACGAGAGCTTGCTAGTCTTTTAGTGCCCCATGGGAGACCATCCTATCCTGATCTTTGACCGAAACAAAGAGCTGTCTCCTAAACTGCATCTTCAAAAGTCTAAAGCATTGGAATGTAAACATGAAGAACATATAATATATTAAATTAGTTTGGAATCCCATACAAAGAGCATATATGCTTAGAAACGATGAACAAGTTGTGCCACAGAAATTAGCATGCTGGCAAAACACAAGTAAGCTCACTTGTATCTTTCTAGTTATTCAAGCTGCTGCCCTGTCAGGACTTCTTGATCCGCTTTTTATTTTTTTTACCGCTATTTTTGGGTCTCATATTTGCGGCAGTTATAAGTTTATAATCGCAGTCAAGCATTTTACTCAGTTTGCCAAACCTTTCCTCATAAAAGAGCCACACCTCAGACCTGAGCAAAGAGAATATCCAAAAAAGAAAACTTAATATGCCAAAGAAACTTAAAAATATAACGATTAAATGGAAGAAAATCAGGTTGAAGACCGTACCAATACGCCAAGAACTGAAATGGTGCATACTTTCTGTAGATCACTTCAACATCTCTTTGAACTGTTTTAATGGTAGATGGTCTGGCATGAACCTGGAGTAACATGTAGCATGCCTTTAAACTCTCAAGCTAAGGATACAAACTCACAAAGCCTATATTTCACAGACAATATAAACAAATCTGGAGAATTCACGAGAGAAAAAAGAGATAACCCAACCTGTTTTAAATGCCTAACAGTTTCAGAATCTGTTGGAATCACATGGTAAAATCCCATGCACATGAGCACATTTGCACATGTAAAAGGACCAAAGCCATAAATTCCTTTTAGCTGCTCAAACAACTTATTATAGTTGGATAAGGTTGGAGTGCTGCAGGCTTCTTCAAGTTGTCTCAGTTGAATCCTGCCTTCAACAATGCTCCGAGCAAGCCCCAATATGCGACTTGCTCGGTACCCAATTTTGCAGCGCTTTGCCAGAAAATTTTCATCCAGGCTGGCTAATTCTCTAGGGCTAGGAAAATTTCCAATCTTATTGCATGTGTAAAGTTCTGTCCCTTCAGAGGACCGAGGATCAAAAACAGGAGAAGAATCAACTTGATATATTTCACTTGAAGTCTGATGAAAGTCACATTGCTCGTGGAAGTTCTCTTTATACGATGAAAGGAAGCTCGGACTTAGTTTCTCTTTTTCCTGCAGGCAGTCTGTCATTTCAACACAATCTATACTCGACTCAGCATCTCCTTCGGTCTCTACTTTAACATCTGCTAAGTTTTTTGCTGACTTTGTGGAACCTTTGTGCACTCCAAGCTTTCTCTTTGATTCTTTTCTTGCAGGTGTCTTTGGAAAAAAATGCTCAGTCTTAGCAGTGTGACTTCTTGAATTAGAACCATTATCAGCTTGGGCAACTGATACACTGGAGAAGGGGCACTGCAGTTCCAACTGAAGCTCGCAGAGTGCTGCAGTCATGCTCAAAGTCCTTGGCCACCTACAACGAAGAATAAGGTTAATCCTCCGCCACACGATAACCCTTAATATTTGTCAGCCTTTTCAGGTTTCGGCTAATAATTTAACCACATAGAGCTTAACTTTGACATCATGTATCAATGAAAAACCTCAATCTGTGTCGATCATAAGAATCCCCAGATCAGATCTCATTCTATTGCCTTCTTAAGCATCATGCTAAAAGCCTCCTCAAACAGATGAAGCAGAAGAGGGAGAGGAGAAACTCACCCCTTTGTCTATGATTCCGGAAGTAATCTAAAGTAACCCCTTTGTTGGCCCACCAGGAAAGATCTGAAACTTCCTGAGGGACAAAGATGATTGCAGCTCTCCCCTCCACCTTACTTACTAGTCCATCCTCTCCTACATACTCGATAGAGACCACAATGAACATATCCATACACCTCAAACATCGAGTTTGCAAGCTTTACGTTGTAGAGACCCTATAGTCACTATCAGGGGCAGAGGGAGGGTGGAGGCAATGGGGGCAGTTGTCCCCACTGTATTTCAAAAAAGTTTTGGAGTCCACTTAAAATTTTAAAAAATCTTTAAGTTCTCTATAAATTTGCCCCCACTGAAATATTGGTAAAAAAAAAAAATTAGAGTTAGTTTCAATGGATAAAATTATGATATGAATACAGTTAATGAGAACAAATTAATATTTTTGACCAACTATCTACGCTTTAATTGGTCACTATTTTCACGAATTTAGATTTGGATATACCAAAATGCGATCTATGATTCAGTACGATTGATATATACGTGTATATGATGAGATTAAGTGTAATTTGGTGAAACTGAATTAAAATTGAGATATAATTTATTAAAATTCAATTTTCGCATGCTTATAGAGTCAGTTGGATTTTTAATATTTAACTTATTCGGATATGCAGTTTAAAAATAAAATTCATTAATCAAATTGAATTCAAAAATGATTTTTTAAATCCATTAACGGATTTGAGGTTTTCAGATTAAATTTGAATCACACAAAATTTGACCCAAATCTGATCATTGACGGCCTACGCTACTATTTATTTTGTTCACAAAATGCAACGAGTTCTGATGATTTTTGTTTGATTCGTCTCTTCAATCCAATGGTTTCCCTGATAAGGACAAAATAGGGTTCCACTCCTGGTCATTATAACACATTCTAAACTACTTGCCAACTGCGTACTCTACGTCTCATGTTTTACACAATTAAGTTGATAGTTCTACCTCTTGGCCAAAATCCTGTATTTATCATTTGGCAATTATTATTATAATTTTTTTTAAAATTTTACAGGGTAGGGAGTGGTGAGGATCGAACTCGCAACCTAACGGTCCAACGGCGGATTGCTGTTGACCTGATGGCCACAGCTGATCTTCAATCATTTGGCAGTTATTCAATGTCACACAAATTACTTCAAAGAAATATATCTTAAAGCTTAATTTTCCTCTTCTCATTTCACAAAATGACGAGATTGTTAAGAAACTCACAAACCAAAGCAATCCAATAATAAGATTTCATGCACATAGCAGATAAATTTAAGGGCAGAATGAATGAAAGACTATGAGTGTGGGAGACAGAGAGACAAAGTAGACTCACTGGCAATTGCAGAGAAGAAGACACTTGACCATGTCCTCGAACAACGTCGGTGATCTAAAGACTCTCCCAAAACCCCTCGCCTTTGATTCCTCATGAACCTCCCAAAACTCCCTCAAATTCATCTCTTCCGCTTTCGACAATCGCAGCATTCTCCTCACTTGACCCTACAATGAACTCAAATCAATCAACCGTTCACATCCAAAAACCGATTTCTCTAGATAAAAAGTTCAAGACAGTACCAGCAATGCTTGTTCTTGCCGAGGAGAGAGAAAATCAGTGCCGAATACACGGAGACGAAGTGAGTGAGGAAAGTCAGAGGGGTGAGAAATTTGGACAAGGAATGAAGAAGAAACAGAGACATCGTGATCGTGTTCGGGATCGGGATCGGGATCGGGATCGGGATCGGGATCGAGGCGTAAAGGGCGTCGAAGTGTTTTGGTGAGAGGGTCCCAGTGATTTGGGGCCATCATGAACAATCCGTGACTACAGACGACCTTTTCAAGGTTAAATGTGGCCGCGGAGTCACCGAGCGGTAGCTCCACCACCACCCTACGGTGGTCTCCGGCATTGCCAACGTCTCTGGCGGCGGCCGTTGTATTCAATTTCAGCTCCGGGTATTTCGCGGGTTCCATGGTATCAGTGTACGGGTTGTGGGAGTGTAAATTGGTTGGGGCGACTAGCCGTTGTTCAAGTTTTGAGCATAGACTCAAAAATAATTGAGCGAATTGTATTTTTGTACCTAAAAGATTTAAAAAAATTTATTTTATATTCTCAAAGATTATATATTTCGTATTATACCTTTAATTTATCAAAAATATTATAATATAATTTTCTATTAGTTTTTCGTAAGTGGATTGGTTGTTGTTTAAATAAATAATGGAATTTAATAGAAAGATAATATTGTATTATTTTTGATATAATGAAGATGCAAATGAGAAATTTAATTTTTGAGAGTAGAAAGTAAAAATTTTGAAATATTTTAGATAACAAAGTATAAAAAGCACAAAATAATTTCTATCTAATTTATTTTATATATAATTTATTGATTTAATTTGTCAATATAATATTTCATAATCAATCACTTGAATGACAATGTATTTTAGTATTTGTTGAGCCTCAAAATCAATCAAATGATTGCGATGAATTAAGTTAGCAAATTATTTCAACAAATTAGTTTCATATGGTATTTTCTCAAAAATAATAAGAGGAGGGTAGAAGAAGAAAATAACATGAAGTTAACAAGAAAATTCAATTTTTCAATCTTTATTTTTCTTCTAGAAAATAACATAAAGTTAACAAGAAAATCCAAATAATAGCAGTGTTTTCTTGTATCATTATTTTCTCAATTGTACTGTACGGGCATGCCCTAGAAACAAGCACGGGCACAGACACTTAATTTTTGTAGACATTTGTTCCATAATGGAAGAAAAATTTTAAAAATATCGGGAGTACATGCCACTTATTTTTTATTTAGGTACAGTAATGAATCCTAGAATAAAATTAGTTAGTGTGGAGGTTCTACTAAATGGAATTTCTCAAAATTTAAATTTGTCCCTTCATATTACTTTAGATTATATTAATACTTCATTAACTTTCATGTACAATTCATATCAATCTAAATATGGAAAACAATACAAAAACTACTTCTTTATTATTTCCTATGAATAGTAGTGATCCATCTTGGTCTTCACTTGCGAAGTTTGGCAAATAACGATCCGATGTAAGTTCTTTATGCCCTGAACTCTATAAGTATTTAAAGACTGATTTGACAGATTTTCTTACCCAGAACAATTAAATAATTTTTATATTTTGGGATGGTGAAAATTACATAAAATGAACTTTTCTATTCTTTCCATCATGACTTGTAATATACTTAACCCTTTGGTGTCCTCGGAGTCTACTTTTAGTGCAGGTAATGGGTATTGGACGAGAGGAGAAGTAGATTAACTCCAGAAATCTTGGAATGACTTTTGTGCATGAAAGATTGGGAGGATGCAACACTTAAAGTTCAGAGTTGGAAAGATGACATGGCTGAAGACTATGCAAACTTATATATAAGTAATGAATCAAATGAATAGTGGATAAATGCAATCTATTGTTTTATTTTTTATACCTATTATGTATTTTTATTTAACGTTGTATGTCATGCATTGTATTATTATTATTATTTTTTTAATTTGTATTAGTTCTCTAAATTTGGGATAAGACTTATTACGTTCCTCTTTTTAGGTGTAATTTCTTATTTTGTATTAGTTCTCTAAATTTGTAAAAACAAATTATTCACATTGATTAGTTGAGAATTGATATATAGGCACGAAATAGGCACAAGCATGACATAACCAAAGCACGAGATAAGATACGACTCGGGCACGGGCACGGGCACGACATGGGCTGTGCCCAGGTCCGAACACACAAGGCACAACACGACAACAAAACATGGTTAAGCACGAAAGTTAATGGGCTAGCACAACACGTTTGACACCTCTACTTGTATGAGTTTCTTTCTTTTTCCCTTTTTGTTCCCCTTGAAATGAATAATTTCGTTATGCAAAGCTGAAATTGAAACTGGCATTCATTTTTCAACTAAAAGTTTGTTGATCTTCCTAATTACACATCAAATGGAAGGATTTTGCTGGAGTCAAGATTGGTTTATGCGGTTTATTTAGTTAATTAACCTTAGAGAAAAACATGAGTTTTGCTATTAATGAAGCACACAACACTCAACGATCTCGGGGCTTGAAAGACCCTTTGCCAAGGGGTCTTGCTACCTTTTTTTGAATCTTTCGCATCAAAAGCCTATGATCAAAATTTTTAAACCTGGAGCACATCGTTCCTAAATGAAACTGAACATGATTGATCCCACTATTAGGTGCAACTCTAGCTCTGTTATGGGTAGAACGAGGGGGCAACTCAAAGTGAAGGTATTTACGCCAAGCAAATACCTCCAATAGAATAAGAAAAGCTAGACTTTCTTTCTTTCAGAATTTCATTCATGCAAGCTTTGCCCAAATTGTCAGCAATTCAAAAAAAGATGCGAATTTGCACCTTACTTGGTTGAAGTACAAAAATTCATGCTCTTTATCTTATTCCTACCATGGGGGGGAAGGGAAGGGATGAGTGTCATTTTGAAATCATTCATAAGCACTTTCTTGACTAAAAGGAGTGAAAAACTCTTGAATATTAGGTTGAAGGAATCACAAGATTGAGAGGAGCCATCTTGATTCGAACTGGAGGAGGAAAGAACCTTAACCCATAGGTGGATGAATCAACCTTGTATCTCATTGTTTGATGAATCAATTACAGTTGGAGGTAACAAATGAACGGGTTGGGTTGGTTATTGATTGATTCAAATTGGATTGGTACAAAACAAATCCAATTCATTTTCAACCCACTTAATAAATAGGTTATAATAAGTTGGATCATAACCGGTTAAGTTAAACATATTAACCTGTAAAATAATTGAAACTCTTAATATAAACACATATCAATATAGCAAATAAAATACACACTAATACAAAAAAAAAAAAAATACATACACTAACCCACCAAAACACACACCCATTAATACACCAAAACACACACACATACTAATACACCAAAACACATATGCACACATACACACTAATAGACCAAAACACAAACACTTATACACCAAAAGAAACGTACACCAAAACACACACTGCCATACTACTACACCAAAATACACTCGAGTTGGGTTTAGGTCCGAGTTTGGGGTAGGGGTCCGGGTTCGGGTCTAGGGTCGGGTCTAGGTTCAAGGCCGAGTCCAAGTCCATGTTCGAGTCCAAGGGCAGGTCTTGCACCTAGGGTAGTTTCGGGTCGAGTTCAGGGCGGGGGTCGAGTCCCAGACCCTAGGTCTGAGATTGTGGTCGGGTCAGAGTCTACGTCGGGCCTAGGGGCTGGGGTCTGGTCCAGGTTCGACGGTCAGGTCCAGTGTGTGTGTGCACGTGTGTGTATTTTTTTTGACAGTTAGTCTGTGTATTTTAATGTATTCATGCGTGTGCATGTGTGTTTTGGGGTATTAGTGTGTGTATGTTTTGGTGTGTTAATGTGTTTGTGTTGGTGTATTAGTATGTGTGTATTAGTGTTTGTCTATCTGTTTTGGTGTTTAATATGTGTGTGTGTGTGTGTTTTGGTGTCCTAGTGTGTGTGTCTATCTATTTTGGTGTATTTTGTGTGTGTGTTTTAGTGTATTATTGTATTTGTGTTTTTTAGTGTATTAGTGTGTGTAAGAGGCAAAAATTAGAGGATACCTCCTACAAAGAATTTGACTTGATGTTCCAAGTAAAGTGTATTTCTGAACTTGATCTCCCAATCCTCTCTTCCTGCAAAACAAACAAACTGCCCAAGATCGAAGTGCTTCGATCGAAGGCACTCCGATGCTTAAGTCAGTAATGGTATCGATTTGATTGGAAGAAGACAAGGAGAGTTCAACGTACCTTTCACCTTGGTCTCTTCTGCCTTTTATAGATCATTATCCCCTTAGGGTTTCCATGATTTTTGGTTCAAGGTGACACACCTTCCTTCAATTCAGTGATTTAGTTTGGGAAGTTGCTGATATTTCTCCAATAATTCTCTTTGATATCTTCAATTTTGTTGATTCGTTTATCTAAATGCCTAAGTTATAGGCGTCTTTTTAGCACCAAATTCCCTGTTTAAACAGCTCGGTCGTAACAGTTTGGTAGTGACAGTTCGGTCATGACGAGCACCAAGCTCATTTCTTCATTTCTGAGCTTTCTGATCAGTTCGGTTGCTATTTGATGACAGGTCGATCGACTTTTATCCTCTGCTCGGCCGGGATAACCTAGCTGTCTGTTCGGTCGAGTTTTATCATTTGTTAGGTCGGACCACTTTAGCTCGGTACGGATAGCCTAGTTACTTGCTCTGCTAGGTCGGACCAACCTCTGCTCGGTCCAGATAGCCTAGCTATCTGCTCTGCTAGGTCGGACCAACTTTAGCTCGGCCCGGATAGCCTAGCTATCTGCTCTGCTAGGTCGGACCAACTTTAGCTCAGCCTGGATAGCCTAGCTACTTGCTTGGTCACATTAGAGTCATTGAAAATAACTCTTTTCAGCACGTGCAACTTGCCACGTGTCCCAATCTAATTGTCAGATGATGATCAGAATTTATCGACCCCTTCAGTGTGTATTTTGATATACTAGTGTGTGTGTGTGTGTATTTTGGTGTATTAATGTATGTATGCAATTTTTGATGTATTAGTGTGTTTGTATTTTAATATATTAATGTGTATTTGATTTTATTACTTTTGTTATTTAATAGTGATTATACCATAATCAGCAGACAATTCTTTACTTATCACAGCTCAACCGCGAACAACACTGACATCAAAGACCAAAGTTGAAACAACCAATAAATAGCATGACTTTTGATGGCGTAATCGGGGCTCGGCATCATCTAATGTACTTCGGACATAAGGCCACCCGAGCTAACTTCTTTATCTTCAACAAGCTCTTCCAGAAAGGAGAATGTCATAGACCACAGAACATTATTCAACCAACTCATCCCATGGCCACGATATCTCAGCCTTTCCAAATGACGTCACATTGTTTCTAGAAGGACACGTAGAACATTGTGAGAGATATTCTAACATAAAATATTTTTCTTATGATTCTAATTGATTGAGGGGACCACACAATCTGGCATAAGGACAAAAGTTAATCCCTATATAAATAGAAAAATATATCCTAAAGAAAGATATTTGAAATTTCATTGTAACAACCTTCTTCGACAAGCAATAGAAACCTGAGAATATGAAACTTCATCAGAGTGGACTAGCCAAACTTTTTTACTTCATTACTTTTTTGAAGAATCAGAGAGCTCTTCAACTCTATACTCATAATCAATTACTCACACAGGAATATATTCCCTTCGACTATCTTTTAATCTCTTTACGATCCACTCACACTACACATTTATTTTACGCTATCAAATAGAAATATAAATACTCAGCCTAATTGCTATGCATTTGTAATCTATCTTAACCCACTTAAATAAATGGATTGTTATTACCCAAACTATTTAAAAGTCGCATTAATTAATATAAGATACTCAACCCATTAATTAATGAACGAATTAATAAATATTGGGTTAAAATTGTGACCTCTAGTGAAAATATAGCCAAAGACATAGCTATATCACAACAAATTTTACAATGTGTGCCTCATTAAATAAGATTAGAATACAAAAGTAAAACCAATCCATGTTTTGCTATGTGGCATATTATTTATGAAAAAAAATATTGTATCGGGCATGAAAATTCTAGACATGTCTTGTGGATTCAACACAGAATTAATGAATTTAGATTTAGTTTTATCACATTTAGAGTATAAACAAGTATAGTCATTAGACTTGTCAAAATAAATAGCTCACATGAACACACTAAAAACATGATGGGAATCGGGTAAATATAATTATACACGATATAAACCCGATTTTATTACAATCATAAATGGACTAGACAGATGTTGCGCAAATTCCTACACGACACAACCTAGATGACACAAACCGAGACTACAAGATTCGTAATATGCAATATTTTGGCTCAAAGTACAATGACTCCCTTAAAAGAAGAAACATATATTGATTGAGAATCAACTAATTTATTCATGATAATTTTTTTTAGAAGAATAATGTTATTGAGATCTAAAAAAAAGATCTAATTTGTTAACTAATGATGTGGTAGTGATTTAGTCCAATAGAATTATTTTAACTGTAACTGCTGAACTTCTTAATTGGGGACTCTACCATTTGACATATCATTAAGTCATCAAATTAGATCATTTTTTTAGATCTCAATAACATTACTTTTTTTAGAATATTTCCATTTATCTTTAAGTCATGTTCAAAATAAATATACACAGTCAATGAAAATTATATTTTACAAAAAAAATGTTTGGGTAAATTATACTCACACTCCCTGACATTTAATTTTATTACATGGACACGCCTCGCATATTAAAAATGGCACTGAGACCTCTTGACATTTGAAACTTCTTACATCCACACTCCCTCCAACTAAAAGACGTCAGAATAATTCATGATCAAAGTTGATTTCATTAATAATAATTCTTGAAATACAAAAAATATACCCTCCAAATATTTATTCTTCTTACCTTAAAATTTATCCCAGCTCTCATTTATCATTTTTATATTTTATATTTTATATTTTATATTCATATATAAACTAAAATTTTCCCAATTAAATGATGAATTTCATAATTTATCTAATTAATAAGTTAAATATTATAATTTTTTATTTATTAAACAATATATTAATGTAAATTCTATTTATCAATCCATTTGCCCCCAAATCTATCATTAACCATCACAGTTATTGTTTAATGTAAATTCTATTTTTATCAATCCACTTGCCCCAAAATCCATCATTAACACCGTCACAGTTAACCACTGCCCACTGCTGCCTCCACGCCATGAAAACCACCACCATACTTCTCCAAAAATCACCACCACCACCTATTCCTCCTCATCTCTCTCTCTCTCTCTCAAAGCATCACTACCCAATAAAGGAGTAACTCCATTATCGGCCCACCACCTCCATCTTCATTTTCACCTCCACAGCCACATAACACACACACACACACAACCACCACAGTCCAACGACCTCACCACATTCTTCTCCTCCACCTTCATTTTCACCTTCTCAACCACACAACTCAACCACCACCACTATTAAAATCAAAGCCCCAAAACCCCCCAAAGTGAACATCAAACACATTATCGATTTAAGCTTCATATCTTTTCGATTTCTTAGATCTGCAAATGAAATTCGGTTTCCTCATATCTACAAAACGAATTCGGCTTCCTCAAATTTATACTTCATCTCTCTCTGTCTCTTTCTCTTGACATTATGTGCTTGACTAGGGAGTTGGGTTTGTGGGTGGGTTAATGTTTTGGATGGTGGTGGCTATTGGAGGGTACTATAGTGAGGGGGTTGGGATGGTGGTTGTTTTGTAGATGCGGAGTTAGGGGTTGTGGTTGTATTCATGGGTGGTTAAGGAGATTTATTACGTTGCAGTAGTAGGGGAGGTGCTGGCAAAGTGAGGAAGGCGAATGGGGTGGGGTGGCATTTGGTGGCAATGTGGTGGGTTGGTGAAGGGGAATGCAAAAAAATTACAAGTTAATTTGAGGGTATAACGGTCTTTCTACTAATGCCATTAACAGCGTCCTCTGATTGGGGTCTCAGTGTCATTTTTAATATGTGAGGGGGTATCCGTGTAATAAAACCAAATGTTAAAGGGTGTAAATGATATTTATCCTAAATGTTTTTATAGGTAAAATGTCAGTTGAAGCTGAGCTTTCATAAAAAACACTACATTTTGGGGAATTTTTTTTTTAAAAATATCACATAACGAATTAAAAAACTTTCAAACATTAATTCACATTAGTTTGGTGTCAGATATTTAAAATAAAATGTTCAAACACGGTTTTATATTTGTTAGATATTGGACCGAGTTGTGGATCTGAACAGCATGCCCATAGTGGGTCGACTCAATTCGAGAATGTCCAAAGGGCATGACTTTTAGAAGTATCATTTTACTATCCTAAATAAATGTCTGTTAATATTTAACAAATATATCCCTATAGAGTATAGAATATGCCTTTTGATGACATCTATTGGTGTCTATATAAACCCAACATAATTCAATAAAAGATATTTAATAATTCATTGGACATACAAACTCTCTTACTCCCTCTGTCCCTACATAACGTCAAGAAGGTTTTTGTAATGTGGAAAATATGGTGTTGACTCGTCTTATATAATAATATTGTATCACTAGAGCAAAAATAAAATACGCTGATATTGGATTTTTGAAGTACATTAAACATCTTCAAAGATTTTGAGGATTAAAACAAATAAAATATATTTTTGATCTTACGCTTTTGCACTTATTTATAATTCCCAACATTAGTATCAGAATTATTTAGGGTGTTCTTGTACATTTGGAATCAAATTTAAGCAATTTAGAGGCATTGGATAATGTGAAAATACACAATTTTTGTAAAAAAAAAAGGTCCGAGCAGGCTTTAATGGCATCTCAAACAAACAGTCTTTGGATGTATTGAAATTTTAATATGTTGTAATCTATATACACATTAACTAATCTGTAAAGTTTAATGAGAAATGACCTCACGATTTGAGAGTTTCATTTTTTTGAAAATTTTAAGTTTAGTGTAAAGTCATCACGTTGCATTCTTTATTTTTGCTGCATTGCTATGCTGCCAAAAACCCTTCCCAAATTCTACAAACATTCATTTCTTACCTCACCTTACATACTAGACTTCTCACCTTACAGCCGGTTGAAAGGGAAGGACGACCAACGGTGAAGGACTCTGATGACTTTGATGCAAAAATATCCGGCGATCTCTACTAGTAAGTGTCTGAAGGTACGATACAACATAAATGAGAAATGATGAATTTAGGAGAGAGAAAAAAATTCAATGTTAATGGTTTTAAGCGAGATGTTGATGGTTGTTAAACGAGTCTATTTAAGATTATCAAATACGTTTATTGAAATATATCATGTTTTATATTATAGATTGATCATTCTAGCAATAAATCTTATTCTTATATTATATTTATAGATAATGTTAATTCTATTAGGTGGCTTACAAGATTAGGTCATATCGGACAAGATAGAATGAACAAGTTAGCTAGAGAGAGACTTTTGGGCATACCGGTTACAGTCAACTTGTCTGCATGTGAAAATTGTCTTCAAAGCATGACAACTAAAAAATCATGGGTAATTTGGGGGCCGGTCCCATTTTGTAGACTTATTTGAATTTAAATTTATTCAAAAAACTTATTTGAAAATAAGTCAATTTTGATCTTCATTGTCTAAAATTTTCTCAACAGCTATATTTAATTAAAATAAATTTGAAAACTAATAACTCTTAAATTTTAAAAGTTTTACAAGCATTAAAATTGTTTCTCTATCATATACATACATATATATATATATAGAGAGAGAGAGATTAGGATTATTTTATCTCTCTCTCTCACTCACACACACACACATGTGAAATATAATAATTACGTTCAAACACAAAAAATAGTAACTGATGATGCACAAATATGTTTATGTAAAATCAATCAAAGATGTAGTGGTGTATGTGATAGAATATGCTCAACACAGTAAAAGACATAGATTAGGTGGTACGGTTTGAGTGACCTACTCTACGGAGAATGGCTATGGTGGTCGGAGAATCTTATTACTCAAAGTGTGAAGAGTGTTGAGATTTGTGTGATATCCCTCATGTGTAAGCATGACTTACAATTTGTAGGCGAATTTCACAAAAGCTCTGAGGGAGCCTTAATTGAGCTTCCATTACGGGGAGTGAGGTGGCCCTAGGAGGCCGGCGTCATCCTCAAAACGGGCGAGATGATTTCGTGAAGCAATGGCTATATTCCATGAATTATTTCCTAAGATAGAGATCCCTATATGCGCTAATAATAGATTGGTCTTTCAAAGTGCTAGTAATAGGCTAGTTTTCTAAGGCGGTGTGCTTAGCCCAACTAAAATTGTGATGAGCTTTTGTTAGTCGGCATCTATGCCATGGGCCTAGTATGCATCTGTGACCTAGGCTTGATCTGAGTCAGGCCCATCAGTAACATCCAAACAAAAAATAGTAACATTGACTATTAATGTTTGTAATATGCTTAACAAAAAAATAGTAATAAGAAAAAAAATAGTAACATTGTAAAAAAGTAGTAACATGCTCATTAAAAAAGTAATGACATACTCAATAAAAAAAAAGTAGTAATATGGAGAGAGAGACTCTTACCTCCAGATGAAGCTTTGTCTTACCCCGTCCCCTTCTATGAAGTTCCCAATCCAGGTGCCTTCAGCTTTAGTCACTTGGACAAGAGTGAAGATAAGGTGGAACGTTAAACGAGATGTTAGCCTATCTTCTGGGATTTTAACCCAAGGTGGAGGTGAGTTTAATTTTAACTAGTGTAGGAGGGTTAGAATCTACTATAACAACCGAGTCAAGGCTAGACCAGAGATTAATATTTAGGCTCAATTTTTACTTCACAAACAAATGATTTGTGGGACCCATTGTCTTATTAACATGTCCATATGTGTGTTAACCTACCCACTTTATCTCATTACACAAACATACCCCAAATGTATATAATCCTTGGATGAATGGGTCTAATTGAAAAAATAAATGAGACCCACTTATCCAATAAATGATATATATTTGAGTTTTAATTTTTTGAATTTTATTTAGGTTATGTAATATTACACATTTTTTTATTGAGTCAGCCCATTTTTTTTCTAAATATGAGTAAAAAAATAATTTGGATAATTCATGATCAAATTTTATCCAAATTTTAGTCAAAGAACTACCTAAATTATACAATTTTGATCATAAGTTATTCAAATTTTGATCAAGAGCTACACTTTTTTTGTCGAGAGTTATCCAAATTTTGATTGAAAGCTATCCAAATTATTTTTTGCTCATATTTAAGTATCACGTAATAAGTTTATAATAAAAAACCGTTAACAATTTGAATATTATCTGCCTGAAGGGCCATATAAAAATATATTCAATATTTCAGGATTCAAAATAATGCAATTAAAATATTACAGATTAAAATGAGACAAACTTTATACTTGAAAGATTTATAGTGCAATTAACTCAAATATATATATATATATATATATATATATATTGCTTTATTTAAAAGAATCTTTCTCGCTTTTGATTTTTTGGTATATATATAATATAAAATAGAATAGACTTTAATACGTTTATCTGACTGTCTCAAATAGATTCATCAAACGGTCATCAACATCCTGTTCTTTCAAAATCATTCACATTGCACCGTGTTTTCTTAAACACAAGTTACCCTTAGTCATATGATTTATTGGGGCTTCATTTTTTCCAGTGATTGAGCCGACCTTGCTTTAAAAGTTCAAATAGCAATCGTGCCTTATTTAATGCACCATTCTTTTTTTAATTTAATGGTCAGGGGTATTTGGACCGACTCACACATATTTTGATTAATTCTCTTTTTGATCTGATCAAACATTTACGTTAGAACTAAGGTATTCATAAGGGTTAAATCTTACATGACTTGACTCCATGAAGTTACCAACATTCAAATTTAAGATGTCTGAGTTTATAACTCGTTCATATTATCACTTGAATTAACACCTGAAGTTTAATTTGATTCACTATTCAAACAGTTATTTTTAGACCAGAATAGCATTGCACATAAGTTTAATTGAAGTCCAAGACATACTCCATTTCATCTACCCCGCAGCTATCTGTGTGCACAACACAAGGCATTGTTCTGAAGTTTGGTATATTGTAGGATATGTATTTTATGGACTCCTAATCTTAACCCCCAACTTGGTAAATTTCAAATGGCTTGAACCCGAGAATCTTAATTTAAACAAGGCTCATTTTGGAATCTTAATTTAAACAGTGCCCATTTCAAAAAACTTTTAAAAAAATTTCTCAATATGTAACCCTTGAATCTATGGACCATATTAGAGATCCAGATTTTTTTCATTATATTTTCACTTAATTTAATATTGAGTAATGTTATTGAGACCTAATTTGCTGATCTAATTTAGTATAATTTTTAGATTAAATGTGGATTCCACCAAATATTAAAATTTTGTGTTGATCCAATGGTTCCACCAAACCACATCATTATGTCAGAATATTATGTTAGATTTTCAGGTTCAATAGGATTACTCTTTCATACCACATATTGTGTATGAGTGCGAGTCCACTTATCTACTGGGTTCCACTTGAATCATAGTTGGTAATTTATTATTCAGTGAAATTAAATGTAACCGTAATGAAAATGGTTTGAATCTCCTTATTCTCTACTTTCTTGGTGGTAGCCAATCATTTCTGAGTTGATATTAATGATATTATAGGTATTTAATGTCATGTGATTTTTCTTCAACAGATAGAGCAACTTTTTGTGCACAATTAGCCCAAAATAGTTAGATGTAACATTAAAAAAAATTCTCATCAAGAAAAGAACTGAATTTTATGCTACAATTAGGGATGTCAATTAACCGAAGCGGGGCAGGGGGTGCAGTCTCCATCCCCGTACCCGCTTAAAAAAATTTCGTCCATTTTCGGTCCACCCTCGCTAGCGGGTATAATTTTCATCCCATCCCCGTCTGCGGGTAAATTTTTAATCCCCCGTTCTCGTCCTCGCTTCTCCCAAGCCCAAGCCCAAGCCCAAGCCCAAGTGATTAATCTTGATTAATGCATGATTTAATTAAGTTAATAGGTCAATTGTGTTAGTTAAACAAATTTAAATTAATCAAAATTGACTTATTACGGTTAGTGTGTAAATTAGGGATAATGCATCAATTGTTGTTATTTTCAGGGTTTTATGCGTCAAAGCTACAAACTACCGGGGAGCCAATTGTGAATTCTAAGATGACAATTATTAAAGCCCTAAACAAAAAGAGATTAAAATAATCCAAATGTCATCTTTTGGAAGCTTGTGAATGACAACTTTTGGAAGCTTGTGGAATGACAACTTTTGGAAGCTTGTGAATGACAACTTTTTGAAGATTGTGAATGACAACATTTGGAAGCTTGTGAATGTCATCCCTTGGGCTTGTGAATGGTATTTTTGGGGTTTGTAAATGTTATCCCTTGGGGTTTGTAAAAGCTTTGCCTATAAATACCACCCCTTTTGTGGCTTGTAGGGGAGAAGTTTTTTCTTGACATAAGTTTGTTGAGAGAAAGAAGTTTTTGTTAGATAAAAGTTTTTGCTAGAGTTCTTGGTTGTGGAAATCCCTCCAAGTTGTTATTGCTTTCTTTCTTTCCTTAGAGGAGTGAAACTCTTCCACTTTTCTAGAGCTTTACCGAAGCCGTGAAGGGTGGAACGTGATTTACTCATTCTTTGTCAAAGATCGTTTATATTAATGCATTTTGTTTATTGCTTTATTTGTATTGTTACTTTCATTTATGGTATTGTCATCTCTTGGTTGTGGAATACCCACCAAGTAGTATTGCTTGGTTGTGGAATACCGACCAATTAATTACTGCTTTCTTTTATTGTGTTATTATCTCTTGGTTATGGAATACCCACCAAATAGTATTGCTTGGTTTTGGACTACCCACCAAGTAGTATTGCTTG
>CM042189.1:30043134-30097021 GCA_023539305.1 Ilex asprella
GATGTGTGTGCACAAAAGTGCTCCCCAATCGCAAGGAGTCTTTCATGGTCGTTGTTTTACTTGGAAGAGTATTCCAAGGTCGTCTCCTCAGGGAAGGAAAGGGAGTTTTGTGAAAGTGATTTTGCAAAAAGGTAAAGAAAGTGTAAAATCTTGTATTTGTGTTTTGTGGTTGGTTTGTAAATGAAAATGCAAATAAAGCAAATGTTGGCTAATCCAAAGGGTTCATTCCAATGGGAATACCAAATCAACTTAAAGCCTTCCTCCGATCGAGCATGAATGAACGATTGATTCGGGGGAAGCTAAGGACGAGATTGGTGAGTAGCTAAGCATAAACCGTGACTAGGCCTACGGAATATCAAAGGCTCACCAACTCATCCACTCTCAACCCCGTCAAACCGAACCATTTGACTCTAAAGGGAGGAATGAAAAAGAGTTGAAATGAAATCCCCAAGAGAAATCTCCCTTGAAGTAACCAACTTAAAACTAGCTATTCATGTTTAAAGGAAAGACAAGCATAATTTAAATGGACATAATGAAGAAAGGAAGCATGGAACTTAACTAAATGCAAGAAAACATAAACTAAGAAGAAAAATATTCAATACCTATTTTAAGCTAGAAATGAAGAAAAACTTAATACAACAATGGTGAAAGCTAGAGTAAAGGATTAAACTAGAAATGAACTTGCCATAAATAACATTAAAGACTTTAAACAAAGTTTAGAATATCCTTACAAGAGATTACAAGACATTGGAATGAAGAAAATGCAAAAATATAAACTTCTAGCACTATTCATCTTCTTCTTCCTTTAACTACTCCTAAGCTTAGGTAGCCACCCTTCAAAATGTTGAATAATGTTGTATATATGGAGTGTGTGTCAATCATTTTCGTGCATGATGGTCCCTAGCATGTGTGTGAAGGCCTCCCATCAATGGGAGGTTGAAAGGATGGGTCTTGACATGGTAGGAGCCAACCCCCACATTGCAGCCCATACCTCTCCCATGCTCTGGACCAGCTTTGGTAGAATTGGCATAACTCTTGATATAACCGTTGGATTGAGCTAAAATTTTTACATAATACATAAGACATACAGATCTACAACTTTCATGTTTTAAACTTTTCCAAATTCTGAGTAGATCATAGTCAAAATGAAGTAAAACCGAGCCAGTACTTCTCAGTAATGTGGCAGCTGGTGCCTTTGTTTCAAAACACTAATACCTCCTTGATTTCTTCACTTTTAAGCCTCCAATTCTTCATGTATTGTGTCCATGCCATTACCACATATCCAACATAGTTGCAAGATCCTAAAATTCTACATTTAAGCTATCAAAACATGCAACATCGAGAATTCAATATTATTCATAAAATAGGCTAACACTAAGTAATTAAATACAAAAGTTGAGTTATAATGAATGTAATGAGGCCATGAAATGTGCAATATTATGTGCTCTTCACTACAGCAGAGATCTGAGGGGAGAAGAGGAGAGATACCCAAAGATGAAGAAACTTGTTCTATCCTTGGTCACAACAGCTAGGAGACTCAAGCCCTATTTTCAGGCTCATACCATCGAAGTTCCAACAGATCAGCCAATGAGACAAGTGTTGCATAAGCCGGAATCTTCTGGAAGGCTGGTTAAGTGGACAATAGAGCTTAGTGAGTTTGATATCAGGTATAAACCAAGAATCGCCGTCAAAGGGCAGAATTTATCGCAGAATTCACGGCAGCGGCACCAACGGAGATCACAGAGTTAGTCCCCGACCTCCCTATATGGAGGCTTTCAGTGGATAGAGCAGCTAATGCACAAGGAAACGGTGCAGGTTTATTCCTGAACTCTCCAGATGGAATAGATGTCGAATATGCCCTCAGGTTTGGGTTTAAGGCTTCAAATAACGAGGCTGAATATGAAGTTGTTATAGCCGGGCTTAATCTTGCTCACTCTGTAGAAGCTGAACAACTGGAGGTCTGCAGCAATTCTCAACTAGTGGTAAAACAAATAGAGGAGTCATATGAGGCCAGGGGTGAGAAAATGATCCTTTACCTCAGAAAAGTACAAGAATTGATTAAAAAATTCGTGCAGGTTAAGGTCAGACACGTCCCTAGATCGAAAAATTCACGGGCAGATTCTTTGGCAAGACTAGCAACGGCCTCTCAAGAAAGCTTGGATAGGCTGATACCAGTGGAGCACCTTCTAGAGCCTTCAGTGAGCATTGAGGAGGAAGAAATACTTACCATCTCAGCTCAGCCGAGTTGGATGGATTCCATCATGGAGTATCTGCAGAACGGAGCTTTACCTAGCGACCCCAAGGAGGCTTCCAAGCTAAAGTCCAGGTCAGCCAGGTTTTCTTTATTACAGGGAAGTTTGTACAAGCGAGGCTTTTCAGCACCTCTTCTTAAGTGCGTGGGTGATGAAGATGTCAACTATATACTCAGAGAGGTGCATGAGGGAATCTGCGGCAATTACATCGGAGCGCGGGCCTTGGCAGGAAAGGCATTAAGGCAGGGATACTATTGGCCCACCATGCTCAAGGATGCCACTGAGTTGGTGAAGAGATGTAAGACTTGCCAATAATACGCCAACATCTCCCACTGTCCACCTGAGCTATTGACTTCAGTGGTAAGCCCATGGCCATTTCAACAATGGAGGCTGGATATATTTGGACCCCTTCTCACTGGCGTGGGGCAGTGTAAGTTCGCTATTGTGGGGGTGGACTACTTCACTAAATGGGCAGAAGCTGAAGCCTTGGCAACAATAACCGAGCAAAAGGTACAAAACTTTGTTTGAAAATCCATAATTTGCAGGTTCGGAGTTCCCAGGACAATTGTATCTGACAACGGAAAGCAGTTTGACTACGCAATTTTCAGAGGGTTCTGTGCCAAGCTTGGAATAAAGAACTATTTTTCAGCTCCAGCACATCCCCAGTCCAATGGGCATGCAGAAGTTACCATCAGAACCCTAAAGGCTGCCCTGAAGACCAAGTTAGAAAACCTGAAAGGAAAGTGGGTAGAATGCCTCCCGGAAGTGTTATGGGCCTATAGGACCACCACCAGATCGGCAACTCAGGAAACCCCTTTTTCTCTAGCTTTTGAAACCGAAGCAGTGGCACCAGTGGAGGTGGGGCTCCCTTCTCCTAAGGTTGAATTCTCCAATACTGAGCACAATGGTGAATCTCTCTTGTTGAACCTCGACCTCCTGGATAAGAAGAGAGACATAGCACTACGTCACATCCAAGACTACCAGAGGAAAATTGCAAGGTATTATGACCGAAGAGTTAGGCATAGAAGCTTTAAAGCTGGGGACTTGGTGCTTAAAAAGCTCCTACTTGCCAGAAAGGATCCCACTCATGGGAAGCTAGGACCAAATTGGGAAGGGCCATACATCACTTCTAGGGTAATCAGACCTGGGAATTACGAACTACAAACCGAGGAAGGAAGGATCCTACCTCACTCTTGGAATGCAGAGCAACTTAAAAGGTTTTTTCAGTAAGTCTCCCTTGTAACAAAAAAAAAGGGGTCTTCAATAAAGCAGCAAATTTTTGATTCACATATTTGTAGTTATCTAAACATTCCTAGAGCAATGAGCTCTAAAGTTCATGATATGGGCCATGTAGCCTGCAAAAGGAACTCCTCAGTTCCTAATATGAGCCATGACGCTCAGTAGAGCCTAAATAGCTCATTCATAGAGCCAAGTAGCTCACGCCAGAGCTTAAATAGTTCATTCATAGAGCCAAGTAGCTCACGTCAGAGCTTAAGTAGCTCATTCATAGAGCCAAGTAGCTCACACTAGAGCTTAAATAGCTCATTCATAGAGCCAAGTAGCTCACGCCAGAGCTTAAACAGCTCATCCATAGAGCCAAGAAGCTCGCGGGAGATCTCAAATAGCTCGCCAATGGAGCCAAGTAGCTCATGGAAGGACTCAAATAGCTCTTTAAAGGAGCAAAGTCGTTCACAGCAAGCTTAGGAGCTCAAAAAGTTGAGCCCTCCAGCTCGGACATACCCACAGGGGTACCCAAAAAAAAAAAAGTGTTTGTCCCACCCTTCGGGGGCAAGAGGAACACCCGTAACAAGGCGACGTTCCTGAAATCGCCTCCAACAAAAACTCTGAAAACAAGGGACCTGATCCTCCTCCTCCAGAGTATAAAAATTGAGAAACTCAGCAACCGTGGGGAACTCGTCGGTTTGTAAACGCCAGAAGACGAAAAAAACTAAGCAAGGTAGCCCATCCCCGTGGGGAAAGTCGTGAAGGACACAGACCAAAATGGGCTAAGACCCAGCCAATGGAGGGATGAATGGGAAGCCGAAGCCCCATCTCAAAGGCTGCCTCAAAGAAACACGTCTCTCCACGAGGAAGATAGTTGTAGGGCTCGTCTAAAGATGGAACTCGTAGAGAAAGGCTCAAATCAGGGAAAAATTGCCTCTTGACCTCTTCGAGGCCTGAAGATGTACTCAAGGAAGGAGCCAAATATCGGGCTTGCCATGGCCATTCAAGCCCAGTAGGAGCCCTTTCCTTAAACAAAGAGGATATAGAGGCAGCCATTGAAGAAGCGAAATCAGTGAGAAAGAGATTGCACGAGGAAAACAGAGAAGCACAAAGGAAGAACACTGAGGGAAAGCAAAGAATTCGAAGACTTCTTCTTCTTCAGGAAAAGTCGTTGAGTCAGTGAGCTAGGAGAAAGAAAAGCCAAGAAGCCCCAACCAAATCCAAGAGGATACAAGAGCCAGCAGAAAACAAGGTTGGAAGAGCTCATCATAGCTCAGTTTGAGTTCAGCAGTCCTTAGGAAGATCCAGGAGGAGGTCGAACGACCTCATACGAGGTCAGAAGACTTCAGAAGTGCATAAGACGAGCTCGTCGGACCAGGAAAAAGAGCAAAACATATCAACTTAAACTAGGCTTCTTTAGGTTATGCCTCTTGCCCAACTTGGGAAGCTGTTTGTGGTCTCTCCAGGTTGAGAACAACTCGGGAAGGTAGTGGAAAAAGCTACGGCATAATTTGTGAGGTCAGCTTCAAGTCCTCAGGAAAAAGCAGCATAATTTGTGAGGCTAACTTCAAGACCTAAGCAAAGAACTCTGTGATTAAGTTGGCTGATTGGGCCAAAGTCACTTCGAAACAATGTCAACTTGATTAAAGGCTTATTAGCATTTTTTAGCTCAGCCGGCCCCAGGAGAACCCTTCCTTATGGAAGCATACCTCAGCCGCAAGGCGGATTAATTATCCTCTAAGAGAAACTGAAGTACCCCTTAAAAGAAGGGGAATGGAAGAAGGAATGCAAGTTTTGAGCATGAGGACTGCACAATAGTTCTCATTACTAAACATGCAAAAGCTGTTAATCATCATCTTCCTCGTCCTCATCATCATTCCAAAAGCCATGAAGTTCATCAACCGAGCTCGGTCTCCCCAGATTCCTAGTGGCAAAGAATTGAATAGGGGGCTGATTACTCTTTTTCCTAAATCCAGCAGACCTCTTGTTAGGATTAGGATCAGGGGAGAGGGAGTTCTCGAAGAACCAATTACAAAGCCCTATGGTTCCCGGGAAATTCCTAGCAAAAGCAAGAAAGGTACTGGGTCTTTTTATTCATCACATCTTTATTGATCCTTTGACCTCAATTATTTTGCTTCAAGGAGAGCTCAGCTCTCCTCCAAGAAGGGGGCATGAGGAATAAGGAAGCAGATAGCGAAGAAAACCTCGTAAAACACTGAGGTTCAAAAGAAAAAGTTGTATTGAGGAGGACAAAAAAAAATATGTATAATAAAATAAAATAAAATACATTAAGTACCGAGATACAGTATCCTCTTCACAAAAAAAACATTAAGACTCAGGTGCTGGGTCTTGAAGTTGGGTAGAAGGAGCCTCAGGAGCAGGAGCAGAGCTTGAAAGATCAGTTGGAGAGGCTTCAGGTGTTGGTAGAACAAGAGTAGAGCTGGGCAGATCAGCAAGTAGGGGCTCAAATGTTGGAAGGTTGGGATTCTCAGAAACGCCAACACTAGAAACCCCCAAAGTTTCTTGGGTTAGAACCTCCGTTACGAGATCAGCAAAGGGAGAAAAAGCTGAAGGAGTTGGCACGCCAGGATCTAAGGTTTCTACTAAAGGAACCAGGGTGTCCTCCTCACCAACGGAGTCAGATTCTTCCAGCTCTTCCTCGGTTGGGATTGAAAAATCAAAGTCCAGATCAGGAAAAGTCTTGGAAGCTTTGCGCTTAAAGGCAAGCCACCCGATGGCCCACATAGTGGTGGCTTCATCCCTCAGCTCCGCCACCTCTTCATCCCTCTGCTTGACAAGGTCTTTCTGCACCCCGAGCTCTCCCTCCTTCTGCCTGACCAGGTCTTTCTGCACCTGGAGCTCCTCGTAGAGTTTTCCATTTGTCTCATTGAGGGCAAAATAATCCTGCTCCAACCGCTTGAGAGAGTTTTTGGTATCAGAAGCCTCTTGGCTGGCCTTGGTCCAAGCCCCTGTTTTGAGCTCCAGCTTCTCCATGGTCATTTGCAGCTCATCTCGAGCTCTCTTCTCTCCCTCCTCAGCTCTAACCTTAGCAGATAAGGTATGCTTGAGGTCTGAAGCGTTTTTCACCGCTTGCTCCTTAAGGCTCCGCATCTGTATTTGGAGGCCCTCATTCTCACGAGTCAGTTCGGTAACCTTAGTCTCGAAGGCTTTCAAAGCCCCAGACCTATGCTTGTGTAAATGAATCCGGTATAGTAAACCCTTCACATAGAGAGCCGTCTAAAAACATAGAGAAAGTCTGGTGAGAGTCATAAGGATATGATACGAAAGGAGGACAAGATTGAAGGAAAGAGCTAGCACTCACAACAGCCACTCCTTGAAGGGCTGAAGCAATAGAATACTCAAGGGGTATTGAAGCAGCCTTCCAGACGTCAGACTCTGAAAAAATGGAAGAAACGGCTGTCCCGACAAGGTCTACGTTATCGAAGTAGGAGGCCTCATCCTCCTCCACCTTGGGTCTGCTCCCTCCCTCAACAGTCTTCCCGGAGGAGCTGTATTTGGCAGTGCTGGGTTGGAGGTGAGGGATCACTCCCAAGGCTTTCTCGACCTCAAAAGAGAGTGGAGAAGTAGGGACTTTTGCAAAGTTAGGCTGAATCTCTGGAAGGGGAGAGATCAGCACGGCTGGAGGAGCATCGGATGAGGAAGCCGGAGCTCTGGTGCCTGAAGGAGAAGGGGATTCCCCTAATTTTTGGGACTTAGCTCGAGAAGCGGGACTGCTCCCAGCATCGACCTGAGTTTTCCGCTTGCTGCCTCTCCCACTGTGCGACAGCTTTTCAATCTTGGCCTGGAGATCTTTGGGGGCAAGCTTCATGGTGGAGGACCCTAAAGAATCCGAATAGAGGCAGCTAAATAAAAAAAGAAGAAAAAGGGAGGAGAAGGAAAAGGTATTACCTTCTACACCTTCAGCACTCACAACAAAGATCGGAATAGCCAAGGTCACTGGAGGGGGCTCAGACCTAACTCAACCAAATGTCGAGAAACAATGAGGTCAGTGTACCTCTCAAGTCTAAGCTTTCCCAGCTTATCCAGTACCTTATGGTCTTGAGAGTTGAGCTCAAGTCTGGAACCTAATGGAAGAACGCACAAACCAAACCAGATTAGCAACTCATCGGTTCCAAATCAAAACTCGGTCAACTCTAGCCAAAAACTCACCCAAGTTTTCTGCTTCATTCCACCCCCTAGGAATACCAAGAGTATCTGTTTTGTCAGCATAATTGAACGCCTAGTCGGTACCCCCAATGTAGAAGAAGTACTTTTTCCATTTTTTATGTGAAGAATGGAGGTCAGAAATAATCTTCCTAGCACCAGCGCGCTTGGAAATATATAAGAAACCCTCAGAAGAGGTCAGCTTGACATTGAAGAGTTCTGTGAGCAGGGGAAGACTGGGAACCCCAAGGTTATTGATTGTGTATTTTCCCTGCAGTTCCTAACTTACTAACATCTCCCTTGGTGTATGTATGATATATGTGTGAGGGGGAGTGTCACTCTCCCTTGGGACGATGTCAAAAGAAAGGGCAAGGAGAAAATAGAATGGGATGAACAAAATGTGTGAAATATAAAATGTGAACAAAAGTGCTCCCCAATCGCAAGGAGTCTTTTGTGTGTCGGTATTTTACTTGGAAACGTATTCCAAGGTCGTCTCCTCAGGGAAGGAAAGTTCAAGTGTGTGAAGGTGATTTTGTAAAAGTGAAAAGAAAATGGAAAATCTTTTGTTTGAGTTTTTTGTTTGGTTTGTAAATGAAAATGCAAATAAAGCAAGTGTTGGCTAATCCAAAGGGTTCATTCCAATGGGAATACCAAATCAACTCAAAGCCTTCCTCCGATTGAGCATGAATGAACGATTGATTCGGGGGAAGCTAGGGATAAGATTGATGAGTATCTAAGCATAAACCGTAACTAGGCCTACGGAATATCAAAGGCTCACCAACTTATCCACTCTCAACCCCGTCAAACCGAACCATTTGACTCTAAAGGGAGGAGTGAAGAAGAGTTGAAATGAAATTCCCAAGAGGAATTTTTCCTTGGATTAACCAACTAAAACCCTAGCAACTATTGTTGGCTAATCCAAAGAGGTCATTCCAATGGGAATCTCAATTCAACTCAAAACCTTCCTCTACTGGTGCATAGATGAACGATTGATTCGTGGGAAGCTAGGGACGAGATGATGAGGATCCAAGCATAACCCGTGACCAGGCCTACGGAATATCAAAGATTCACAACCACATCCACTCTCAACCCAGTCAAACCGAACCATCGTACACCGAGAGGAGGAAAGACAACGAGTTGAAATGACATACCCAAGAGGAGGTCTCCCTTGGATTAGCCAACTAAAAGCTTAGCTACTCATAGTTAAAGTAAAGACAATAATTAAATGGGAAGACATTATAAAGAAATAAATGTTAGAAATAAGCATAAATGAAATGCATCAATATAAACAATCTTCAACAATGGAAATAAAATAAAACAAGACTTAAATTAAAAGAAAGCAATAATTAATTGGTGGGTATTCCACAACCAAGTAATACTACTTGGTGGGTATTCCACAACCAAGAGATAATAACACAATACAATAAAAGAAAGCAATACTACTTGGTGGGTATTCCACAACCAAGAGATAATAATACAATAAAAGAAAGCAGTAATTAATTGGTGAGTATTCCACAACCAAGCAATACTACTTGATGGGTATTCCACAACCAAGAGATGACAATATAAAAGAAAATAACAATACAAAGAAAGCAATAAACGAAATGCATTAATATAAACGATCTTCGACAAAGAATGAGTGAATCACGTTCCACCCTTCACGGCTTTGGTAAAGCTCTAGAAAAGTGAAAGAGTTTCACTCCTCTAAGGGAAGAAAGAAAGCAATAACAACTTGGAGGGATTTCCACAACTAAGAACTCTAGCAAAAACTTTTATCTAACCAAAACTTATTTCTCTCCAAACACTTATGTCAAACAAAAAACTTCTCTTCTTTTTACAAGCCACAAAATGGGTGGTATTTATAGGCAAAGCTTTTACAAACCCCAAGGGATAACATTTACAAACCCCAAAAATACCATTCACAAGCCCAAGGGATGACATTCACAAGCTTCCAAATGTTGTCATTCACAATCTTCCAAAAGTTGTCATTCACAAGCTTCCAAAAGTTGTCATTCCACAAACTTCCAAAAGTTGTCATTCCACAAGCTTCCAAAAGATGACATTTGAATTACTTTAATCTCTTTTTGTTTAGGGCTTTAATAATAGTCATCTTAGAATTCACAATTGGCTCCCTGGTAGTTTGTAGCTTTGACGCATAAAACCCTGAAAATAACAACAATTAATGCATTATCCCTAATTCACACACTAACCGTAATAGGTCAATTTTGATTAGTTTAACTTTGTTTAACTAACACAATTGACCTATTAACTTAATTAAATCATGCATTAATCAATATTAATCAGTTATATCTTATGAAATAAATGAGGAGTCTGACCAGAACGCCATAGAAATTGGGAGAGAGCTGGGAATGACAGACATTGAAATGTTGCAAAACACTCTTGATAAAAGGGTGCAGCGAAAACCGAAGGCCGTTCTCAAAGGCCGCAAGGAAAAAACAGACCCTATCTTTGACATCTTTGACATAGTAGATAGAATTATCTGGACACCAGGGCTCGACTCCGGGATGGAAACCATAACGAGCCTTATAAGCCCTCATCAAACCAGGTACCTCCTCACTATGACCCTCGAGCCTGCCATGCTTGTAGGCGGCCCCTAGGTACGAGGAGCTGTCAATAACCCCGATTCCACCTACCTTGCCTTTGCCTTTGTCAGGCTTAGGAGGCAGGGGGAAGACGTGGAGGGGGGCTCCTCGGTATCGACCGCAGAATTCACAGCCTCAACATCAGAAAAGTTGTCAATTTTCAAACCTATGTCCCCTAAGTCGGTATCCTCATCGACAGACCTATCCCCTAGGAGGGAGACAGAGGAACGGGTAACTCCAGAAGAAGCAGACATGTTTGGATTCGCACAATAGAATCCCAATCCACAAAATGAGGAAGGGGCGATAAGTAAAAATCCCGATTCCAGAAATAGAAGAACCAAAAAGCCCAAAAATACAATAACCACCTCTAATTTGAAGGATCCAGAACGAAAAAGCTAGAGATGGGGGTAAAGAGATGTACCTAATTCAGAAAGAACAACGAGCAACGGTCCAAAGTAGAAATTCGAAGAAGAGGGGTAACACGAAGCTTCAAATTGAACCTGAAAAACTCAAATCGTGAGCAAGAAAGCGGAAAGCCACAGGCCAGAAAATCTGAGAATGGAAGGAGGAGGAAACCGAAGGCTGGAACAGCAGTTGAACAATGAAAATGGCGGTTCTGATAGTCGTTCGAGCATTTAAAGCTTGAGAAACGTGGGCTGGAACGTACACGGGAATCGAGGAAGGCATGATGAGTGAAAACCGTCAGAAGGCATTAACTCACGTGCACATCAAGACCAACCACGTGCAGGTCTAGTTCGGCTTGAAACAGGTCAGCCCTTGCCCAAGCTCACTTGAGCTAAGGGCTGGGGGCCAACTGATGATACCTCAGATAGAATAAGAGGTCAGGTCAGGAGATCAGTAATACACGCTGAGCTCAAGAAGCAAGGTATAGAGTTAGAAGAGCACCACAAGGTCAGTCCAGATAAGTAGAGCTCAATAGTCCTAGTCAGGAGTTCAAAAGAGGAGGCACAGAGCTCAACTCGGGCCTTGTGGTCGTTCAGGGAGTACAGAGCTCGAAGTCCAGGCTTAATGCTCTACTTCCCCCCCTTTTTAAGGAAGAACCAAAAAGGAAGGAAAAGGGAACAGCTGCATGACAACAAAGACCCCCGAAGAAATAGAAAGCTAACTTCAAGGCGCAAGATCTTCAACCCACCAAGATCTCCTCCTAAGATCAAGGGGAGCCCCGTGAATAGGGGGAGCAATCCCGGAGTGGATTCCACGAAAATAGCCCCGTAAGCGTTAGGAAATTGCCCCATTGGAGGGAGAATGGGAGAAGATCTCATGAATACAGGGAATCCCCGGATTAGAGGTAGTCAAGAGGCTATATTAAAAAGGGCAATCCCCAAGGGAGAGAGGATTATTATTCTGAGTACCCCAGAAAGAACCCAAGAGACGGCTGAACCACAAAATCATCCCTTACGCCTCTCCCTTCGAATTGTAAAACTTTCAGGATGATCAATAAAGAAAAGGGAGCAAGAGTCTCCATTAAAAAAGTGGACTAGCCGAGCTCCTGAGCCAGTGAACCACTATATTTCTGCTAAGTATATCACCCCTTCCCGATTTCCCCTCTTAACAATCATTCCCTAGCTCGAGCCGTGTAGCTCTTACAATCACGTTTCACCTCGCACGTTTGCCTCACTCCACTCTACTCATCTATGGTCAAAAATCACTATCAACAAATATAAAAAATACTACTTCAAAATACTACATATTTGAACAAAACACAAACAAATCTCTAAAACAAATGTTCACAAACAACATAATGGTAGTAAAATCAACTCAATCCTCTCAATATATATTTATATTTATTTATTTATTTAGCGGGTAACGGGGGCCAGACAGGACGGGTACGGGCCAGGGGTAAGGGTAAGTCCATCCCCGCCTCCATCCCCGCACGGGTTTATACGGGTATCCATGTATAAGTCCACCGTCCAATACGTATAGTCCATCTCCGGTCCAAGCGGAATGAGTTTGGACGAATACCCATTTTTCTCCGGTCCACTGCCATCCCTAGCTATAATTGTTATATAATCAAATCAATTGTAGATTCTTAATTTATATCTTTAAAAATTAAAATTTTTACATTGTATCTTCAATATAGTAAGATTGTTGCAAAGTGGCGCCTCTGTTTACTATCGTTGCTCATTTCGTCAATGTCCGTGGGACTGTTTTCGATAGAATAAGCACCAAAAGTTAATAGAAATGTCACATTGTAAAACTTTTAATGTATTGAGGGTGTAATATAAAAATTTTAATCTTATTATACTTAAAGTTTAGGTTATTGAGCTGAGGAAAAAGTAGGGCAATAATAAAATAACTCTTGATAACATAAACACCCTTTAATCCATGTTACTAATGTTGTAGAGACGGAATCAAGATTTTATTGTGAAGGAGGCTAGACAAAAATAGTAATACAATCAAAAAATTTATTCTGAAGCATCATTGAACAAGTTGTCATTATTGCAAATATTTACTTGTATAGAACTTATAAAATTAATTTGCACGTGATAATGTATGACATTAGTACGTAAATATTTGATGTAACTGTTATACCACGTCAACATTATCACGTGGTGTAAGGAGTTGTCTAATAACACTACTTAAGACTTAAAACTGAATACTTTAACCACTTAATAAATTAAACTCATTTGATAACCTAAAACTCATATGACTTAATATTTTAATCACTTCTTAAAAATAAACTAAAATTTTAAGTAGCAAGTCACATACTTATCACTTAATGCTGAAAATATTAGTCTTTAAGTATTTTATCAATTTCTCATAATTGACAAATATATCTTCACCACCATTGTGTCATCGCCGCCACCACCACCATTGTACCACCACCATCACCACCATCACCGCCACCACTATTGTGCCACTGTCACCATCATCATTGATACCACTACCATTATAATTGTGTCACCGCCACCACCGTCATTATTGTTGCCATCACCACCATCACTACCACCACCATTGTTGCCACCACCATCACCACTGTTCCCACCAATATGTCATTGCCACCACCATTACCATTATGTCATTGCCACTACCACCGTTGTGCCACCGCTATCACCACCACCACTACCACCATCACCATTGTGCCACCGCCACTACCACCATCACCACCACCACCACCACCATTGCCGCCACCACCTCCATCACCATCACACCACCACCGTCACCACTATTGTGTTTCCATCACCACCACCATTGTGCCATCGCTACCAACACCGCCACTGTTGTTGTCCCTACCACCACCACCATTATTGTTGTCGCCGCCACCACCACCATTGTTCTACTGCCACCACCACTACAATTATGCCACAACCCCCACTACCATCACCACCACCACCACCATTGTGTTGCCGACCACCAGCATTATGTCACCACCACGATTGTTTTTCCATCGCCACCACTCCCACTACCATTGTGATGGTGTTGAAAGGAACAAGACAACTGCGAAGAGATGGTTAAAGAAAAGGACAAAAATAGAATAATAATAATTTTTAAACTTCAACTTCTTATATTTATCAAACGACTTGATTAAATTCAATAGTTAAATTTCAGTTGATACCAAACAGTCTGCGAATTAAAAAATTCAGCATTCAATACTTAAAATTCAATATTCAGTTTTTAGTGTTCAACTTTTAGTTTTATCAAACACCACCTATTAAGGGGCTGTTTGATAACATCACTTAAGGCTTAAAACTAAATATTTTAAGCACTTAATAAATTAAACTCGTTTGATAACTAAAAACTCATACTATTTAATATTTTAAGTACTTCTTAAAAATAGGCTAAAATTTTAAGTCGCAAATCACCTACATATCAGTTAATCCTGAAGATGTTAGTTATTCAGGATTTTATCAATTTCTCACAATAGACAAATAAATCCTCACCACCATTGTGTCATCATCACCACCACCATCACCACCACCACCATTGTACCACTGCCACTGCCACCGCCGCCACCACTACCATCAACACCATTGTGCCACCGTCACTACCACCATCACATCAGCATCGTTGTCGCAATCACTACCCTTATGCCACTGTCAGCACCACCACCATTGTCGCCACCACCACCATCACTACCACCACCTCCACCATTGTTGTCACCACCTCCACCACCAACATCGTCATCACCATTGTGTTGCCGCCACCACCACTACCATTATGTCACTGCTACCACCACCATTGTGCTACCCCCTACCAACAACAACACTATCGCCGTCATTGCCACCACCACTAGAACTACCACTAACATTATCACCACCACCATTACCGCCATCATCGCCACTACCATTATGCCACTGCTACCAACACCACCACTGTCGTCACCACCACCATCACCATTATACCACTGCCACTGCCACCACCATCATCGCTGTCACCACCACTACTATGCCATCGCCACAACTACCACAACCATTGTCGACACCACCACTATTATGTCACCACCACCACTATAACCTTTGTGTTGTCGCCGCCACAACCACTACCACCACCATTGTGATAGTAGTGATAGGAAAAAGGCAGTTGTCGATAGATAGTTAAAGAGAAAGAAAAAATTAGAAAATAATATTTTTCTAATATCAGCTCCTTATTTTTGTCAAATAGTTTGATTAAATTTAATATTTAAATTTTAATTGATACCAAAAAATCCCAGAATTAAAAAATTCAACATTCATCACTTAAAATTTAGCATTCAATTTTCAGTGAATGGCAGTGGTAGTGGTGGTAGAGATGGCACAATGGTGGTGGTGTAATGCCCCAAAATATACCCTAAAAGACATTACTATCTAAAAACCATCCAATCATGAGAGTAGCTATAATAACCATTAAATAATAAATCATTCATCTATCTGACAAAGCATAAATACTAAAGTCAATAAAATACTGTAACTTCTCTAACTTACAATTTAAAACCAAATATAGTGTCTGGTAGCGGAATAATTAAACTAACTAAAACATTGTTTCACAAAAAACTCTCCAAATTAAATAATCAAAACTACTTCTCTAAGCCTCTACTTTAGAATCCTCATACTAAACCTCTCCAGCCTCAAGATGAACCTACTCATTCAATCCGAGCTCTTTCTCTAGACCATAATCTGAAAAAAAATGTGGTTTGTAGGGGGTGAGTACTAAGCTTTGTAGGAAAATCTTCACAAGCTCGAACAAAGTTTTAAAAACATATAAAACATGTCGATCTCATTTTACAAAATATCGTATATACTTTTAAAATAAAACAGTGACAGTTTATCAGATCTCAAGTTTACGCAGTAACAGTAAATTAAATGAAGAAGTAAAAGCAATATTACCACGTTTTCATCCATCTAAGCTTCTCATTACCAACATTGTATCTCAAGTATGTAGTAAAACTTCGCATGAATAAACACATTGAGAATATTCTGGCCCCCACACACACACACTCAATCCTCGCTAAGATACACAACTGTAGGAAAGACGTATATCGACGTATCGACAATGACGAATCCAACCTAGGAATAGTATACTAACTATCAACCTCGATATTGGTGAGTAAATAGTGGTTTGGTCTTCGCAAGATGCCAACCCCACTACGAGTGGTAGGGAACCTTCAAACCCACTCAGAGTAAGAAACGCATCTACCCACTCTACGATGTCCGGTCAACGGTCACTCATGTTTATCAAAATATCCACAGAAGAGATACAATACCAAACCAATTCACCAAATCACAGGTAAATCAAGAACCATAATTCCACAAGTATGTTTCTAGAACAACTCAAGAAAATATGCAAGAAATCATCAAGAAATATAATTTTATTGTTCAAATAAAACACTTGAGCTTTTAAATCAAGAACAATGGAATATCAAGATTAAAATTTATATTTCTTAAAAACTAGGATTTTGATAACAAGAACGACAGTTTTTATGACTATCAAACGATAACCTCATTCAAGACATAATACAATTTGAAAGAAAACCAAGAAATAATTATTTCATAATATATACATACGATTTAGAATCAAAACATACATATATATTAATCCTCACCTCAATGAACAAGTTTAGGAAGAAACACCTACCTTGATTCTTGAATCTTGATCCTAATGTGTTTGTTGGGATTACCCCATGTTAATCCTTCAAGATTTATCTCATTCTTCCTCCTTTTCTTCTCTTCAAATTATTCTAGGTTTCTTGGGGTTAAAAAATAGGTAAAGACTCTTTAGATCATGACTCTAGGGTATTTATAGGCTGAAAAATGGAGAATTCTGTGTGGGCGTAGGTAGAAGTCTGCCCCCGACTTCTAGCTCGGTTTTGACCTAGTTAGAGGTCGATTCACAACATTTTCGTAAAATACAATTTTTTAGCCCTTGAAGTCTAGTTTGTACAGTAAAAAATTTAGGTCAATCAAAGATCGGCGTAAAAACTTATAGCCAAAATAATATGGTTATGTCAAATTCCTTTCTACCAAAATCCTCTCTAAAATAGGTTTTAACTTTGGAATACTTCTAAACTTCTAATACAACTCATAAAACTTCTTCCAATATTTTTCGACCATCCAGATTCAATGGAAACTTTATTTTGTCCTAAAGTTATTTATAAAATTTCTTAATCACCCTTCTCAAACTTAAATATCTCAAAAACTCAATTTACCCCGAACGTAAATACGCTCGAAACTCAAGCTTTATAATCAGTCTTTCAACAACGATTTTAACTTTTTACCATCATTTTATTTATCTTAAGAAAAATCTTAAGATAATATTATCCTTTTTTTAGTTTTAACACGGAGTCTTACAGATGGAGATGGTGGCGGCAACGGTTGTGGTGGTGATGGCGGTGGCACAATGGTAGTGATGACAACAGTGATGATGGTGGTGACGGCAACATAATGGTAGTGGTGGTGGTGGTGCTTGTGATGGTGGCAATAGTAATGATAGTGGTAGTGGTAGTGGTAGTGGTAGTGGCGGCGGCAGCGGCGGCGGCTGCGGCGGCAGAAGTGACGGTGATGGTGGTGGTGGTGGTGGCGATAACAGTGGTAATGGTGGTGGCGGTGGTAACAACGACAATGATGATGTTGTTAGCGATGACACAATGATGGCTGTGGCGGTGATATAATGTTAGTGGTGGTGACAGTGACACAATAGTGGTGACGGTGGTGGTATGATGGTGATGGAGGTGGTAACATTATGGTGGTGACACAATGATAATGGTGGCAGCAAGGATTGTGGTGGTGATGGTGGTGGTAACATTATGGTGGTGGTGGTGGCACAATGGTGGTGGTGGCGGTGACATAATGTTAGTGGTAGTAGTGGTGACACAATAATGGAGACAGTGGTGGGGGTGGCACAATGGTACTGGTGGTGGTAGCGATGGTGATGATGATGTTGGTACAATAGTGGTGGTGGTAGTGGTGGCGACAATGGTGGTGATGGTGGTTGTATAGTGATGGTAGTGGTGGCGACAATGGTGGTGATGATGGTTGTATAATGGTGGTGGTGGTGGCAGTGGCGGTGACATAATGTTAGTGGTAGTAGTGGTGACACAATAATGGAGATAGTGGTGGTGGTGGTGGTGATGGTGGGGGTGGCACAATGGTACTGGTGGTAGCAGCGATGGTGATGGTGATGTTGGCACAATAGTGGTGGTAGTAGAGGTGGCGACAATGGTGGTGATGGTGATTGTATAGTGGTGGTAGTGGTGGCGACAATGGTGGTGATGATGGTTGTATAATGATGGTGGTGGTGGCAATGACACAATGCTGGTGAGGATATATTTGTCAATTATGAGAAATTGATAAAATCCTTATTCACTAACATCTTCAGCATTAAGTGATAAGTAAGTGACTTGCTATTTAAAATTTTAGCCTATTTTTAAGAAGTGATTAGAATATTAAGTAATATGAGTTTTAAGTTATCAAACGTGTTTAATTTATTAAGTACTTAAAATATTTAATTTTAAACTTTAAATGGTATTATCAAACCGCCCCTATATCACCTTCATATCCAACAAACAAGAGGAGCCCAAGAAAATCTAATTAGTGTGTTGGTGTGACGCATAAGTTGGACCTAAAATTGGTCTACACTGTATTCTGGATAATTATTAGGTGTGTCAATATAATTTGAGAAACTATAAAGAAAGCCCACTCATTTAGGGCAATCTATCAGGTCTGTCACAATAATTTACGATTTTATAAATTAAAACCCAATTCCTGTTGCCTAGTGGTTTGGGTCATGTCCTGATTTGTGTGTGTGTGTGTGTGCGCGCGTGTAAAACATATGTTTGAATAGTAAAATAAAAAAAAATCTTAGTTAAAGAAGTTTTTGAAACAATTTGGAATATTTTTCAAAAAAATTGACTTTTCCTTGAAAGCCTTTGATAAGCCGCACTTTTTAGTTTTTCTTTGGTGCTTGATAAAAATTGTTTTTGGCCAAAAAATAGATGAAAAAATCATTCAATAAATCAAGTCCAAACGAACCAAACTTCTTTTCTAAATAAAATTTGAGATTATAAGCCAACTCTTAACAAGCCCATGACATAGTAGCACGTTATTGACTGTTTCTCAGATGCAGGTAGTAACCTGACAATGAATTAGAGTTAAAAAAGAGAGAGAGAAGACTATGAATAGGGTTTCCTCCAAAGATCATCCAAAGAAAAACCCAAACTGAGTTTTCTCACTATTCTCCAGATAATGCCTTGGGAAGTTTCTATTTATAGAAGAACAATGTCAATGTTTTTTTTTAACGTAGTATAATCAATATAAAAATGCCGGCAGACTCAAGTTCAGGAGACTTGGCATTATGGTGAAATGGACATAACCGACAAAGTGTCGTTGCAATATTTCTATATATTTGTGCAGAGCTATCAAGGGTAGCGTGCATTGGAAACTTTCCTTAGAGATAGAGTTGAAGACAAAGTCGTATACATGGTACTCAAATCTGTTAAGTAGTAGTCATTGGTAATAAATGGGTTTCATCGAAAACTTGCTTCTGAGAATTGGGTTATTCAGAACTGAAATCTGAACAGAGAGTGGTGTCGTTTTGGAGCTTTTTGGTCAATTTTACAATATTCTTGTTGTTTTGGGAAATGGGTTCAAGATTCCTGGTCTGCCTGCTGGTTGTTTTTAGTCAAATGTTGAGTATAGCGACACTGACGAACAACAATGACCGTAAGTTAAACTTACTATAAGTTTTTCTGATTATTATGTGTAGTTCTTGTTCATTGTTCTATGACAAGATGAATCTGACATATTTTTCATGAGTTGATATGATTAGATACTTGTTTTTTGTTTTCATTTAGTACCTAATAATGATTTGTGTCCTTGCACATATTCAATAAAAATGCTTCTATTTGGTTATACATGTCCTGCAACTGTTAGTTACTGAATCTATTATTTCGAAAATGTTGAAAATTCACCATTAAAGTTCACCCACCATCATTAAAGCCACCTCTTGTCAACACTTATAAATGGTTCTGTATTTGCCTATAAAAGGCCTCACACTTCTGAATAAGATGGCACACCAATCAACTTTCTTTCTATTCTCTTAGTAATCTTTCCTATATTCTCAATTATTCTTTCTCTATTGGTTTTTGAATTAGTTGTTTGTAATTAAATTAAATTTTTAGTTTTTATAACACGTTATTAAAACGGAAACTAACTAACTGAGTCACAGTAGAATAATATTCTATATCTGAAAGGTAAAATCAAATAATGAATTTATCTTTTTTAATTAACACCATCTTTAATATAAAACAGGACATTCTTTGATAAGCATATCAGACAATTTCAAATAGAGTCATTCAATAGATACCAGCATCCCTTTTAAAACCATTTATATTATACCGTGTCTTCAGACACGGTTACCCCTATTACATGTTGTGAGAGAACATGATGTGGGTATTTGTTGTTATATTTTTAAATTTTCATTATATTTGAATTAGTGCTAGAAACAAATAAATTATGTTACGTAAAGTATATAAAAACTTAATATAAATTATGTTCTTGAAGAACATGGAAAAAAAATCTAGTAGTTGAAATACAAAAAAAAATTTACTGTGGTAAAGAAGAGCATATAAATTATAGACCTGAAGTTTGTAATTTACACATAAACTAAAGACCTAAAATTTGTAAATTACACATAAATTACATACTTAAAGTTTATTAATTATTGTGATATCAGAATATGACAATTTAATTTCTAGAGCCTAAAGCTCGTAAATTATTAGATACCTAAAATTGTGTCAGCATATTAATTAATGTCTGTTGCATTCTTCTCATTATATTTGTGCATATTTACGTGTTTTTCACCAGCTTTATTCAGACTTACAAGTCGATATAAAATGGTTAACTCTATCTTGAGAGGGTAGAGATAACAATTCAAATAAACTATTTATAAAAAATATTAAAGAGATCGATCTCATAGCTTTAGAGATTGATCTCAGTTGAAAGGTGGACTTGATAAAATATATTTTATACTATACCCCCTTTATCTTATAATGAGTACTGGTTAGATCCTTTAACTTTTAAAATTTTTATTTTTAACCCGAATTTTTTCTGATATGTTTATAAATAGATTCTTTTGATGGCAAAGCAACATAAATACATAAGATCTTTTATTAATGTTACAAATTTATAAGAAGCACTATTAACTTGCTAGAACACAAATAAAAAAAATTACAAACGACACTTCGATAAAATTATATCAAATAAATTTAGAAGAATCATGATTGTAGTGATATATGATTACATTAAAAAAAAATTATCACTACATTGAGAATAAGAATATAAAAGAGATAACAAAAAATGTTTAAGACAAAACAGAAACATTTAAGTTTTAAAAGAAGGAAAAATTTAATAACAGGGGGAGTAAAGTGTAATTATTTAAAGTCGTTGACAAGAAAAAGTCGGAGAAATGAAAAAAAAATGGTAAATGGAGTTGGGACTATATGTTTTTGAAAATTATCAATTACTATGCAAGTCACTATACAAGTTACTATGCAGGTGAGCAAAATAATTGACTTATTATGTATATAACCATATAGTAGAGCCGATATGCTTAAAATTCAAGACTTATGTTTCACAATAGATGAGAATATTTCAATGAAGGTCACACCTTCTCTTTGACTGTAGCATTTGCAGCCAATCGTGTCTTGCACCTTGTAGATTCAACTCTTAGAATTCTTTTCTTTTTCTAAAAAACCCATTTGCAACCAACATGCCCTTATGCAACTTCACTAATTTTCAAGTCCAATTCTTATAAAGAGATTCAATT
The DNA here is from genome assembly GCA_023539305.1 of Ilex asprella. Taxonomy (NCBI): domain Eukaryota; kingdom Viridiplantae; phylum Streptophyta; class Magnoliopsida; order Aquifoliales; family Aquifoliaceae; genus Ilex; species Ilex asprella. The sequence continues at coordinate 30,064,637 of CM042189.1, forward strand.
TCTTCAGTCATAGCAACGACCCAATGTGCAGACTCATCATCTGCAATAACTTCTGAATATGTGGAATACTCCTTAACAACAATCTCCTCTACTATAGTAAGTGCATAGTCATCAAGTCTGCATACCCTTATTTTTTAGGGGGTCTTTCTTGCCTCATCTTCCTGTCTTTTTGCAATACTATACTACTGTTGCTCATATGGATCATCACCAAAACTAGAATCATGTAAAACTGTAATAGGTTGAATTGGGGAACTTTTAAGTACTTTATGTGAAGCTTCCACCTAGTGCTCCACCTCATTACTACAACCTTGTTCTTTTCCCGTAGAAACAATAAACTCATTTTTCGATAGAAACATGGAAGATTCATCAAGTACAACATCCCTAATGACTATAACTTTAGGATCAAAATATCACAATCTATATTCTTTCACATCATTAGCATAACCAATAAATATGCATTTTTTAGCCCTTGGCTCAAGCTTACCATCATTCACCTAACAATAAACAATACAACCAAATATTTTTAAATCAGAATAATCAGTAACAGTACCAAACCATACCTCATGTTGAGTTTATAATTCAATAGCAGTGGATGGAGAACGATTGACCAAATAACAAAGTGTTAACAATCTCAACCCAAAAATCCTTAAACAACTCTGCATTAGTGAACATGCAATGTGCTTTCTCCAAAAGAGTTCTAGTCATCCTTTCTGCAACCTCATTTTTCTGTAGAGTACTAGACAATACGATGCTTGACAATGCTTTCATCTCTATAGAACTCATTAAACTCACTTCCACAAATTTTCAAATCATTATCTGTTCTGAGATGCTTGACTTTCTTGACTATCTATATCTTAATCAAAATTTTTCATTGCTTGAAAGTCACAAAAACATCACTCTCACATTTCAAAAAATACACTCAAACTTTCCTTGAATAATTATCAATAAAGTTCAAAAGATATTGAGAACCACCCTTATACAGAACTTGAGAAGGACCCCTAAGGTTTGAATAAATTTAGTCAACTAAATCTTTAGTCCTGTGAATAGTCATATTGAACTTGACTCTGCACGATTTCCCGAAAACACAATGCTCACAAAAATTAAGCTTCCCAATTGTCTATGTCCAAGTAAACCCTATTTGCACAAGATTGGCATGCCCCTCTCACTCATGTGGCCCAAATGCATATGTCATAACTGAGTAGTATCTAAATCTGAATTTTTATAAGATGACACACTACCTGAACCAATCACCGTATCACCCTGAAGAACAAAGAGGCCTTTCATCATAACTAAGGAATCCTTGCAAACTTTTAAAACTCACACCTTCAATAGAAAATCTACAACCAATGGAATCTAAAGTACCCAAAGAAATCATTTTTTTCTTTAATTCTAAAATATGTTGAACATCTGTCAAAGTCCTCATAATTCCATCATTTGTCATAATATGAAAAGTACATATTCCAACAGCTTTGCAAGTAACATTATTTCCCATTAAGATTGAACCACAATGATTGGCTCGTAGGTGGTAAACCAATCCTTATTAGGGCATATATGGTAGAACAACCTGAATCAAGAATCCATTCACCATTAAAATGTTCATCAGAGACAATTATTTTGAGGATATTATCTAAACTATCAGAGATATATTTTGCAACACCAGCAACATCATAAAATTTGGAAATTTTTTTTTTATCCCCCTTTATTTTTCAACTTTAAACAATCACGATTGTAGTGACCAATTTAATGACAATAGAAATATTCAACACTATTGTGTTTTTTCTTAGATTTTGATCGATTTTCCTTTTTTTTTATCTTAATTTCAACAGACTGATTTTTATTATTATTAGAGAAATTGTCATGATGACCCCTCTACAAAAAGGACCATCAACCTAAACATCACTATCTTTACCATTCAATTTATTACGCAACTCTTTAGAATTCAAAGAGAACTTCACATCAACTGAGGAAATTGAGTCTCTCTCATACAACATTGAATTAACAAAATTATCAAACGAATCAACGAATGAACATAACACAATTAGGGTTCGATCTTCATCCCCAATTTTAGTATCAATATTTCCAAGTCCATAATAATTTTGTTAAATTAATCAAGATGTTCATTAATGAGCACAAAATAGTATTAAATTGATATTGAAGACAATTATAATATTATGAAAGTAAAAAGAAAATACAAAATAGACATAATATGAAAGTAACACGGTTCTTCATATTTTGATTGAATTAAATAGTATTTATTAGATTTTATTTTTTGTCAATGATTAAACATCAAAACTATTTTGATCATTATTGCAGTTGCTACTCTATATGCTATCCAGTCTAGCTGGCAGAACACACCACCCTCCTGGAGGGGGTCTGATCCTTGTAGCAATTGGGACGGTATTGTATGTACCAATTCAAGTGTTACCTCCATGTAAGTCAGTGGGGTTTCAACCTTCTAAAGTTCATAGAGTTTCTTAGTCGTGTTTTAACTTGCCAACTCTCATCGCAGAATTTTATCAGGCATGCTTGTGTCAAGCAACCAGTTTGACGACATTGCATCATTCACCAATTTACAGATTTTGTAAGTTTCATGTCTCTACTTCTACTTTTCCTTGTACATGTGATTTGTGTCTACTTTTTTAATTAATTGGTACACATGTGCGTTGCACATGAGCCATGTCAAAATTCTTCTAGATCCACCTACTGTCACACCTCTTCATTGTATTGAGAGTAAATAAGAATCCTATCACTTTTTTCACGTGTTGTTAAATAGATGATAACCGACTGTTAAGTAGATGATAGACACGGGCGGAGGGAGGCATGGGCCAGGGTGGGCAAGTGCCGCCCTCAATTTTTTTTTTGTATTAGTTAGGTATATATATTATATATTTGTATAATATATTATTTGTGCCCACTCAATACACAAGATAAAAATGATAGGTCCACATTATTTACCTAAAAGAATTAAAAAATTAAATCCATTTAAAACAAAAAATTTGAGTCCACCACTATCTACCTAAACTTATTAAAAAATTAAATCTTTGACCTATTACAATTCACCCAAAGCTATTAAAAAAATAATACTTTTGGCCCAACATTAAAAACAAAACTTTTGGCTCACCATTAAAAAACAAAACTTTTGGCCCGCTTGACAAACATTAGTAACACTCATGGGTGGGAGCCACATGGGGATCAGGGTGCCCCTCACTTTTGAACCACTTTAGATAAGAACCCATACAATTATTCTATACATTATATTTGCCCCCTCTAAATTTTTGGAAATTTTAATAATTATTCTAGTTTTTTCTTTTTTCAATAAATTAGTGGACCACTAGCCCTCTAAAATAAATATGTTAGTTTTGGATTAAGTCAATAATCTATTTGTATATTGGCGAAAACACAATATTTCTCTTTATCTAACACAATGTTTATTACTTTTTAAGAATAATTTTTAGGTTTTATTTACCATTTTTTAATAATAGTAGTCTATAACCTAATAAAATATGATTGTATACAAAAAAAAAAAGTTTTAACCCAAAAATATTTCAAACTATTTCGAATAGGAAATTTCTCTATAACATTGATAATGATCTCAACTAAATTTTGTAACTAAATAAAGAATAATTTTACTACAAACTTGTGATTGTGCACATTGAAAGAAAATTAGTGAAAAATTAATTTACATTTAATTCATATACAAAATTTTAGAGATTTTAAATTTTTTTATATTTTATTGAAATATATAATTAGGATAAAATATACTCAAAAATTTATTTTGTGTATTTTTCTTAGGATTTTGTTTTATTTAAATAAAAATTGAATTTAGTATTTTATAATAATTTTGTCTTGATTCTTATTTTCTTGTCATTCTCAAAATGAATTTTGTTGTATTAATTTCAGCTAAATATTTTTTTTACCAGTTATATTTTGCCTTCCTCATAGATATTCATGGCTCCGCCACTGACAATATACATTTATTTTTTAAAATTTTTTATGTTAAATGGATTTTATGTATCAAATATAATATAAAAAATATAAATATATTATATAGTGTGATTTGTTAGAACGAAAAAAATTATAATGCGTAATTAAAGTGCTCACCATGACCAAAATTCTTGGTTCTGCCCCTGATGATAGAGATAGAGATGAAAGGGTGCATTTTCAGTAATAATATATATATATATATATATAGAGAGAGAGAGAGAGAGAGAGAAGGTGAAGTGTGTTTTTAGTAGTATCACTATCATTTACTGAGATTTAGTTAACTATAGTAAATTATGTTCAATGCTAAATAAAATTAAATGTTTTATCGAAACAAAATTAAATGTAATGCATTAATAAATATGGTAATCGTATAAAGAGGAAAATAGCATAAAAGACATTTTCTTAATTCCAGAACAAAAAAAAAGAAAAAGAAAAAAAAAAGGGAAGAACTTAACCTCAGATTCATTATGGCAATGCCTGCATGCGAATATCTCATCAGAACAAGGTGCTCCAATCTTGCATCTCTTTCTGTAATGTGAGCACCTAAAAATTCATAATATACTAAATTAAAAGAAATCCAAATATAAGAAACTTGAATTTGAAAGTTAAAACGCACATGAATAAGAAAAAAGAAATGGTTCATAATCAAACTACGTGGTTATAATGAGATAGATACCCAAAATATCCAGATTCTCTCCCTATCAGAGATTCGTTCATAGCTAAATCTAAGACCATCTGGTTCTCGAAGCCGCTTTCCATTCTCTTTGAATAAAACTTCAATGAACAAACCAAATGACCTTTATTTAAAAAATCAACTCAAATTAATTCACAACACAAAATTAAAAAAAAAATCGATCATGTATTCCAAATTGATACCAGAAACAAAAGAAGTAAATAATCAAACCCCATTAAATGTACATTTGGTGAAATGAAGGGATGCTGCATTATTATTGTGGAGGGATTAAAATGATCTAATCATGTTGTTGGTAATTAAATAGGATAATTAATCTAGCAATTGATGTATTTATTATTATTCAAATACTTATTGCAGAATTTGTAGGGTTTAACAATTTGAATGGTTAAACTTAATTTTAAATTATCATTAAAAAAAGATTAACATCAATAAAAAATAAAAATGGAATATTTTCATTGTTGGAAAGTATTGTTGAAAAAAAATATTTTTCAGGTATAGTCACATTTTAAAGTAGTACACATATAGATATAGATAGATATATATTAGTATTATCTATATTATAAATTATATGTACACTGAATATTTATTTTTTGAAGTATAGATATTCATATAGATTATTTATGTAGAAATGAAAGTATATGAAGGATTATTTGGATATTTAATTGTTATTGAGTAATTAAATACATAATGATATAATTGTCTTTAACTATTTTTATAAGGGTATTATGGTCAAACAAAAGTTTTTCAGACATTTTATAGTAGTTTAATATAATAATATAATATAATAGGAGACAGAGGTTTGATCGATCAAAGAGCGTCTCTTTTCTCTTTATTAGGATGCCAACGAAGAAGATTAGGGCTAAATTGGCTAATGCTACCTACCCCACTCCACCTACCTACCGAAACATTTTGTATGTATTTGGTGAGGGAGGGGTGACTGTCATTGAGAGAGAGGTTTAAGATTTTTTTCAATTGATGGGTAAGCGTAAGCGTAGTAGGTTGGTCGGACAGGGTAAAACCCGGAAGGAAGGATTCGATCAAAATTATAATCTAGCTCAAACTAATTATTATACACATTTATTATTATTAGTAATGCACACGTGCGTTGCACATAAAAAAAATTAGATCATAAAATTTGAATTATATTTTTTAGAAATACAAAGTGTAAGAAGTTGGCGAAACAAAACACTATTGATATATATGTATTCAATGACTTCTTGAATCCAATAAGAATTTATGACATTAAAACATAAGACCAAAAAAATTCCTAAATATAATTTAATAAACTAAAATTATTCCACCACCACATAAATTCAAGAAGTCTGGTAACAAAAATAATTATACTCATAATATAATAACTCCTAAAACACAACAAACCTACTCATAATAAACAATTAAATATTTAGAAATTAGTTTAACAGATTAAACTCTTCATTTTATGAAAATACATTTTTTTGGGCAAACATTACCACTTTGATGGGAACACCAATTCAATTGAATACAAATTAATTTTAGTTTCAATTACAAAAACTGTAGTTTTTGTGCTAATTCAAAGATGTTGTTAAACTGTAGTTTTCATATATAATCTGACATTTCAGAAACCAATATTATTCATGCTAGACTACACCCCTCAAACACCCTTAAGGTTCATAGGTCAAGTTGTTGAGCACTCATACATGCATAAGTAAAGGTCAAATACTCTTCATATCTCTGATACAAGCACCATGTAGACTATCTTTGGGAACTTGCATCACTGGACTTGATGCAATTTTTTTTTTTTTTTGACTTTATTTTCATAATTGATGCATCAAGATTGTGATCGGGTGTGCAAAATTTTTTTATTCTCCTTTGTGACTTAAGATTACAAAATCCTTTGGATGAACAAACAGTTAGAGTGGACATGTCACTTTAGTTGCTACATATTAGTCATTTGTTGTCGCATATAGAAGTCCAGTGTTACAAGATATGTATTGAAGCACTACTACCCTTTTTCTATGAATTGTTTGAAACAATACTCTAACATTTCCTTAAGATTAGAAAAGGTTTAGCCATGAATCTCCTAGTCGAGAACAATATTATTCGCATCAATTCTGTTAAAAATTAGCTCATTTGTTGAAAAAATTATATTGCCGCCATCTATAATATAAAATATGATAGACTTTAAAAAGCTCATCCAATGGTCTCAAATAGACTCATCCAATGATCACCAACATTGCTATCAAAACTATTCATATTGAATTTTTTTTCCCTCTAAAATTCGTCACTTATCACTTATGTTGTACCGTACCTTCAAGTACAAGTTAACCCTAGTTAATTACTATAGTAGAACCTACAACATATTTAATTAAGTTTTTGTAGCCCGTTGACTTTGAGAATATCACTGTTACATTGATATTCCACTACTATTTATAAATCTTATTCATTTTGATTCTAAGCTTCCCATCTTCACATGAAATTACATTTTGCCCCCCAATTACAGTGGCATATGAAGATCTCATATTACAGACCCACTCAATCAAGTGTAACAAAATTGATAAGCTTTATTGTTTCTTCCTTATTTGACCAAATGACAAGCCTAAAATTTCTTCCTTCATATTCAAGTCTAATATCGCGTCCTTACTCTTCTTTCATATGTTTTTTTCCTTTTCTTGTAAAGTGGTGATCGCAAGAATGCTGAGAAAATTAGAAAAAAAAAAAACATAACCAAAAAGTATTTGCTTTAAGATGGAAGTAGGGTAAAAAAAAAAGAGAAGTAAATGAACATATTGGTGATAGAGTTGAGGTAGTGTAGAGAAGATATTAAGAAAGAATCGACTTAGATGGTTTAAGCATATTTATAGAAGACCTTGTAGTACCCGATAAATTTGAAACACATGTCCACACTATAGAAAGACAAATAGAAGAGAGTCATTAGTTGACATGACATAAGGGTCCAATAGAATTGGTACGGATAATAGCGTTGCGCTAGTCATGACAGCGCCTAGCGTTGTAGAAGGGTGGGGAATATAGTCATTATATTAGAAGTGGAACAAATGGGCCCTTGACCAAGAACAAACAAGGGTGGAACCATGAAAGTCTTGGGGGCAACCTTGATATGACTCCCTCCCCCACTTTGGAAATAAGGTACAAAGATGGGATTGCACCACTAACGGAATTAACATCCTCAACATATGGGACAATGTTGCTCAACTGGCCCAGTGGGCTAAGATGAGGGTTCCCCACCAATGGACAGGGTAGTATGACCCTCCTCAAGGGACAACTAAGTAACAGGGGCGAACAAACATAATTGTCAACCTCAGCCTTAAGTAAGGTCTCAAAGGTTTAGTCTACTCAAGTAGGTCTCCCAGTTCATTGCCCACTGCCCACTAGAATGTTCTTGATTGGGATTTATTGGGACTTCTAAGGTAACTGAGGTTATTGGTCTAGATCAATATATGAGATAATGAGGCATATTGATTGGTGACTGAAGGACCAATACTATGTGGGTTTTCTCTATTAGGCACCTTGATAAATGCCTCGAGGAAAGGTTCAGAGAGGAAATGGATGACCCTAGGAAGAAGAGTGCTAGGAGTATCATGGACATGGTCCTCTCGCAGAGACCAATCACGGTTATTGACCATGGGAGCCCTATTTTGCCTCGGTTGTCGCACCCTCTTCAGAGACCGCATTTAGGCCGTGCTTGAGGAAACATCACATCTGCCTAATTAATATTGGGACATGTGGCTCACGGTGAGCAGTCACGGTCATCGCCATGGTCAAGGCAGTAGTACGTTGGTGTAGGTGTTAGAGGGCCGCGACGAGTAGATACTGTATTATAAATACTTGCATTACTTACCCACTACAGGACATTCATTCATTACTATCCGGTATGAGATAGATACTCTAATTGTTGAGAGCATTTAACCTCTTTACCTACCCTCTACCCAACTGGTTGTTCACTTCATTAATTAGTCGTTCGAGTTCCTTACATCCCTTTAATTCTACTCATCCCTTTAAATGTACTTGACATAAACACGTGTGGAGTGTCAGCCTCTTTTAACTCTTCATCTACACATCTCTTACTATATTGATGAGGTACCTATCAATGATAATGTGAAGGGTAGCAAACCAAAATATATATTAAATGAGATCGTAAAAAAGGGCATGATAGTTTATTGCTGGACACAACAATATGATTCTTTACGAAACCAAATGAAGGGGCATGATTTATGTAGTTGACCTTAAAATTATTGGGAGAACGCTTACTCTTGCTTACCATATTACTTTCTCTGCCCTAGAAAATTCCAGGAGAACACATCCCACAAAAAAAAAAACTAAAATTCAATTCGGTGGTTTGTATCTTACTTTAATTCAATGGACATCTCTTTACTTTACCTGTAGACATTGTTTTGTATTCTACATTATTGCTGATAAATTTCGCTAGAACCAGTTATTTTTTTTATCAGTAGCTTCTGCATGCAGGGATCTTTCAAATAACATAGGTCTGAAAGGAATTCTTCCACCATCAATTGGGAATTTAAAGAATCTGACGGTCCTGTAAGCAAAATCCTATTCCCTCCTGCTTTGAGTGTCAGCTGCCAACTAGTGTGCTTCAGTTTTTACATTTGACTAATTTCTTTTCCTTTCACGTAGAAAGCTGGCTGCTTGCAGTTTCTTTGGTCAAATTCCAGACTCAATAGGATCTCTACAACAGCTAGTATTTCTGTAAGGATTTCATTCCAGAGTACTTTGTTTGATTTTCTCAAGGTTTGATGATCATCCATTTCCTTACACAAGCCCAGGAATTTTGGCATTGTAGTTTGAAAGCAGTTCAAGTTATCTTTATATTGTCATGGAACTATATATATAATGGACCCTTTTACACCATCTCCAATGAAAACCCAAACACTTACCCAAATTTAAAGGAGGAGACAGAATCCCAAATTTAAATGAGGGTGAATTTAAATGAAGAGTTTTAGTAGAAGCTGCAGTCATCTTATTTGCTGTATCTTGTGAATTGCCGTTCTACGCAGAGCTCTGAATTCTAACAACTTCAGTGGACCAATTCCAGCTTCTATTGGTAATCTATTGAATCTTTCATGGCTGGATGTAAGTGAGAATCAGCTTACTGGAACCATTCCAGTGTCCAATGGAACTACACCTGGTTTGGATATGCTAGTTAATACAAAACACTTGTATGTTCTACTTCTGAAGTTTTCAAAATGTTTAGTTTCTTCTTTCTTGCAATTTTTTTTTTCCTATTTGTCAATGTGAACATCTACCAATTATGTACAGTCATTTCTCAAATAATCAGCTTTCGGGCACCATCCAACCGCAACTTTTCAGCTCAAACATGAGCTTGATACATTTGTGAGTATATTGGAATGGATATTCAGTATATCTTCTTTATTACCTTTAAGTAAATAGGTAATTCATATATGTTTTTTGCAGCGTTTTTAATAACAATCAGCTGAGGGGGAACATCCCTCCTACTCTAGGACTTGCACAAAAATTGGAGATAGTGTGAGTATCTCCATCCTTGCTTGCCCTGAACTTTTATAATTTAGTTTGCGCTGAATTTTGTGTTAGCTACAGCCGGCTAGATTGGAATTCATTAAGTGGGTCCGTCCCTCTGAACCTCAACAACCTTACAAGTGTCAGTATGCTGTAAGCAGACACAGATGATTTCTCGAACTTAAAGCTTTTAGATTATCATGCATTAGATTCTCCGAGTAATAAAAATGGGACTTGGCTATCCACTTTCAGGTACTTGTCCAACAATGAACTCACAGGACCTCTTCCAAACCTTAACGGCATGAACTTCCTTACCTACGTGTAAGCTGGGGTTACTTTCTTCAATATTTCATATTATTAATGGTGTAGGTGAAGCAATGCTGCTCTATTTGAGGCTATCTTTTCAAAGATGATTTTCAACTTTTCTCCTTATCATATTCGCATACTTTTTTTGTTTGTGTTTTTTCTTTGTCAAATTCTTATGGCAATTATACTCTGTAATAATGTGATCCATTGGAAATTCTGACCAAAACCTATTTGCTTTGTAGGGATATGAGCAATAATAGTTTTGATGTATCAGAAATTCCCCTGTGGTTTACCGAAATACAGTCTTTGACGACATTGTACACATCTCTCTCTCCCTCTCTCTCACTCACTCACTCACTTACGCACAAACATGCAGCAAAAACATGCATATTTTTCTTTGATGAAAATTGTGGATATTTTTCTTTCTTTAAACATTCATTCATGAAACATCTCTCTACACATTGCAGTCTTAAGAGTAGTTAAACTATGATTTTTGTGTCATTGTCATACCCAATGAACAATCATTCCGGCCTTTGGCGGGATCAGCAGAGGTAAGTGGAAAAACTTCAGTGGAGTCTAACAATAAGAGGGCCTCATTTTGTGTATGCATTCGTGTTCATTAGCTTCTGACTCAGATTTTTGTTCTGTCAACCCAAAACATGGACTTTACCTGTTTCAATTTGGAACTGGATATAAAAAAGACAGTGTGCCCTAAACTTCTTCCAAAGGGAGAACTCTCTCTTAATCAGCCTGTGACTCAGGACTTTTGTTGTCTGTCTACCCAAAACATGGGCTTTTTTCTGTCTTTCAAATTGGAACTGGGTACACAAAAGACAATGCCCTGAACTTCATTCAAAAGGAGGACTCTCTTTCCATCATTTTCCTTCCATCTCTGTACCTTCTCTCTCTCTCTATCTCTCTCAATGTGTTTTTGTTATGTGTGTTCGTGTGTCTAGTTGTCAACCTAATGGGTATACAAGATAGCCATGAGCACCTTTAAGGGTTGCAAGCCCCAACAGCTCTTCAATAACAATAAAAGAAAGTGGATTTTCTTGTTAATTTACAAGGAGTTTTTTGATGCCGTGTATAAAATAATAATTCTTTACCTCATATTGACAGAGTGATGGAAAATACACAACTTAAAGGACACATTCCAGTCAATCTTTTCAGCCTCCCTCAATTGGAGACAGTGTGAGTATAAGCTTAATCTCCAATAACACCATGAACACCAGATTTAATGTAGGCGATGTTCAGTAACTAAATTTATAACGAACAATGTCGTCAAATAAGGTTTTTCAACATAGAAGAATCCAAATAAGGTTTTTTAAATGAGAAATGAGGGTGATGGGGCAATTTATTGGAAATATGTTGGCAGGGTACTAAGCAACAACAAGCTTAATGGGACATTGGATATTGGCACCAGTTATAGCAACAATTTGACCGTTGATTTGCAGAACAACAACATTTCCGACTTTACACAAAAAGCAAGTTACAATATGGACTTGGCGTAAGGCAATTTATTTTTTTGTTGATTCACCATTGATTCCATTTTGGGATAGTGCATGCTGTGTGTTTAATGTTATTAGCATGTTATCCCCTCTTGGAGGTCAAATTCTATTGTTTGATGCAGGCTTGTGGGCAACCCAATTTGTCAGGGAAATGGAGCAGCAGAACGATACTGCACAATTCAGAAATCCTACTTTTCATACTTCACACCAACAAATAACTGCACTCCTGCGGTCTGCCATTCAGGCAGTATATCAAGTCCATATTGCAAATGTGCATATCCATACACAGGAACCTTACACTTCGTTTCTGTTTCCTTCTCAAATTTAGAAAACTCAAGTTACTTCAGAACCCTTGCGGGGTCTTTGATGTCAGCTTTTCTGTCCAATAAACTTCCTGTGGATTCAGTGTCTCTTAGTGATCCAAACGTCGATGTATACTCTTACCTTCAGATCAAACTGCAAATCTTTCCTTCTGGTCTAGATCATTTCAATAGAACAGGAATTTCTACAGTTGGTTCTCTGCTCACCAGCCAATCTTTTCCGATTCCAAATTATGGGCCTTACTTCTTTATTGACGAGAGCTATTGTTGCTTTACAGGTAAACTTGTATCTCATATTAACTAGTAGAAGCATTTTGGGTGTTTGTTGCAATGAGACACATCATTTTCTATCCATACATAGGAGTACATCCTCTTAGAGGATCCAACTCAAAACCAATTGGTAATGAGTGGAGTAACCCTTCAAGTATATACTCCAACCTTGACGGGCATAATTATTTAATGTAGGGTAGAAGATCTCTTAAACACTCTCCCTCACGTAAGTCTCAGACTTGCACGTGGGGTCAACAAAAAAACAAACAACTATGCATACTTGGAATTCAAATGGGTAAGAAACTTTATCCATTGGCCACCCAAAACTCAACTCTAATATCATGTTAGAGCATCCAACTAAAAACCAATAGGCAATAAGTAGAGTAGAGTAGCCTTCAAGTATATGAACAAACCTTTGCAATCTTAATTATTACAACCTCTGTTAACACATCCATCAACCTATTTTTGCATTTACAGGAGCAAAAAAACCACCTAATACAGGCATTATCATTGGAGCAGTATTTGGTAGTTTTGTGCTTGTGCTTTTAATACTCGGTGCAGGATTTTATGCTGTCCATCAAAAGAGAAAAGCAAAACGAGCAGCTCAACAGAGCAACCCTTTTGGTTAGAACAATACTTGTTGCAAAACAACGCTCTTTTTAGCTAAATTATACGAGATGCTCTAAAAACCATTTTCATACAACTGTAGCAAATTGGAACCATGATGAAAGCAGTGGCGGTGTTCCACAACTTAAAGGAGCCCGATGGTTTTCATTTGAAGAGCTTCAGAAATGTACTAACAATTTTGCAGAAGTGAACGCTATTGGATCTGGAGGCTATGGGAAGGTTAGATATTTTTAGTTTCCTTTCTCTTTTTCAATTTTTTTCAGTCTTCATGTGATACTTCAGCTAGTACTTTACCACCAGTCCTAGTTAAAAACTGCAGTTTCAGACCCTAAACCTACAAAATAAGTTCTCAAGAGTATATAACTGCATTATTATCTAAAGTTTTGCACATTCACTTTATTTTAAAAACTCCATTAGACAGACATGCACTCTTTTTTCTTTTCTGATAACAAAATGTGTTTGCTTCATCCCCTGGACAAAAATTATTTTGACCTTCCTTCTCACATGACAAAATTTTGATGATTAACATGGGATTCTCGGCATTTTCCAGAATTTTCTACATTCTGAATTTATAGTTTGTTGACAGGTTTATAGAGGGACTATTGCCTCTGACCAATTAGTTGCCATCAAAAGAGCTCAACGGGGATCATTGCAGGGTGCTCTTGAGTTTAAGACTGAGATTGAGCTTCTATCAAGGATCCATCATAAGAATGTTGTCAGTCTGGTGGGTTTCTGTTATGAGCAAGGGGAACAAATGCTGGTCTATGAGTATATTCCAAATGGTACCCTGAAAGATGGTCTTTCAGGTAATTTCACTAATTTCTTGTAGTCCTTCGAATATTGGAAATAGTATCATCTGCCACCTTCAACGCATAATATTGACAATGAAACAAGCAAGTAATCAGATAGGAGCTATAAAAATGAGACTTTGCCTGATTCGACCATGTGTCAAACTCAACCAAGGAGATTTAAAACCATCACTTCATCTCATAACAAGACTAGATTGCTTCTCCTGCCCTACCCCTTTTACACCTGAATCTCAACGATTAACGTTACCTAACCACGGGCCTCCATCTAATTAAGTATGACTAATAAAAATATATTTATGGTGCCATGCCGAATTACATAATGGCTAGTGGGCAGGGACCCTGTCTCGAAACCCCCATCCTGTGTCGCCCCTAAGCCATTGGACTACTCAATTGAATTATACCGTAGGGTTGTACAGTCCAACCCTAGACAAGCAATCACTCATTAACAGAAATTTTGTCTCTTTTTTATTCTCAAGCACAATGAACTATGCAAGAAACAAAATGAAGAATTATTATTGAGAAGACACAAATGAAAATTAATTGTCTTTGATAATCTGAACATGATCTATACAGGGAAGTCAGGATTCCAATTGAACTGGATGAGGAGACTTAGAATAGCACTTGATTCAGCCAAAGGTCTGGCCTATATGCATGAGCTTGCCAACCCTCCCATCATACACAGGGACGTTAAGTCAACCAACATCCTACTAGATGATCGTCTAAATGCAAAAGTTGCCGATTTTGGCTTATCCAAACTTATGGAAGATACTAGTAGGAGTTATGTCAGCACTCAAGTCAAAGGGACGATGGTAAGTAAGAAATCCTTAAAACCTTTACTTTAGCATGGATGCCACTGCTTTGCTATGTAGCATGTTTGGATGTCCTTTTTTCTGAGGGGGAGATGGAATAGTATAGCTTTGCCTTGCAAAGCTTTTTGGATAGTTAACAGTTTCGGATTGTTTCTTGAATTGTTGAGATAGAAGATTGTTATAACCTCATTTCTGGCTAATCAAGGTACTGATCTATGAAATGACTCCAGAGTTGTCCCACTAGTTTTTGTAAGCAGCTGAATATTAATGGAATTTTCAATTTTCATTGTGCATCACTTCAGTTATTGGATAAGCATTGTTTTAAATAAAATATCTCCCTTGATAGTTGCCTTAATTTAAAATACGTCTCCCATGTACAACGCCAAAAAAAAAAAAAAAAAAACCCAGGAAAGTTTGGACATTTCTTGTGGAAGGCAGTAGAGGATATGGCTCGTACTTCTAGTGCTTGGCCCAGGCCACATACTGCACGCACATTTTATAGGACTTTAAGTAGCTATTTAGCATTTCTCAAATTTATCTATGCTGTGTATGATTAGGCATTTTGGTTATTTTGTTTTGGTGCTTCAATTTTGCATTAGGTTGACACATGGAAAATCGATCTTTTGTCACTGTAGGGATACATGGATCCTGAATATTACACGACCCAACAGTTGTCTGAGAAGAGTGATGTTTATAGCTTTGGAATTGTATTGTTGGAGCTGGTAACTGCAAGGGCACCAATAGAGCGAGGGAAGTACATTGTGGTAGTGGTTAAGGATGCAATTGCTAATTCAACGGATCAATATTACATTCATGACATTCTTGATCCAGCCCTCAGTTCAAGTGCAAAACTTGGAGGCTTGAAAAAATTTGTGGAGTTGGCAATGAAATGTGTCAAAGACTATTCATCTGAGAGGCCTACAATGGGTGAGGTGGTGAGAGAAATCGAGAACATCATTCAGTTAGCTAGTTTGAACGAGAATTCTGAAACAGAGTTCGCTTCATCGAGTTATGATGGGATGTCTGACTATGGAAAGGCCTTTGATTACAGTGGTGGCTTCTTACCTCTTGATTTGGAGGGCCACTAGTAAGATAAATGTTTGCATTTCAAATGTCCAAGTTGGTAGCAGCAGGCTGTTTCTGTCCCTTCCTGCAGTGCCTTGGGTGGAACATTTAACTTCTTCAATCTTTTTTAATCTTTGAAACAGATTTCAGGCTGTAATCAATCTAATAATTAGGATGTGCATATATTGATCATTAAGCACATGTAACTAAATAAGTATATTGTACAAGAGACATCGTGACAATGTTAGGAATTTTTGTACTATTGATTCAAATACCTTATACTAAGTAAGTTGTGTGTCATTCTCTCTAAAAGCCATTGATCTTGAGTACTTTTCCCTTTGTGAAACATTGCTCCATTTCCAAGTTCCTATTGCAGTTGAAAATGCTTTGTATGAGCTTTACAGGTTTAAAATTTGAACTAGTTCAAGTTGGTAGCACAACGGCCCTCTTTAGTTCACATAATGAGTGGGCGCTCAGACTCGAATCCTATCGGCTATCACCATCTTTTAGCAAGAAAAGTCCCAACCCCATAAACAAAGGGCCTGATTACAGCGTGGTCTGTGAGAGGTAAGTTGTATGTTGTTTCATCTTTATTTGGTAAATATTGGACATAAAGCAATGACAAATGCTTATACGCCTAGACAACATATCAATGGACTGAGCTTGGAAATAAAAAACAAAACACACACACACAAATGGGTCATGAGAGTAAATGTTGGACTGTTTATAACATCCTAGTCAGTCTCGCCCCAATTTATATGGCATTTTCTTGTATTCATTCAACCTCTTTGAGTCTTCGTCTACACGAGTAATTATTCAATGTGACAATGACATTACATTATTATCGTCACATGGTATCATCAACCAATTATGAGTAAATAAGTACGACCATTGAATTACAATAATCCTACATAATAGTTCTTGAATGCAAAAGTAGTTGATAATTATAGAATTTTGTGAGATCCACTAGTTTTACATGTTTATTTATAATTGATTGATAACATAACGTGACGCTAACGAGCTATTGCCAATATTTTCCCCATTTGGACATCTTTCTAACGTTGATACATGAATATGCATCAAGATCATAAAAATTTTGGCTTAAATTCTATGAATTTGGGCACAAATGAATCATGTGAACACCAATACTTTACTAAACGTGAAATAAAATATTGAAATAAAAGATAATGAAATATAAAATAATGAAATAAAAGATAATAAAATAGAGGATAATGAAATAGAAAATATTGAAATGAAAGATAATGAAATAGAAGATAATGAAATAGAAAATATTGAAATAAAAGATAATAAAATAGAGGATAATGAAATAGAAAATAGTGAAATAAAAGATAATGAAATAGAAGATAGTCAAAATCTTAATAAAATAAGTGATTATAGTGATATAAATATTTATGATCCAAGTTAATAGAAAAATATTGATACAAAATTAAGAGATTTATTAGTAGAAAATAGTCCAATTAGATATAATAATTTAGATTTTCTAGGGGATGAACTCTCTAGACATTTTTTCACTACACATTAAGCAATATTATTAAAAAAGTTAAACAAGTAAAACATTATTCAATCATACTTGATTATACTCCCGATTCAAGTCATCAAGAACAAATATCTCTCATATTACGATGAGTAGATATTACAATAAGTTCAATAAAAATAGAAAAATATTTTTTAGAGTTTATTAAATTAGATGATACGAGTGGAAAGGTTTATTTGATAAACTTATAGATGTAATAAGTAATCTTGAACTATATATTAATTATGTACGAGCACAATGATATAATAATGGATCTAATATGAAAGGAAAACATCAAGGTGTACAAAAAAAGCTACTCAATATAAATCCTAGAGCATTTTACATACCATGTGGTTGTCATAATTTAAATCTAGTACTTTGTGATATGGCTAACTCTTGTTTCAAGGCTATATCATTTTTGGAATAGTACAACGTATATAGTCATTATTTTCCTCTTCCACAAAACAATAGAAAATTTTACAAGATAATGTTAAAGCTTTAACTCTCAAGTCATTGTCACAAATACGTTGGGGAAGTCGTGTTGAAAGTATTAAAGGAATAAGATTTCAAACTCCAAGAATAAGAGATGCATTATTACAATTAGCGAAAACTAGTAAAGATCTTAAAACAACAAGTGAAGCTCATTGTTTAGCAATTTATGAGATTAAGAATTTTGAGTTCTTATTGAGCATGACTATTTGGTATGATATTTATTTTCTATCAACTTAATTAGTAAATATTTACAATCAAAAGACATGCACATTGATATTGTTATAGATCAATTAAAAGTCTCATTTTTGTTTTTTTGAAAAATATAGGGAAAGTAAATTTACAAATGTTATGATTTCATCTAAGGAGATTGAATGTGAAATGAGTATAAAACCTATATTTCGTGAAAAACGTAGAGTTCGTAAAAAAAATTAATAAAAATGTTGATTATGAGATAACACAATCTATTGAAGAATCTTTTAGCATTGATTATTTTACATATATAATTGATCAAACTATTTTTTCACTAAAGAGTAAATTTGAACAATTACAAAAGTACAAAAATATTTTTGATTTTTTATTTAACTTAGAAAAATTAAAATCATTGACCAACGATAATTTAAAACAATATTGTTTGGATCTCGAATGTTTCTTAAAACACGAAATTTTTTCCGATATTGATGGTTTAGATTTATTTTTACAACTAAATGTTTTAAAAGAAATTTTACAAACGAAAGAAAATATTCCAATTGAGATACTAAACTATATAAAAAAGAAAGATTTTTTTTGAAATGCCTGCATACTTATAGAATATTATTAACAATTCCAGTAACAGTTGTTTTTGCTAAAACAAACTTTTCAAAATTAAAATTGATACAATCTTACTTAAGATTGACTATGTCACAAGAAAGATTAATTGAGTTAGCAATACTATCAATTGAAAAAGATATGGTAGCAAAACTTGAATATAAAAACTTAATTAATACTTTTACAACTAGAAAAGAAAGAAAAATTAATTTTAAATATAAAATATTAATACTAAATATAAAAAGTCTCATTTAGAAGTATCGTTTTAGGCCCCAAATTATCTTGAGCCACCCCTTAGTTCTTTGACTACTATGTTGATGTGGATTGTGTAGGAATTGGATAGATATTATAAATTAATTATGATTATTGATATTGAATCATTCTCCCTTAAATTCTCTCTATGTTCTCATCACTTTCTTCTTTTTTTCTCATCTCATTCTTCTTCCATTATCATCCCTAATTTTTCTTTACTACGATCTACATCAATTTGATATCAGAACCCAACTTCGATTCGCCAAAAAAAAAAATCCTGTTCATCGTGCACTATTCACTGTTCATGAAAAAACACCGTGAAAAAAAAAATAGAATCAACTAAAAAAAAAAATCAAATTTCATCGCTGCCCGTTGTTGCTCTTGTCGATCGTTCATCACTGCCACTTGCTTCTTCGTTGTCAATCCATCGTTTGGTGAACGATTTCATTGTTTGCTTTGTCCTGTACTGTCGTTGAGCTTGGCTTAGGGTTTCAGCCTACACACACGATAAAGAAGGAGAAGATGTTATACTGCAATTCTGGAATTACATAAACATCCTTGAAAGGTCCATAAAATTTGTAGAATCATCCCATAAGTTTTAGCAAATTGCAGAAATACCATCCAGAACTCTAGAATTGCAGAAACATTTCTAACAAATTTAGCAAATTACAGAAACATCACCTAGAAGTTCCAAAAAACTGTAGACACATCCCAAGAGGTCTTCAAAATTCTAGAACTGCCCAAGAAGTTTAAAAATGTACAGAATCCTCTCTCAAAAGTTTCAAAAATTATAGAATTATTCCCAAAAATTTCAGAATTTTCTCTTGATTATGGTATGCATACTCCCTTAGAATTTAAGACTAATATTTTTATTGATTGAAAAATTAGAGAATTTACAAATGATCCAAAACACATTTTTTTCTATTTAAACTTTCTCACTTCTTGAAATTGTCAATTGCTTTCTTGAATTTGTTTTTATACCGTTCTCATCTTTCAAGAGTCATTCATGAGTTCCTCTAATCCACATGTTTCAAGAGTTTCTCATCGAGGTCATCATCATAGGAAGTCTAGGGATATTTCCATGGAGTCAACCCACATGACCACATTAGTCAAAGATCCTTCTATATTTAGTAGTACTTTAAATCCTTTTGAATTCTTAGATTGATTATCTAATTTAGAAGAATATTTTGATTGGCATGGCATGTCAGATTCTCATTGTATTTGTTTTGCTAAATTAATGTTGAAAGGTTCTGTCAAGAAGTATTGGCAAACAATCCAAAGAAGCTTAGATCCCTTAGGAGAATCACCTATCACTTGGATTGAAATGAGACATAAATTGAAAGAGAAATATTTGCCTACTTCCTATATGAATCAATTTTATGACCAATGACTCAATCTTAGACAACATTCTTCTAGTGTGACATTGTTGAAAAACTTTGGACAATTGATCAGTTTATTCTTGGGTTGAGACAAAAAATTAGTAGGGAGGTCAAGCAATACACTTTTAATACGTTAGTTACAGCCAATCAATATGCTCTAAAAGTTGAGAGGTTTTATAAGAAATCAAACTATAGCTTAATGAATTCTCAATCATAGCCTGCTGATAGGACATCTTCTAATTTTAATTTCATCACATATGAGTATCATGATTACTTGAATAATGTCCATGTTGTTTATGAATGTTTTTCTAATTCCAAGGTAACCATGGATTTGGATGACACATTCTCACCTAAAAAAAGATGTTACTCATGTCGACTACCAATCCACTTGTCCAGTTTTATCATATTAGAGTTCACCTCCTGATGTTTCTCATGTCGACTATCAATCCCCTTGTCCAGTTTTATTAGTTCAAAGTTCACCTCCTTCATACCAACAAAAAGTCAATACCTGAATAAAATGAGTTTGAGCCTTTGTCGAAGTCACATGTTGAGTCACCACTTGTAATGGAACTTGCCGAAAAGTCTATCGAGTCCACACTTATGAAAGATGTCGAGCATACTGAGTTACCTATTTTAGAATCTTTTTTCATTTTTTTGTGTCTCCTATTTCAAGTCAATCTAACTTTGTTCTCAAAAAGTATTTCAAAATCTTTTTGTGATTTTTGCCCTCTGAAATAGTTGACTTTATTCCTATTATCAAGATTTCACTTGAGTTGGTACTTAATTATTTTCACTACCAAAGTTTTATTGTTACTCCTTTGTCATCGATGTCTTATCCCATTGAATACTTTTTGTTGAAACCTAATGAGAATTGTTTTGTTATTCTCGAGTTTGGATCTAGTACTTATTTGCTTAATTTTTCATTGAATATTCGTATTAGTCTAGATTTTTATTTGGAGGGCATGCTACTTAATTGAGGTACTCCAAAACCTCCTATTTTGTTATCCCGTGTTTCTACAGATGAAGATTCTTGCATTTATTCTGATCGATGGAAAGATGTTGATGGTTCTTTCATTCTAGATGAGGCGTTCTATCATCTTCATTCAGCTCTCTTAGGGTACTTCTGCTTTGAAGACTCTTCGGAGAAGAGTTTTTTTCAACCGGAGGAGAATGATGGGGATCGTGTAGGAATTTGATAGATATTATAGATTAATTATGATAGTTATTTAAATACTTTTAATATTTATCTTTTAAGTATTTTCTTTTAACTTTTGAGGGTTTATTTGTCATTATTTATTTGTTTTAGGGTTTTAGTTTCTCTATATAAAAGGATGCATGTAAGAATTTGATATTAGACTTTTGATTATTATTGGTTCTTGATATTGAATCCTTCTTCCTCAAATTCTCTATCTGTTCTCATCCTCTTCTTCTTTTCTCATCTCTTTCTTCTTCCCTTCTCATCTCCTTCTTCTTCCCTTCACATCCCTAATTCTTCTTTACTATGATCTACATCACACGTTCTTCCCATAGATGTTGTTGGTGGAATTTGGTTGTTTTAGATTGTGGTTTGTACTTTGCAATATGATGTGGTATCTCTAAATATCACATACGTGAGTAAATTCATTAATTTAGGCACTAAACTAGGCTGAAAGCAATGTACCAACAATGATCCAAGATGAAAACTATTAAACCAACACCAAAGTAGGCCGGAAAGCACCAAACCAACACTAAACATGCTGAAAACACTGAATCAACGGTGAACCGGGATGAAAACTGCTAAACCAAGACCAAATTAGGCCAAAAATTGCTGAAGTAACATTCAACCTGGCAACAGCTGGCAAATACGGAGACGACTATAACTTGATGTATGTAGGGCCGGCCCTACACCTAGGCAACTAGCACTCTCCTAGGGCTCCACTTACCTAAGTATCTTCCTCCGATACCTTGAATTGTTTTATATTAGGTTTTAGAAAAGAAAGAAAGAGGAAGAAGAAGAAAGGAAGAAAGAGATTAAGAAACAATATAATATGAAAATAAACAGAAAATACAAAATAGACATAATAAGAAAATAATATAATAGGAAAGTAACACTCTGACACACAGATCTAGGCTTTAACTCCTTTGGCATAAGCAATTATAGTTGAATGTATTTGATTATACATTGATTATATTTGAAGCTTGAGTTTTTTGGAAGTACTCAAAACTCAGAAATGATTCGTTAACTAAAGGAAACAAGTGAGCTTTATATATGCCAGCCAGAGTATCCCAATTTTTACTGTGTGGAACCTTAATAAAAAAGCAAGGACTAAACTGCTTCACTGCCTTCTCGCTGCCTCACAGTTCTTCGTACTTAGATTGAATTAAATAGTATTTGTTGGAAAAAAATTTTTTTGGTCAATGATTAAACATCCAAAATATTTTTATTATTATTGCAGTTGCTGCTCTACATGCTATCTAGTCTAGCTGGCAGAACTTGCCACCCCTCCTGGAAGGGGTCAGATCCTTGTGGTAGCAGTTGCGACGGTATTGCATGTACCAATTCACGTGTTACCTCCATGTATGTCATTGGTGTTTCAACCTTCTAAAGCTCATAGAGTTTCTTATTCTGCCTCTTATTCTTGTTTTAACCAGCCAACTCTCATCGCAGAAAATTAGTAGGCATGCTTGTGTCAGGCAGCCAGTTTGGCGACATTGTATCATTCACCAATTTACAGTTTTTGTAAGTTCCATGTCTCTACTTTTACTCTTTCCTTGTACATGTGATTTGTGTCTAGTTTGTCAGGCATCTTTACTTATCAAAGATCTTCTTAAACTGCAGTTGTCATATATAATTGAGTTTTCAGAAATCAACATTATTCATGCTAGACAACATTGCTCAAACACTGATCAAGTTGTTGAGCACTCATAAGAGCATAAATAGTGGCCAGAGATTCTTCATATCTCTGATACAAGCAGCATGTAGACTATCTTTAGGAACTTGTATCATTGGACAGTGATGCGAATTTTCTGTTTTTTTTACTCTATTTTCATAATTGATGCATCAAGATTGTGGTCGGGTGTGCAGAGAATTTTTATTCTCCTATGTGACTTAAGATTACAAAACCACTTGGATGAACAAACTGTTAGTGTGGACATGTCACTTTAGTTGCTACATATTAGCCATGTGCTGTCATATATAAAAGTCCAGTGTTATAAGAGAATGAGAGATGGTTAGACCTATTAGTTGTTCAGATGGGCTACCAGGTATGTTCTATCAGAAGTACTAGGATATAGTTCAAAGTTAGGTTTATGCAGTCATTCAAGCATTCTTTCAATTTGGTTTTCTTTTAAGAGAATTGAATGAAACTAATATGGTTCTTATTCCTAAAGTAGCAAATCCTAAAATGGTTGGGGACTATAGACCTATTAGTTGTTCAAATTTTTTATGTAAGGTCATTGCTAAGCTGCTAGAACCAAGACTGAAACCATATATTAATCACCTAGTGTCTCAAAGCCAGAGTCCATTTGTGGGACGGAGCATGATAAAAGATAATATTACTATAGCCCAGGAATTTCTTCATTCTATGGGACAAAGGAGGGGCTCGACAAAGTACCAAATGACAATAAAGTTGGATATGGCTAAAGCTTACGATCAAGTAGAGTGGGACTTTCTAAGGGACCTCTTGAGTAGAATGAGATTTGACCAGAGGTGGGTGGCATCAGTGATCCAGTGTGTTAGTACAATGACATACAACATAGTAGTGAATGGTGATAGGACCTCCTAAGTTAAGCCTTTTAGGGAATTAGACAAGAGGATTCGATCTCCCCTACCTGTTTATATTACTAATAGAATGTCTATCTACAATGACTAATAGAGCAGTGGAGGATAGATTATTACAAGGAATTAAGGTTTGCATGCCAGACCCCAATATATCCCATTTTTCCGCAGCAAACATGTCTCAATGCCATGTCTAAATGGATCTGTTGAATAGATATTGTTATGTTTCAGGACAATTGATCTATCTCAACAAGTCTGGAGTCATTTTTAGTAGAAATACTCCTCCACACATTCAACAGGACTTGGCAGGTTGCCTTAGAATTCCACTGATCCAATCAGCAGGAAAATATTTGGGATTGCCTACTGAATGGGGGAGAGATCCAACAAGCAGACCCTGGGATGGATTAAAGAAAGGATTCTTTCTAAAATTGCTGGATGGAAGGAGAAACTCCTCGATCAAGCTGGAAAGGATGTACTGATCAAAGCTATTGTTCAAGAAATTCCTTCATATGCAATGAGACTGTTTAAATTTCCCACTGGTTTCTGTCAAGAGATTGTTTTTAATATTTAAAGATTCTGGTGCAGTAAAGCTTCTGGGGAGAGAGATATACATTGGAAGAGCTGGAAGCAGATTTCTAAAGGAAATGATGGAAGGGATTTGGTTTTTAGAGATCTGGAACATTTTAATACAGGCATGCTAGCCAAGTAGCTTGGAAGCTGGTACAGAATCCAGACTCAATGTGGGCAAAATTACTTGAGGCCAAATATTTTCCTGGAACATCATTTTGGCTAGCAACAGTCAAACCCACCAGTTTCTGGGTATGGAGAGGTGTGGTAGATGGAAGAGATTTTATCAAGTCTGGAAGCAATTGGAAAATGGGAGATGGAAACCAAGTAAGGTGTAGGGAAGACTCTTGGATACCTGGATTTGATATGGTTCTTAACTCTCAGCAGAGTAGTGTGCAAAGAGTTCATGAACTAATTTAGTGGCTTGGAAGGATATGGAATAGACAACTAATTAATGATCCTGATGCTGCTAAGGAAATGCTAAGTATAGTTATCAATGAGACTCACCAAGAAGACAAGACTTGATGGAGGCATACTAACACAGGAATTTATCCTGTGATGAGTGGATACCATTACCAGATTAAACCAGATAAAACCCCTCAGATAAGAACAGGTGCTTCCTCATCCTACTAAATACCTGAAGGTCTATGGAAGAGCATATGGAAGATTAAAGTCCCACCTAAAATTCAGAACTTCATGCGGAAACTTTTTCTTGGAGCTTTAGCTACTATGTGGGAGTTATGGAGGAGGAAATTGGCTAAAACTCCTACCTGCCCCGTCTGTGGGGAAGAGGATGAAACAGTTGAACATTTATTTCTACTGTGTCCATGGGTTAAGAAGATGTGGAAGATCTCCCCTCTGGATATTATAGTTAACAGGTATGGACTAAGCAGAATGGAGGATTGGATTATGACTCAATTAGAAGTGAAAGAAAACCAACCTATTCTCACTTATTTGTGTTGGTTTACCTAGAAGGCAAGAAATGAATGGGTGTATAATTATCATGTACCTCAATGTAATAAAATGATGCATAGAGCTATTCTAGCAGCAGAAGAGGTCCTTACTTGTAAAGATAACGTCAGCATAAAGGAAAAATTAAAGAGAGGAGGAATTTGTATGGCCGACTCCACGTAAAGAGTGGAAGAAAATCAACTGTGATGGGGCTTTCTTGCAGAAGTTTAGGACAGAACCTAGAATAAGATTAGTTAGTGTGGAGGTGCTACTAAATGGAATTTCTCAAAATTTAAACATATCCACTCCTTATTACTTTAGACTATATTAATACTTCATTCAATTTTGTGTACAATTCATATCAATCAAAATATACAAACAATATAAGAACTACTTTTTTATTATTTCCAACGAGTAGTAGTGACCCATCTTAGTCTATACTATGCCTTAGAAAAACCAAAAGTGGTCAGAGTTGTAATTCACTGTAACAAATTTATTTTTTAGCGATGGATTTTGGCAACGAAAAATAAAATTTGTTGTAAAAAAGTGATTTTCGGTGACAATTTCAAATGTTTCTCGTTGTAAATTTTTTATGATATTTTTTGCGACCTTTTTTTGTAGTCGTTGTCAATAGTCTTTGCAAAAACGTTCTCTCCAAAACAAAATCTAAATGCTAATTTTTTGGGCGACAAAAAAATTTGTAGCCAAAATAATTTTTCAGTCGCAATTTTTTTGTTAAGTTTATGAAAATAAGAAAAATAATTAATACTTAACGACAATACATGTTTGTAACAGAAAAAAAAAAGGTTAAAATTAATTTTGTTTGACGACAAATGATATTTAGTCGCATAATATGTTAAATAAAATCTCTACTCTGATGGATAAAAATGACGTCATTTTCAAGTTAAATGATTGGGAGAATAACACTCAGACTTCCTAAAGTTTGTCACTTAATCACTCAGACCCCTTGACATTTAAAATATTACAAACAGACCTCTTGAGATTTACATGCACGTAACACTTAGACCCATTCGGTAAATATATCTATTAATAAATTACACCTAAGCCTCCTAAAGTTTGTAGGCATATAATACTTAGACTCCTTAAGTTTAAAATATTATACTTAAACTAAAAATATTCAAATCAAAGATAGAATATCAAATATTTTAAATTTTACAACTAAAATTCATGTTCTATTGTATCATTTATTGAAATAAAATTAAAAATAAAAATTCAATTTTTTTAAAAAAAATCGTAATTAACATACAATTATACTATGTATTGGAATAAAATTTAAAAATCAAACAAGGGGTCTAAGTCATTCAT
The DNA here is from genome assembly GCA_023539305.1 of Ilex asprella. Taxonomy (NCBI): domain Eukaryota; kingdom Viridiplantae; phylum Streptophyta; class Magnoliopsida; order Aquifoliales; family Aquifoliaceae; genus Ilex; species Ilex asprella. Next base: position 30,091,584 of record CM042189.1, read on the forward strand.
AATAGAACATGAATTTTAAAATTCATGTTCTATTATGTCATTTATTGAAATAAAATTAAAAATAAAAATCTAGTTTTTTTTTAAAAAAAAGTTATAGTTAGTATACAATTATACTATCTATTAGAATGAAACTAAAAAATTAAAAAAGAGGTCAAACTATAATTGACACAATATCTTTTAATTTAAACGACTAAATTAAATTTTAATAGACAATATAATTATATACTAATTATGATTTTTTAAGAAAAAATTAAATTAAATTTTTTATTTTATTTTAATAAATGATACAATAGAACATGAATTTTAATTATAAAATTTAAAATATTTGATATTCTATATTTGATTGAAGTAATTTTTGTCTCAGTATAATATTTTAAACGTAGGTGAATGGCAAAATAATATATGTTTACAAACTTTTTTGGTGTAATTTATTAATGGATATATTTATAGGAGGGGCCTAAGTGTTATGCCGTACAAACTTTAGGAGGTTTGTGTGCAATATTTTTAATATTAGGGGGTCTGAGTGATTAAGTGATAAATCTCAGAGGGTCTGTGCGTAATTTTCCCTAAAAGTGTATAACTCTTGGTTTAAAAAAGACGTTGTTTTGGAACTCTAAATCAAAACCCTTGTCTTCCTCTTCGACAAGTGTATCGATCTAACCCCACTTTGCTCTACTTGGTCACCTCTTTGGTTTACCAAATTGATTGTTGTGAGTCTTTCTCTCTCTTTATCTATATATTCTCTCTTTGTATCGCTCCTTGTATGTATATCCGAAACACAAACACACACACAGAGTCAGTCACACAAACACACACACACACAGTTAGTTACACAAACACACACAACCAGTCATACAGAACACACATACACATAGTCAGTCACACAACTTGGCTAGTAGCTACAAGGCCACTAGCCCCAATATCCCATCTACTCCCCCAAGTGACCAAGAATAGGTAACCTCCACCAATTTCAATGGTGAAGTCGTCGAATCCCCTACCCTCCTCGCACTAAACAACAACCTCCAGTGCCACCACCCCAGCCTTCAACTAGCAAACACAATTGCATCGGAGTTCGGAAAAACTCCATTCATTATTACTCGTGAATCGAAGTGTAGTCGGTGCAAAATTGAAATTATTTTCAGTGCTAGTCACTGCTAGCTATTGGAATGGTGGAGTCAGATTTCTATCTGTGATTGTGGTGGTGCACTTACACAGGACTCTATTCAGGCATGAAAAACATAGCATCGACTGGCCATGAAAAAGAAGGGGAATTAGAGTAAAAAAAAGAGAAAAGAAAGAGAAAACATGGATATTTATTGTGATTGCGGTAGAAGGAAAGTTATGAAGACCTCTTGAATGTTGGGAGTTTTGGATATTGTTAGATGTTATTTTATATTCTGATTAATGTATGCATGTTTTAAAATTTGTGATGTGTTTGTACAGATTATTTAGTGTTATAGATGTATGATTGAAATTGGTCGGAATGTTTTTTAATTGTTATAGGTATTTATGAATTGTTTCAAGGTAAAATGTTATTTAATCATGTTTATTTTGGGCAATGAAAACTAGATGTTGCTATTAAGCTTTTTTGGTGACGAACATATTTGTCGTCTATAATCTTGTGAATTTATTGTTAGTGACAAAATAGAAGTGCTTGTTGAAGTTCTTTATACTTAGCGACGGATATAATCATCGCCAAAGGTTCTTTGTGATTAAAAATAATTAAATTTTTTGGCAACGAACAAAATATTGGCGACCAAATGAGAAGATTTTTTGCGACGAAATTATTTTCACCTACTATGAACTTTTGGCGAAAAATTTTGTTTTGTAGCTAAAAACTTTACCAGACTAGCCTAATGCAACGAAATTAGTTCGTCGGCAAAAAATTTTTAACGACCATTTTTAAATTTTTGCGACGAGTTAATTCATCGCAAAAGAACAAATTTGTTCTAGTGTACGTACGTGTAATGAACTCAAATGTGAAAATGATATGATAATACAATATGATGACAATGCTGCAGTTGTCATTGATCAAGAAGAAAATCCAAAATGAACTCGAGTTTTTTGTGCGATTGCATGGGAATTGAGACAGTTAAATTTCACTAAAATAGTTTCATTAGCTCACAAGGTATTATAAAATGGGACCAGGATATGGTTTTATAGTAGGTGAAAGAAATAGATTGAATTAGTAGATTTTGTCTCACACATATACCTTTAATAATTTAGATTCAATATATTATTAACCATTTCTTCTTCTTTTTTGTACGAGGAACTTATAATGAATCCACTGATTTTTGCCGCTTCCATTATTGCTACTGGATTGGTTGCAGGGCTTGCTTCTATTGGACTTGAAGTTGGCCAAGGTACATGATGATACCTAGAAAGAATTCTAAGTTTGAGCTCAGGAATTAAGGTCAGGAAGGTAGATCAGCCAAGAGATCTAGAGCTCAGAGGTCTAGACCTTGGGCCCTCCTCAGTCTGCGCAATGAAGAAAATGAGTGGAAGACAACTAGCTACCAAAAGGCACCCCTTCCACAGCAGTAAGCGACTGCTAAGGCATAAAACTTTCAACTGTCCAAGATCATCTCCTAAAATCTAGGGAGATCCTATGAGAGGAAGGCAAAGATCTCGCCAAAGATACCATAGAATCATGAATTAGGCTATAAATATTGTACAAACACTTCATTACGGGGCAAGAAACTAAAGTTGTACCTAGAATACTCTGTAATCCTTTCAGAACCATCAATATATATCCTAGGAGCAAGGGACTCCATTAAAAAGTAGATTAGTCGAGCTCCCGAGCTGGTGAACCACTATAACTCTACTGTGCAAACCATCCTCTACCCACACATCATTGCATTATCTTCACAAGCCTCGTAGCTTGGATCAAACCTTACTTTCATATATACATATATATATATACATTTGTACTGCTCAATAAGGTTTGGATCACCATCAATTTGGCACCGTCTGTGGAAACGACTATTCGTATTACAAAAATACTGATCTCCATCTATAATTGATGGTCTCTAAGCGAAATATGAGCAGAAGTCAACTGAATCCTCAACGAATGCAAAATCACCAGAAGACCACTAGTGGAAGACAACAAGAAAATTCTCAAGACTTCACGCCCACCACAGAGAATAATCCTCCTATGGAGGATTCTCCTCAAAATAACGAACTGGACACCATGCGCCTCGTCAATCAACGCCTACTCCAACAGAATGAATAACTTCTGAGCCTCTTACAGGGTCCTTAGAAGACACGACCAACCTAGAATGATCCCTCACCAAGGGAATATCAATATCTCAATCCTCTAAAGGCTGTTAATGAAGAGGGGGAGCATAGCCAAGCAATGGGCCATCTTCCTCACCCACGTCCCAAGAATGAAGACAATGAAGAAGTACAGAGCAATAATGGGGGAACTGAGAAAAGCGAATTTTCCCCTTTCTCGCTGGAAAGAGGGGAACAATATTGGTAATAACGGTTTAGAGACATCTAGCATGAAAGAGGCAGTAAGATGTAAGACCCCAGTGACCATGGACACCCTAGTGCAGCAGACTGAATTCCTATTCACTATCGAAGTGTTGCATTTTCCCCTCCCTCAGAAGTTTAGGATGGCCCAAATGGAAACCTTTAATGGGACGAAGGACCCCATGGACAACCTCAACACCTACAAGAACCAAATGGAGTTGCACAGGTATCGAGATCCTGTACGATGCCAAACCTTCGTCATCACGTTGAAGGGCTCAGCCTTGGCATGGTTCAACAGACTGCCCCTGCCTCTATCTCCTCCTTCAGAGAGCTTTCCATATCCTTTGTATCGTACTTCATAAGGGCTCGGACCTATTGAAAATTGAGCTACCATTTACTGAATGTGAAGCAAAGACCCGATGAGAACCTACGGTCTTATGTCCTAAGATTCAACTCGGAATCACTAAAGGTGGACGTCCCAAATGAAAACTTCTCCATCACTGCTTTCATTGCTAGGTTAGGAGTATAGTCAAAAGACTTGATATTTTTCATATCAAAGAACTCACAAGTCAGTATAGCAAAGATGTTTGCCAAGACAGAAAAGTACATTAATGGTGAAGAGGCTCTCATTTCTAAAACAGGAAACTCATCAGTACCAAAGGAGAAAGGGAAGGTAGAAAAGAAGAGGGACCGAAGTCACATAAGAGAAAAAGGCAGGGACAGTTCTCCAAGAAGAGACAAGGATCACTCCCCCAAAAGAAGGAGAAATGTTAGGGATCGCCTAGATCCTCTGCAGCTAGAATTACAACCGAGGTATACACCTCGATGATTGAGTATTTTTCCTGCAATTCCTAACTTACTAACATCTTCCTTAATGTATGTGTGAGGGGGAGTGTCACTCTCCCTTAGGACGATGTCAAAAGAAAGGGCCAGGAGAAAATGGAATGGGATGAACAAAATGTGTGAAATGTGAAATGTGAACAAAAGTGCTCCCCAATCGCAAGGAGTCTTTTGTGTGTCGGGTTTTACTTGGAAAAGTATTCCAAGGTCGTCTCCTCAGGGAAGGAAAGTTTAAGTGTGTGAAGGTGATTTTGTAAAAGTGAAAAGAAAATGTAAATTCTTTTGTTTGAGTTTTGTGTTTGGTTTGTAAATGAAAATGCAAATAAAGCAAGTGTTGGCTAATCCAAAGGGTTCATTCCAATGGGAATACCAAATTAACTCAAAGCCTTCCTCCGATTGAGCATGAATGAACGATTGATTCGGGGGAAGCTAGGGATAAGATTGATGAGTATCTAAGCATAAACTGTGACTAGGCCTACGGAATAACAAAGGCTCACTAACTCATCCACTCTCAACCCCGTCAAACTGAACCATTTGACTCTAAAGGGAGGAGTGAAGAAGAGTTGAAATAGAATTCTCAAGAGGAATTTTTTTTTGGATTAACCAACTAAAACCCTAGCTACTAGTGTTGGCTAATCCAAAGAGGTCATTCCAATGGGAATCTCAATTCAACTCAAAACTTTCCTCTACTGGTGCATAGATGAACGATTGATTCGTGGGAAGCTAGGGACGAGATGATGAGGATCCAAGCATAACCTGTGACCAGGCCTAAGGGATATCAAAGACTCACAACCACATCCACTCTCAACCCAGTCAAACCGAACCATCGTACACCGAGAGGAGGAAAGACAACGAGTTGAAATGACATACCCAAGAGGAGGTCTCCCTTGGATTAGCCAACTAAAAGCTTACCTACTCATAGTTAAAGTAAAGAAAATAATTAAATGGGAAGACATTATAAAGAAATAAATGTTAGAAATAAGCATAAATGAAATGCATCAATATAAACAATCTTCGACAATGGAAATAAAATAAAACAAGACTTAAATTAAAAGAAAGCAATAATTAATTGGTGAGTATTCCACAACCAAGTAATACTACTTGGTGGGTATTCCACAACCAAG
>CM042189.1:30102021-30116809 GCA_023539305.1 Ilex asprella
CCCAAGGGATGACATTCACAAGCTTCCAAATGTTGTCATTCACAATCTTCCAAAAGTTGTCATTCACAAGCTTTCAAAAGTTGTCATTCCACAAGCTTCCAAAAGATGACATTTGGATTTCTTTAATCCCTTTTTTTTAGGGATTTAATAATAGTCATCTTAGAATTCACAATTGGTTCCCCGGTAGTTTGTAGCTTTGACGCATAAAATCCTGAAAATAACAACAATTAATGCATTATCCCTAATTCTCACACTAACTGTAATAGGTCAATTTTGATTAGTTTAACTTTGTTTAACTAACACAATTGACCTATTAACTTAATTAAATCATGCATTAATCAAGATTAATCACTCGACAGCTCACTCCTTTCACAACAACAATATCCCAGATCCTTTACAAAGTACAGAATGAGAAATTACTGTGGTGCCCATCCCGAATGAAGGCGGACCCGGCGAAAAGAGACACGACTAAGTACTGTGAGTACTATAGAGACCATGACCACCACACTGATGATTGTATCTAGTTGAAAAGGAGATCAAGTTTATGATCTAGTGAGGGCAACTACATTTTTTTGTGGTGCATGATAATCATAACCAAGCTCCATCACCTCCAACTCCTCAGCAGCAAGTCCTTGCATAACACTAACAACCCCTAGGAGATATCAAAGTAATATCTGGAGGATTCGCTGAAGGTGGGGAGTCCAGCTCTGCCAGGAAGGCTCACATGCACTGAATCAGAACTGATGAGATATTGGAAGTACATACCATGTCCAAACGCACCTCGACTGAACACAGATATTACTTTCTCAGAATCAGATTTGGAAGGCTACCAGCATTCCCATGATGACCCCTGGTAGTAAGGGTTGTTGTCACCAATAGAACCGTCCATCGAGTCCTAATTGATAACGGGAGTTTTGTTGACATCATCCTACCTTCGAAAAGATGGATATAGGCAAAGATAAACTCAAGTCAGTAAGCACTCATCTGTTAGAATTCTCAGGGGAGAGGGTGATACCCTTGAGATCAATCCAGCTTGTGCTTACTATGGGAGATCCCTCTGCCAGACCACCACCACTGTAAGGTTCCTAGTGGTCGATGCACCCTCAGCATACAACGTCCTGCTTGGAAGACCTTCCCTCAATGCCATGAGAGCCATCCCTTCTGCCTACCATCTTGTCATGAAGTTCCCTACGAAAAACGAAATTGGAATGATCCGAGGAGACCAGCATACAACACGGGAATGTTACATGGCATCCATGAAAATGAATGATGTTGAAAACATCCAGTTGGACGATCTCGACATGAGGGATGAGCAGGAAACCAGGCCGACGCCCTTAAAAAAACTAGAGCTTATCCAGCTAGACGAAAAACCAGAGTATCTGGTATATGTGGAATCTAAGCTAAACAAGAAAATTAAAGATCTCCTGATTCAATTCATAAGAAGAAATATGGAAGTGTTTGCCTGAAAATAAGACGACATGAAAGGAATTGACCCCTTGGTCATCACACATAAGCTCGGCATGAACCAAGTCTATAAACCCATCAAGCAGAAATAAAGGAGTTTTGTCCCGGAGCGCCAAAAGGCAATTAATGAGAAAGTCAACAAACTTTTCCACACCAAAACTATCAGGAAGGTGGATTACTTGACCTGGCTAGCAAACTTGGTCCTTGCCAAGAAGACCAATGACAAGTGGTGCCTTTGCATTAACTTCACCAACCTCAACCGAGCTTGTCCTAAAATCAGTTTCCCCTTACCTCGGATGACTTAATTGTAGACGCCACAGCCGAGCACGAGCTCCTCAATTTTATGGATGTTTTTTCTAGGTATAACCAAATCAGAATGGACCCCAGTGACCAAGAGACGACCTCCTTTTGATAGAGCAAGTAACATACTACTACCAACTCATGCCCTTTGGACTAAAGAATGCTGGAGTCATTTACTAACGCCTGATAAACCGAATATTTTAAAAGTAAATCAGAACATCTATGGAGGTATACATCGACGACATGCTGGTAAAATTACTAAAAGTCGAGTTCCACGTCGGGCACCTGGAAGAATCATTCCAGGTCCTTAAGAAATATCAAATGAAGCTCAACCCCGCTAAATGTGCCTTTGGGGTCTTTGAGGGGAAATTCTTAGGTTTCATAGTCAATAACAGAGGAATCGAGGCTAATTGATGAGCACATAATATTGCACATTTCATGGCCTCATTACATTCATTATAACTCAACTTTTGCATTTAATTACTTAGTGTTAGCCTATTTTATGAATAATATTGAATTCTCGATGTTGCATGTTTTGATAGCTTAAATGTTGGATTTTAGGACCTTGAAACTATGTTGGATGTGTGGTAATGACATGGACACAATACATGAAGAATTGGAGGCTTAAAAGTAAAAAAATCAAGGAGGTATTAGTGTTTTGAAACAAAGGCATCAGCTGCCACGTCACTGGGAATTACTGCTTCGGTTTTCCTTCATTTTGACCATGATCTACTCAGAATTTGAAAAAGTTCAAAACATGAAAGTTGTAGATCTGGATGTCTTCTGTATCATGTCAAAATTTCATCTCAATCCAACTGTTATATCAAGAGTTATGTCAATTCTATCAAAGCTGGTCCAGAACATGGGAGAGGTATAGGCTGCAATGTGGGGGTTGGCTCCTAGCATGTCAAGACCCATCCTTTCAACCTCCCATTGATGGAAGGCCTGCACACACATGCTAGGGACCATCATGCACGAAAATGAATGACACACACTCCATATATACAACATTATTCAGCATTTTGAAGGGTGGCTACCTAAGCTTAGGAGTAGTTAAAGGAAGAAGAAGATGAATAGTGCTAGAAGTTTATATTTTTGCATTTTCTTCATTCCAATGTCTTGTAATCTCTTGTAAGAATCTTCTAAACTTTGTTTAAAGATTTTAATGTTATTTATGGCAAGTTCATTTCTAGTTTAATCCTTTACTTCACTCTTTGTTTCTTTTTCTTTCTTTTCTTTTCCTCTCACTCCTTTTATTCTTTTTCTTGGCTTTCTCATTTTTTTTTTGAACTCCTTGAGTTTTAATATCATTCATCTGTTTGTTTGAGTTCTCACACCATACTTCCTTCTCTTTTATGATTATTCATATTCAGCATTAGGAACAACCAAGGTAAGGTAGATATTTATCATTTTCATTGGCTTGGTCAAATGTATGGCATAGAATTGAATTCAATTAAGGCTCAATCACGGCACTAGGGATAATATTTTCTCAAGAAGAAGGCTAAGACTCAAAATATTCAAAAATAGCCTAAGATCACCTGTAGATAAGCATAGGGAAACATTGTATATATCAAGACAAAGTCAATTAACTACCCAAATGCACCTAACCAAAACAAGCATAATGAGATTATTGAACAAATGTTGAATTTGAACAATTGTACCCTTGAATAAATGTAAGTTCCCTCCAACAAGGATTATCACTAAAGCTCACATGGGTTCTTACTCATCTCCACTATTCATGTCAAGCACTAAATGTGAACTCAATCCGTAAATTGTCAAAATTACAAGTTCATGGTACATTTATGGTTGAGTTCCAAAGCAAACAAGTATGTGATATTCTTAGCAATAGAATAAACTTCTATAATGTGCTCATGTATTCAAAGTTCAAAATGAAGATCAAGTAATCACAAATCCCACAACAATTAGGATAGGGAAATATAGTTCAATATTGGATATTTTTCACAAAAATTTTTTAATTTTTTTTTATTTTCACATTTCTAACTTATTTTATACAAAAAGTGATAGAACATGTAAATGGTGCATCTCACTAATCCAGAGAAAGCCAAAGCAATAATAGACATGTAGCCTCCCTCCAACACTAGAGAGGTCCAACACCTTATAGGAAGAATCGCAGCTCTAAGTCGATTTGTGTCCAAGTCAAGCGACAAATGTCAACATTTCTTCCAAATCTTGAAAATGTCATTCTAATGGGACACCTGATGTGAAGAAGCATTCAAAGCTCTTAAAGATTACCTGAGTTCACCCCCAATTCTGGTAAGTCCATTGAAAGGGGAAGTGCTCACCCTATACCTCGTTGTTTCAAACTTCTCAACCAGTGTAGCCTTGGTAAGAGAACAAAATAGAGCTCAGCAACCAGTTACTACTACAACAGAGCTCTGAGGGGGACAAAAGAGAGATATCCGAAGATGGAGAAGTTTGTCTTAGCTCTAGTTACATCCCCAAGAAGACTCGGGTCGTACTTCCAGGCTCACACCATTGAGATTCCAACAGACCAACAAATAAAACAGGTGCTGCACAAACCAAAATATTCAGGGAAGTTGGTCAAATAGGCAATAGAGCTCAGTGAATTCGATATTAGGTACAAACCCAGAATAACAATCAAAGGGAAAGTTCTGGCATATTTCATCGCAGAGTTCACTACGACCACAGAAGCACCTGTGGAAGCAACCTAGCTGGTACCTGATCTCCCCACCTGGAAGCTTTCAATAGATGGAGCTGCCAATGCTCAAGGGAGAAATGCATGGTTGATCCTGACCTCCTCGATGGAATAGACGTTGTGTATGCCCTCAATTTCATATTTAAGGCATCAAACAATGAAGTAGAGTATGAAGTTGTAATCGCTGGACTTAATATAGCTCACTCGATGGAGGCAGAACAACTTGAAATCTACAACGACTCCCAACTTGTGGTGAAACAGATAGAAGAAACTTATTAGGCTAAGGGAGAAAGAATGATCTTTTACCTCAAAAATTTGTAAGAATTGATCAAGAATTTTTTGCAAATTAAAATCATGCATGTCCCCAGAGCTGAGAACTCGCGAGCAGATGCTTTGGTAAGACTGGCTATAGCCTCCCAGGAAAACTTGGATTGGCTAATACCAGTTGAGCACCTAGTAGAACCATCTATAAGCCATGAAGATGAAGAAGTGCACCATGTATTGGCCCCATCAAGATGGATGGACCCAATTAGAGAGTATCTCTAGAATAGAATATTGTTGGAAGATCCCAAGGAGGCTGCAAAGCTAAGAGCTAGATCATCCATATTCGCAATTCTATAGGAAAATCTATATAAGCGAGGTTTTTCTGCTCCTCTCCTTAAATGCATAGGAGATTAGGATGCCAACTATACACTTAGAAAAAATCATGAAGGAATTTGTGGTTACCATATCAGAGCTCGAGCTCTAGCAGGAAATACTAAGGTAGAGGTACTTCTGGCCCACCATGCTAAAAGACGCCACGGTTATGGTCAAAAGATGTAAGGTCTTCCTAGTACATGCCAACATCTCTCATTATCCACCAAACTCCTAACCTCAGTGGTAAGTCCTTAACCATTCCAGCAATGGGGTTTGGACATACTTGGGCCCCTTCCCTCTCGTATAGGGTAGTGCAAGTTCGTCATCATTGAGGTAGATTCCTTACCAAATGGACAGAGGTGGAACCCTTGGCAACCATTACAGAGCATAAGGTTCAAAACTTCACATAAAAATCTATAATATGTAGATTTGGGATACCCAAAGCAATTGCCTCCGATAATGGGAAGCAATTTGACAGTTCCAAGTTCAAAATTCTATGCCGAGCTAGGAATAAAAAATTACTTCTCAGCTCCAGCCCATCCGCAATCCAACGGACAAGTAGAGGTGACCATCAGAACTATAAAAACAGCCCAGAAGACCAAGTTAGAAGCTCTGAAAGGGAAATGGGCAAAACAAATCCTAGAAGTATTATGGGCTTACAGAACAATAGCCAGATCAACGACTCATGAGACACCATTCATTTTGGCATTTGGAACAAAGGTAGTGGCACCTGTAGAGGTTGGTATCTCGTCCCCCAAAGCCGAGTTTATAGAGCTCGAGCATAATGATGAATCTCGACCTTTTGGATAAAAAGAGAGACATAGTTTTGCACCGTATCAAGAGTTACTAGAGGAAGATAGCAAGATACTACAATAGAAAGGTCAGACATATGAGTTTTAAAGTCAGAGATCTAGTACTTAGAAAACTCTTTCCTGCAAGAAAGGACTCTACTCGTGGAAAGCTAGGTCCCAACTGGGAAGGGTCTTACATCATCTAAAAAAAATCAGACCTGAAAATTACGAGTTGCAAACAGAGGAAAGGAAGGTCCTGCAACACTCTTAGAATGCAAAACATCTGAAAAGGTTTTTTCAATAATCTATTATAAGAAGGTTATTTTCAATAAAAATAACAAATTTCAGTTCAGTCCATCAAGATTCCATCTGCAGCATAAAGCAAATGATGAGCTATTCAGCTCATAAATAAACGATGAGCTCTTCAACTCATAAATAAACGATGAGCTCTTCAACTCATAAATAAAAGATGAGTTCATCAACTCATAAAGAAAAGATGAGCTCATCAGCTCATAAATAAACGATGATCTCTTCAGCTCATAAATAAAAGATGAGTCATTTAGCTCATAAATAAATGATAGGCTCTTCAGCTCATAAATAAACGATAAGCTCTTCAGCTCATAAATAAACGATAAGCTCTTCAGCTCATAAATAAAAGATTAACTCTTCAACTCATAAATAAACGATGAGTTTTTCAGCTCATAAATAAAAGATGAACTCTTCATCTCATAACTAAAAGATGAGCTCTTCAACTCATAAATAATAGATGAGCTCTTTAGCTCAAACGGTGAACTCCTCGGCTCCAAAAGTTGAGGTCTTTAGCTCGTCAGCTCACAAACGCAGCAACCAACAGAGGAAAATTGCAAGGAAATAAGCAAAACTAGAAAAAAAATTCTTATTCATCAAATCTTGATGGGGTACAAGAAAAAGAAAGAAATTCCTTGGCTCAACCTAATCTCCCCCAAGTCTCCTCTTCAGCTCAGCATTCTCCTCTTCTAAGGAAGCATTCACAGCTTGCAGACGTGCGTTCTCTTCTTTTAGTTTGTTGCATTTCTTCTCCACCTTAGTAAGCAGCTTAGAAAGCTCCATCCTAGTGGCATAAATTAAAATGTCACCGAAGGAGGAACCAGGCGACTGAGAGGAGGAATCACTCCTCTTGCGCTTCTTCGAAGATGTTGCAACGTCCTTATCCTTATCCGTCTCAACAGGAGATGAGTCAAGAGATAGGGGGAATGAGGCAAAGTCAAGAACAGCAGTTGTAGCACTAAACAAAAAGAGATTCACTAGAGCAACAAGCTCGAAAAAAGGAATAGGCTCAAGATGGGCCACCTAGTTAACCCTCCACAGCTCTGCCGGAGTTAAACTTGGAGCACCTACACAATAGAAGCTTGGTAAGGACCAGTCATCATAAAGATATTAGAATAGGTGTCCAAACCTCTACCTTTGTAAGAAAAATGCTCCCAAAGGTGAGGAACCCTAGAGCGTGCGCAACACTGCTCAGTAGACCTCTAGGAATCTCTAGAGGCAAAGAAAAAAATGTTGAGCCCATCCTTCAGGAGAAGAAGAAATATCAAGGACCAGTGGGGTCTCGAAGAAGCGCCTCCACCTAAAGTAGCTAAAGCAAGAAAGCTTGTCCTCATTAAGCTCATAAAAGTAGAGGAACTCGGCAACAGTAGGGAATTCATTGTTGCCTTGAAGGCCCGAAAATAAAAAAGCTGATCATAGCCCCCATCCCTCAGGAGAATGACGAGAGAGACACAACCTATAGAAGGCAAGAATCCACCCAACAGAAGGGTGGATAGGCAAACATAGGCCCATCTCAAAGGCACCCTAAAAAAAACAAGTCTTCCCTTGAAGAAGGCAGTTCCAAGGCAGGGTAGCAGTTGGAACTCGCAGGAGCAAGTCCGCATGAAGAGAATATCACCTCTTGATCTCCTCCAATTCTGTAAAGGTTAATACCAAAGGAACCACATAGTTGGTATACCACCTCAAGTCAAGCCCAGTAAAAGCTCGTTGTTTGAACAAAGGTGAAAGAGGAACGGCCATTAGAAACTCAGAGAAGAGACAAAGAACACAGAAAGGAAGAAATCCAGGAAAAGCGAGAAACATGATGAAAAGATCCCCAAGATTTGCAAAAAAAAAAGACTCCAAGATTTGTAGACAATGGGAAAATTCCAAAGCTCTATGGAAACTTCAAGAAATCCCGAATTTGGAGGGACAAGAAACATGGTAAGACGAAAAGATGTCTTCCTTACATTATGTAATCATTAGAGTGTGTACTTTTTTAGAAAGTAGGTGGGCGCAAATAACGAATTCGATTGTCACCTTCCATATCGAGAAGGTAGAGCTTAGATAAATAGCTCATCTCTGATAGGATCAGCTTAGAGAAGAGCAAATTAGGTCAGTCCATGTGCTCTTTAATATGATATAGGAAGAGCTCAGGAAAAGATGCACACTCGGCTTGCAGATTTCTCAGTTAAGGTCACAACCACTCAACAAACCTTCAGTTCTTCAGCTATCCGGTCACTTCAAAATTAGCAAATCTACTTCAAAAAGAACTAAGTCCTCCTCAAAGTAAGGGGCAAGGGGAATAGAGAAGATACAAAAGCGTAACAATGCAGCAATCAGAAGTACAGCAATACAGCGATTCAAAAAGCAAAGTGCAAGAAATATTTATATTTTCCAAAAAAAAACACACAATAAATAGGGATTCCTAAAAAAATCCTAAGCCTCGGCAATAGGAGCAAGAGGAGCATCTGACAGCTCGGTGATAGGAAGGGAAGCTCTGGATGACACAAAATCCATAGGAAGAACAAGATCAGGAGCCTCAACTCCGATTGGTGCCAAGATCATCCTAGAAGCCTGAGCCTTGGGTCAACAGGGCTATCACCAGAGCAGCAATGCTGGCAGAGGCACCAGCAGTAGGAGCTAAGATCTTTGCCTCCTTCTCATTGGTTGACTTCTCTTCCTCTTTATCCAAAGCAAGCTCAAATTTGAAGTTCAGACTTGGATATGCCTCCATAGCATGATCCTAAAAAGCAAGATACCCGGTGGACCAATTAGTGGCAGCCTTGTCCTTAAGTTCAACAATCAGAGCATCCTTTTTCGGAGTTGCGGCCCTCTCAACCTCAATTTCCTTCAGCAAAGTAGCGTTGGCCTTAGCCAACATGTCATACTCCCTCTTTATTGTCTTAAAAGATTGGAGTGGCTTCTAAGGTTTCCTTCTGAGCTTGAAGCAAGTTGTCTTCCTTCGCTGAAAGCTCTTCCTTGGATTTTCTAGCCTCCTCGTCCAGACCCTTGTTGGTAGAATTCAACCCCTCAACCAGAACTTGGAGCTAGACATTAATAAGGCTCAGCTTTACAGCCTTCAGCTTGAATGTCTTCACAGACCCCTCCAAAGCTCGAATCCTTTTCACCAGAGCACTTATATGGATAGCCAGCTAAAAAAAGAGAAAAAGGGAGGAAAGGATGAGAGGGAGAGCCCAAAAGAAAAAATATAAAAAAAACCCTCACGGCAAGAACAAAGCTCAGATAGACCAAGACTTACTGATGTTGTTGCATACAGAGCTGTAGTATAGTAGAAGAAGTATGCAAAGGGTTCGTTGAGACCTTATCAATGTCAGACTCTGGGATAACTGAGGCGATGGTCTCTATGGCCATGCCTGAGTCATCAATAAGCGAATTCTCGCCCATCTCGAGCTTTGCAAGCAAACCGTCCAATCGTATAAGAGGAATTTTCCCAAGAGATCGAGAAGAGGAAGACCCTCTTAGGAGGGGAGCCAAGGACTCCAAAGCCCCGGCAACCTCCACAGACGATGGGAAGGATGAGACCCCAGCCTAATTAG
This sequence comes from Ilex asprella, assembly GCA_023539305.1. NCBI lineage: Eukaryota > Viridiplantae > Streptophyta > Magnoliopsida > Aquifoliales > Aquifoliaceae > Ilex > Ilex asprella. The sequence continues at coordinate 30,111,735 of CM042189.1, forward strand.
TAGATCCCGCAACAGGAACCCCTTGAGATGAAGAGATCGTATCGGTCTCCTACAAAGCTGACGAAAGAGGAAGGATCATTTGATGAGGTAGGAGAGGAGAAGGTGGAGGCACTTCAACCCTCTGCACCTTGGCAGAAGGGCTAAGTCCAAATCTCGCTCCAGTCTTACGTTTGGCCTTCCCCTTTGTTTTAGTAATCTTAGCCTTCACTGCCTCTACATCTAGAGCCATTGAGCTGGAAGCTAAGAAAGCAAACGTGTTAGATGGCATAATATAAAAAAAAATCGAACGCAAAGAAAGCAAAATCCTACCAGTAGGATCCTTTGCACCAACAACGAAGATGGGAATCAAAAGCCTCAACCCTCACTTTATGGGGACTGAACTCGAGTTCAATGAGCACTTGAGGCTTGATGAGCCTAGAATATCTTTCTAGATCTCAATCCTCTAAGCTCAATAAAACTCGTTTATCCTCAGCGCTAAGCTCAGGTCAAACACCTAAAGAACAAAACGAAACAAGCAAGAGCAAGGTCAATGAAATAAGTCATCAAATCTGATCCAGGCTTACTCAGACAAGGGCTTATCCAGATTGTTAGGGGCAGACTGATCAGTGGGTTTTATACCTACAAATTGAGTACTCTTGGCTTGGTGAAATTGCAAGTTTTTAAGTATTTTAAGTTCCTTTTTATTTATTTTTTTGTGTGTTTTAATGTTATTTTGCAAGAATCATCATTTGGAATGAAACAAGGTCATTTAGAAGAAAACAAGGTCATTTGGGAGCCAAAGTGTTGAATTTTTGAAGACTAAGCAATAAGGACAGCTCTAAGCTTAAAGTGGATCAGCGCCTCAGTGTTACAAACCAGTGCCTATGCGCTAGAAGATTAGAAAGTCAACGCCCTTGCATTGATTTTTGGGGCTGCAGCTCTTGTTTTTATGTGGACACGAATTTTGGCTTATTTTTTAGTCGAAATTAAACTCTAATGCTATATATATGCTAGAGTTTGAGTTGGGATAAATATATACTAATTTTGGGGGCTGCTAACATAAGGGAAAAACCAAGGATTGATAGAAAAATTAAAGGCAAGAATTGAAGGAAGTGACAGAAGAAAAATTGGATTTGAACGCCAGAGAGGAATTGAAGATTGCAACTAAGTTTTCTTTCTTTTCTCTTACTTTTAGTTTTTGATTTATTGAGATGTTGATTACTTTGAGAATGATGTTTTTCAATCACATTATAAACTAAATTTTTATTAAGATTGCAACAAAACTAGATGTTTAGTTAAATTGATCTACTCTTGTTTTTAGTTCTTATTGATCATATATGAGTTGTTTATCATATTTTGTGCCTAATATATGATTGTGTGACTAGCAATTAATTTGATTCCCTAGATGAAATTAGAAGATGAATTCTAGGGTTAGATCTAAATATGATGACATGCGTCTGGTTAATTCTTCTTAGGATTGAATAGTTAGGTTTGTGTATAGGATATGAATATACCTATATGTCGTGTGTAACTTTTATGAGAGTTTAAACTTAATGAATCTATTTCAACTTATTTTGCATAAGAATATAGCAATTTAATTGGGAGAAGATAGGGAAATACCTATTATTCTTGGGCAACCATTTTTAGCAAGGGGGAGAACACTGATCGATGTACAGAAAGGTGAGCTAACTATGCAAGTTCAAGATCAAGAGGTTATATTCAATGTATTTTCAGCTATGAAATTTTCAAAGGAAGCGGAAGAATATTTTCGAGTTGATTTGGTGGAAGATGCAGTGAATGAGGTATTTGTAGGAAGTTGTATTTATGATTCCCTTGAGAATGACAAGCTATATAAAGATAAGGTAAAAATGTGGCATAATAAGAAGATCATTGAGCGGAAGTTTGAGCCGGGTCAAGTTGTGCTCCTTTTCAATTCGCGGTTAAAGCTCTTACCAGGAAAACTAAAATCAAGGTTGTCAAGGCTATTCATTATTATGAAGGTGTTCTCACATGAAGCGGTTGAAGTTGAGGAAGTCAATTCAAAGATAACTTTCAAGATGATTGGGCAGAGAATGAAGCACTATTGGGGCGGCGACATTGATGATCAAAAGACCACAATTACCCTTGCTGACCCCGGATGAAACAGGAAATAGTAAGGCTAATGACTATAAAACAAGTGCTATTTAGGAGGCAACTCAAATTTTAGTTTTAAAGTTTTATTTCATTTTATGTCAATTTAGTTTTTTATAAGAAATAATGTTATTAGATAATTAATGCATTTTAATTGGTATGTTAATTTTTTGCAGGTCCCAAGGAGTGAACATAAAGTTGGAGCATGCACAAAGCCTTTCTACGAGCCAAGAGCATCCCACCGATTTTAGCAATTAAAATAACGCATCAGCGTTGTCCCAAGCGCAACAGCACTGTTCCACTGCCCAAAATAGCACAGTAGCGCCTAAAAACAGTGCCCTATTGCTGAAACACTGTCTGGCCAGCGCTGCAGAGCCAAGGGCAGCGCAGCAGCGCACCAGCAACACATACAATGCTGTCCCGGCGCCCCATTTTGGTGCCCCAGCTGCCCACATTCGAATTTCAGCGCTACAAACCACTGCCTAGACGCTTTTTCTCAGCCTCTACAGCGTAACAGCCCTTGTCCCAGCGTAGCTGCTTTTGTATCCGAAAAAAAATCAGCACTATAAATCAACTCAACTCTACATTAATGGACAAGAAGCTCACCAAATCAACTCCTACCACTCCCAAAATTTCAAACCCTCTAAAAATACATACACCTAAACACTTATTCACACAAAATTCCGTTCAATCATCTTGAATCTCTCAACCTCTTTTATATAACAATCTTACCTCTCATGGGCATCAATGAGGATTTCTCTAATCTCCATGGATAAAAATTAAACTTTGCAACGTGAGTTTCCTAGTCCATCTATGTTTTTTGAATACACTCCCGACTCAGCAGACGACGAGGATGCTGATAATGATTCCAACTAGCGACGTCTCAGAGAAGTCCTCGGTCTTAATTTTTTTCTACTTTATACATTGAGAACAATGTTTAGTTTAAGTTTGGGAGTGTATTCTTGTTTGCATTATTAAGTATGCATTTAGATAGCATGTTTTGCACTTAGAAAGCATGTTTTAGTATAACTTGTGCAATGGGTTGAGTGAATTTGATTATGGCCAATGATGAATGAGATTAATTGTCAATTCAAGGGAAATTGATGAACATGTTGAGTCTGCAGTTTGACATACTATTTGGTTTTACATTATTTGTGATCCTTTCATTCATGAGCACATATCCATTTGTTTGATTAGTTATCATTTATAGAATTTATTTGGCTAAGTGCTTGTGGGAGATATCATTCAAAGCAAAATTTAGGAATTCATATAAGTTTGGGAAAAATATTGGTTATGATGGGTTAGTGAGAAAAATTAAAAGAGTTTTTGTAGAATTATTTTGATTTGATCCTTCATGAGTTAGAAAAAAAAAGGAGCATGTGGTGAGTAGAGATGACGCGTAAAACACACTCACTCATAAACACATGTTGAGAATGAGATTGAGCGTAAAACGCACTCGTTCAATAAAAAGGCGAGATGGAGCATAAAACGCGCTCGCTCAAAATGAGGTGATATGAAGCACAAAATGCACTCACCAAACGAATGAAAAAAAGAAGAGAAAAATAAGAGAGAGAGATGAAAAAAAATTGTACATTCTAGTTATACGTTTGCCTTAATTAGCAGAGGTTGATGTGAAACGTGAGTTCAGAGAGTTGATATTGAGTATCTCCTATGGAGCGCTTGATTACTTAGATTTATCTGGATGATGACTGGTTTGAATAGTTCAGATATGTAAATGTATTTAAAGGGTCGTGAGCGGAGGTAAAATTAAAGAGTATGTTGAATTGATAGACTTTGCACTGTTTTGAAGTTTTCCGTGAATTATTATTTGTAGTTACTTTTGGGGTCATTATTCATATTCATATTAATTCATTGTTTGAATAGTTAATTGTTAGGGTTATCTTTTATAGTTTTTGTTCTTAGTATTTTGCTTGAGGACAAGCGAAGATTAAAGTTTGGGGGTATTTGATGAGTGAGTTTTATACATACAAATTGAGTACTCTTGGCTTGGAGAAATTATAAGTTTTCAAGTATTTTATGTTCCTTTTTATTTGTTTTGTGTGTTTTAATGTTATTTTATAGGAATCATCATTTGGAAGGAAAAAAAATTCATTTGAAAGGAAACAAAGTCATTTGGGAGCATAAGTGTTGGATTTTTGAAAACTAAGCAACAAGGGAAGCTCTAGGCTTAAAAGGGGATCATCACCTAGCGCTACAAACTAGCACCTAAGAGCTAGAAAGGTAGAAAGTTAGTGGCCCTGCGCTGATTTTAGGGGTTGCAACGCTTGTTTTTATGTGGACGCAAATTTTGCTTATTTTTTTGTCAAAATTGAACTTTAATGCTATCTATATGCTAGGGTTTGAGTTGGGATAAATATATACTAATTTTGGGGGCTGCTAACATAAGGGAAAAACCAAGGATTGATAGAAAAATTGAAGGCAGGAATTGAAGGAAATGACATGAAGAAAATTGGACTTGAAGGCTAGAGAGGAATTGAAGATTGCAACTAAGTTTTTATTCTTTTCTCTTATTTTTAGTTTTTGATTTTCTGAGATGTTGATTAATTTGAGAATGATGTTTTTCAATTACATTATGAAATAATTTTTTATTAAGATTGCAATGGAACCTGATGTTTAGTTAAACCTGATGTTTAGTTTATTGGGGAGAGATATTTTTATCTAACTATCGGAAGAGATTTAATAAATAATTTTGAAGTCTCAGTTAACAACTTATTTTGATCAATTAACAAGCAAAAAAAAACTTCTCCCCTACAAGCCACAAAAGGGGTGGTATTTATAGGCAAAGCCTTTACAAACCCCAAGGGATAACATTTACAAACCCCAAAAATACCATTCACAAGCCCAAGGGATGACATTCACAAGCTTCCAAATGTTGTCATTCACAATCTTCCAAAAGTTGTCATTCACAAGCTTCCAAAAGTTGTCATTCCACAAGCTTCCAAAAG
>CM042189.1:30126809-30172070 GCA_023539305.1 Ilex asprella
CCTACAAGCCACAAAAGGGGTGGTATTTATAGGCAAAGCCTTTACAAACCCCAAGGGATAACATTTACAAACCCCAAAAATACCATTCACAAGCCCAAGGGATGACATTCACAAGCTTCCAAATGTTGTCATTCACAATCTTCCAAAAGTTGTCATTCACAAGCTTCCAAAAGTTGTCATTCCACAAGCTTCCAAAAGTTGTCATTCACAAGCTTCTAAAAGATGACATTTGGATTACTTTAATCTCTTTTTGTTTAGGGTTTTAATAATTTTCATCTTAGAATTCACAATTGGCTCCCCGGTAGTTTGTAGCTTTGACGCATAAAATCCTAAAAATAACAACAATTAATGCATTATCCCTAATTCACACACTAACCGTAATAGGTCAATTTTGATTAATTTAACTTTGTTTAACCAACACAATTGACCTATTAACTTAATTAAATCATGCATTAATCAAGATTAATCAGACGCTATTAAGGAAGGGGTGTAATGGAAAGCGAAAACCGTTCTCGAGAGCGGCCACAAAGAAACAAACTTTCATAGAGATGGGGGAGTCATACCAAACGCCCTTGTCTTGGCACGAATATTTTAAATTTCGAGGAAAACCAAAACGAGCCGATAAGACCCTCATGTAAGGCAATGAGACCTCGTTGGAACCCATGAGGTCTGAAGCTCTAGCGACAGCCCCAGCACCTTCAGCTCTATCAGAAATTCCCACACCACTCACTTTGGATTTACCTTTACTAAATTTTTTGGGCATAGGGGATGATGACGAGAGGGCTCCTCAACGTTTTCCTCAACATCGACAGAATCGACTCTAGCAAAGTTGAGTAGAGCAATCAATCTCTTCACTCACATCTACTAAATCAACGTTGAGTAGAGCAAGAAGGTGAAAGAGAGAGCTGAAAAATCAATCGACTGATGAATATATATATGATCAATGCTTTATATCTCAAATTTGTATTCCAAATGTACATCTCAAATGAATAGAAATCATTGGATGAGTGGGTCCCATCAACTTTTTTAATGGGGACCCACTGATTCAGTCATCCTTGTTGATTTGGAATGCACATTTAGAATACAAATTTAAAATATATAGCATTGCTCACGTGTCAGGCACGTACGTTCTTCCAATGTTTTTTTTTATCAATCCTTCTTCCAATCTGCAAACTCTCTATCCGGAATGGAAGAATACTCATGAATGTCATAAATAGCCCTTAAATTATGATAATGGCTTTAAACTACATCTAATTAGTGTTTTATTATTTCAATTTAGTCTTTGAATTTTTACAATCCTTTGAGTAAATCTCTTTCATCTATTTCAAGCCTTAGAACAAATGATTTTTTTTGCCACATAAAATCATGTATTCATGTCTGAGACATAATAAGTAAATAAAAAGATACAAATTTTGCAGTTTTCAATAATTTTCACTAAATAAAATTTAAACGATCTAATAAGTATTCACATTTGACCAAAAAAATAAAACAAAACAAAACTTTTTAGTTTGGATGAATTTAGAATTGAGAATAAACGATTATTGAATAATTAAGACTTCAAATTGTTATTCTACCCGTAAAGTAGTGCATCATTCTCATATGAAGAAAAAAAAACGTTATTTAACATCTAAAATAGACAAAATTGATAAATTGAAATGATTTTAAAAATATACAGACTAATGGTTTGTTTGGTAGAAGGGATGAAAAATTGGAAGAATAAAAAAATGGATAGAAAGAATTTTCCATCCCTAGAGGGAAGTAATATACTTCCCCTCATTTAAGTTTGATATGATGGATGAAAAATTAAAGGGATACAATTTACTTTATTTGGTATTAGATTGAAAATTGGATGGAAAGGAAATATATATATATATATATATATATATGTCAAATTTACCATTATACCCTCACATCTAATATGTCAAGTTTTCTATAGTAAACCAATTTATTCATTTTGAAAATGTTAAAATCCCTCTTACAGTTTTACCGAAAAAATAATGCCACTAGTATATGCCCACCAACACTACCACATAGAAGAATATTGCAATTCATTGACATACTCAATTTTTTTACTGTCAAATGACCAGTGACAGTATTTTGAAAAATAACATGATTGCAAAATTTATATTAAAATGGTTGAATTGTAAAACACATAAACCACTTGTTTAGCATACGTACCCTTAACCCAGATTTCAAACTTGGATCCTATATCAATTGCCTGAATTTGATAGGCTAAAGCATATATAAATAGTAAAGGAGTAATCACCGACCCTTTATCAAGTAAATTGAATTCAAAATATTCAAGTAAATGAAACAAAAAAAGGTACAACACCAAGGAACCATCAACCTATAACTTATATAATATTAAGACCAAAAAACTTATAGTTGTGTTTAATTCACACTTTACTTTTTTTTTAGTGCGTTGATTTTTCTGTAATAAACAAAATATGATAGTGTTTTATCACAAGATAAAGACAAAAGTCATATATTAGATGCTTTCTAACAGCGACTTCTTGGTCCCAGTTAGTACCATTCAGACTTTAAAAAAAGTCAGGTCATTCTTGGCTAAATTATATTTTCTTGGACTTACCTATAGCGTACTAAATGGTTTTTTTCCACTAGAATATCTTTTGAGTTGATGTGCTGTGGAAGAATATTTTTTTGGTCGATCTTATCCAATTGATGATAATGTTTCGATCGAATTCTATTTAAAAAAAATCAGCTCAAAATTTGGGTAAGGTTGCGAAATATATCAATATTTATGATTTTTTAGTTATTAATTTTTGGATCATTTTAACAACTCAATTAAGTATTTTTTAGATTATTTTTATAATTAGATTGTTAAAATATAATATAATAATATGTAAACCAACACAATAAACTAATTACACTAAAAAATACAATAAATCTGATAATATTTTCTCTAGAAATCTAAAATACCATACATAAATAATTGCAAAATGACATAGTTTTAATACAAATATTTTTTTAAAAAAATGTAAATATACATGTAGGTTGGATAGAAATACATAATTTTTATGGTTATTCCACATTCCAACTCCTATTATCTGCAAAATACTATAATTTATTTCATAAGCCGACCAAAAATTTGTGGAATTCGAATATACTTTAACGTTTATAAACTATGTGACTCAGATTTGTGGAATTCAACTGAGTCACATAGTTAGCATGAAAAACTTGTGTCAAGTATAGCAAGCACGGGATAGATTCTCCCTCGAGTGCAAAACCCGATTATTTGGTTCTCAGTGGATGATACTTAGGCTTAGGGAAAGTTGGATTAAAGATTCGATTGAGTCACATAGTTAGCATGAAAAACTTGTGTCAGGTATACCAAGCAAGGATAGATTCTCCCTCGGATGCAAGACCCAATTATTTGGTTCATACACTCCCTTGTTGTGAAATTCCAAAAAAATGTATCGGTATACGAAACCGGCAATACTACACTAAAACTCCGTTACCCAACAAAGACACATGATTTTGTTTTATAAAATAGTCATTCGATGTATAACATCCAACAATGATATATGATTTTGTTTTATAATAAAAACACATTACTTTTATTTCAAAATGATCATTAGATGTATTTCATCAATGGTGGATTTATTACACATTGGTACAATTGTGTTGTGGGAGCCGGTGAGGGCTCGAATTAAAGTGCATGAGTGAGTCTCATCTCATTTCATGGCATGACATGGTAGAATTCTGAAATTGAATTGCATATTCTTGTTTGGTATGGTTGATGCTTATTGAATGTTGCATGTGAACACTTCATATGCACTTAGGTTGCAGAATAGCCTCTGTAGGAGATATCCTAATGAGCATAGCTCACCCTATATAGAAAAACATTTATGGTGCGAGGTTCACGCCGGTGGAATGCTCTCAATCGGGGCCTAAAATGTTGAAGAAAATCCGACTTGTGGCTTTTAATCAATTTTTATAAAACATTTGCAAAGTTAATTTTTGAGAATGCAATGTATGTAAAAAAATTATAATTTGAACTTGTATTAACTATGTTTGAAGTATATTGGACCTCAGATAAGTCATGTGATTATATGATTGCACATGTTGTGCTTTGGGTAGAGCTCCCCATACAAAAGTGACGTTGCCTAAATTTTGTTAAATTATAGATCCCGATAAATAGGGTATAATGGTGTGATATCGAATTATACGGTATCTACAGGTATTCCACAAGTTGATAAGTGATTAACGGGTTAACAATGAACCTCCAATTTTTGGAGTGTCACATAGCTCGTCTCAATTAACACCTCTAAATTTAATTACTCTTCAGATTTTAATTGTAGTATTGATATTAGGATAAATTAAACATGTCTTGGGATTTTTGATAAGTTTATATGGCCTATGATTGTTGAGCATATGGGTCCCATGTGGAGACATGCTTGCGGTTCTATAGGATGGTTAGAGAGCGACGCCACAGTCCACTCTTTTTCCTGGTGTTTCACTCTGCTCTCCCTCCAAATTGGTTGTCTTTTCTTTTGGACTAATAAATTTGATTGATCTACTATTTCCAATAATAATATCACAAAATAATTTTTTTGTGTCGTACTAAAAATAATTTTCAATCATAAATCTTAGTTTGAGTTGTTTATAATTACAAATTATGAATTTATGAAATAAAACAAAAAAATTTCTACGTTTCATATAATAATTTAAAAAAAATTAATGTTGTAGTAATTTAGTGGGTCAGCCTCAAAATTGATGTTGCTCGCATATTAGGCTCAGCATAATTGGGGGGCCTGTGAGGTGCTTTGCTGTATGATGCTTCTCCTTTGTGGTGTTCATGGTGGCTAAGGGTGTTAATCGTGTCATGTCATTTTCAATCGTATTATTTTTGTGTCGGATTATTTTTGATATTTGTAGAGTTCATGTTAATCAAAAATTATTTAATTTCACAATAATTCATATAATACTATTTAAAAAATTAAAAAAAATTATAAAATTTTTATTTTATGTTTATAATAAGCATTAAATACTTATTATTTATTTACAGTACTCGTTAATCGTGTTATTCGTGTCAAACTTTAATTTGACACATTTACTACACGTATGGACAAATTATGTTATTTTCAAATTTTAGGTCAAGTCGAATTCGTATTCGTGGAAAAAATTGACACCCCTACGTGTTTATTGGTGGAGGAAGCGTCGGAGATGAGTTGGTCCCAAAGACTCCGAATTTTTTTTTAGGCCAACTCTTAACAGCCCGTTATATAGTAGCATGTTATAGACTGTTTCTCAGAAGCAGGAAGTAACCTGATAATGAATTAGAGAGAGAGAGAGAGAGAGAGCTGAAAACTTGCTTCTGAGAATTGGGTTATTCAGAACTGAAATCTTAAGAGAAAGTGGTGTCGTTTTGGAGCTTTTTGGTCAATTTTACAATATTTTTGTTGTTTTGGGAAATGGGTTCAAGAATCCAGGTCTGCCTGCTGGTTATTTTTAGTCAAATGTTGAGTATAACAGCAGAGACGAACAGCAATGATCGTAAGTTACACTTACTAAGTTTTTCTGATTATTATGTGTAGTTCTTGTTCACTGTTCTATGATAAGATGAGTCTCAAATTTTCGTTTCCTTGCTCATATTCAATAAAAATGCTTCTATTAGATAATATATGTCCTGCAAATGTTTAATTACTAAATATATTATTTGGAAAATGTTGAAAATTCCCTATTAAAATTCACCCAGCATCATTAAAGCCGCCTCTTGCCAACACTTCTAAATGATTATGTATTTGCCTATAAAAGGCCTCACACTTCTGAATAAGATGACACACAAAAGAGCTTTTCTTTCTATTCTCTTCTATATTCTCTCATTATTCTCTCTCTATTAATTTTTGAATTAATTGTTTGTAATTAAATTAATTTCCTAGTTTTATAACACGTTGTCAACACAAAAACTAACTAACTGAGTCACAGTAGAATAATATTTTATATCTGAAACGTAAAATCAAGTAATGAATTTTTTTTTAATTAACACCATACATGTTATGAGAGAACATGGATGTGGGAATTTGATCATATTTTTAAATTTTCATTATATTTGAATTAGAGCTAGAAACAAATAAATTATGTTACCTGAAGTATATAAAAATTTAATATAAATTATGTTCCCGAAGAACATGAAATAAAAAATATAATACTTGAAATACAAAGAATTTTATTGTGCTAAAAAAGAGCATATAAATTATAGACATGAAGTTTGTAAATAACATATAAATTAAAGACTTAAAATTTGTAAATTACACATACATTATAGACCTAAAATTTATAAATTACATACTTAAAGTTTATAAATTATTGTGATATCAAAATATCATAATTTAACTTGTAGAGCCTAAAGCTCGTAAATTATTAAATACCTAAAATTGTGTCAGCAAGATGTTCGATATTAATTGATGTCTGTTACATTTTTCTCATTATATTCGTTCATATTTATGTATTTTTTCACCGGATTTATTTAGACACACATGTCTATCTAAAATAGTTAACCCCACCTTAAGAGAATTGAGGTCACCGATTCAAATAAACTATTTATAAAAAATATTAAAGAGATCGATCTCGTAGCTTTAGAGATCGATCTCCCTGATAGTTGAAAGACTGGACTTAATAAAATAAATTTTATATTATAACCCCCTTATCTTATAATGAGTACTAGTTAAATCCTTCAATTTTTAAAATTTGTATTTTTAACCTGAATTTTTCTGACATATTTATAAATAGATTCTTTTGATGGCAAACCAATATAAATACATAAGATCTTTTATTAATGATACGAGTTTATAAGAAGCACTATTAACTTGCTTGAAAAACAAATAAAAAAATTTGCAAACGACCCTTCGATAAAATAATATCAAATAAATTTACAGAAATCACGATCGTAGTGATATATAATTACATAAAAAAAAGTATCACTACATTGAGAATAAGAATATAAAAGAGATAATAAAAAAGCGTTTGAGAGATAACAGAAACATTTAAATTTTAAAAGAAGGAAAAATTGAATAATATGGGGAGTAAAGTGTAATTATTTAAAGTCGTTGACAAGAAAATTCGGAGAAAGGACAAAAAAAAAGTAAATGGAGTTGAGACCATATATTTTTGATAAGTATCTATCACTATGCAAGTCACTATACAAGTTACTATGTATATAACCGTGTAGTGGGGCCGATATGCTTAAATTTCATAAAGGTATCCTAAGATTTACATAAATTATATAAATATTTGTTAAAATTATGCAATTATCCTGAAAGTTTAATAGGATACTCTCAAATGCTAAATAAATGTAATGCTTGTCTTTATCAAAATTTGTCTTTCTCTCAAAATGATTCAATTATTCCTCTCAAAATATGCTCGCACATTTGAAATGTATAAATGTTTCCCAAGTGTAGGAAGTGTGTGCAGTGTAATAACTCGAAAAATTCGAGATCATCTCATTAGGGAACGAATGAAATTTGAATGGTGATTTCTTGAAAAATAAAATGAAAGGTCTTGGATTAGTGAAAAATTATGAGAGTAGTAACTAATCTAATAAAATCAAATGGAAAACAATCGGCCAATCTTTGGAAATCATCTCACCGTAATCAAGCTTATTGATTCTCATTTATTACTCATCTAAGCTCATAATCAAATTTACTCAAACGGAAAATATTCAACTAAAATTGGATTTGAAAAATATGTTGCTTTAGAGATAGGTAATAAAATCTAGAGTGATAAATACGTATATGTATAAATGATTTCCAAGTATTATCCATGCCAAAAGAACCATTGACGAGAAATAAAGGTGAACACTTAACAACTAGTTTTCAAAATTGATTCTAGAATGATAAATACGTAGATGTATATATATAATTCGAGCATTACTCATGTCGGAAATCCGTCAACGATAAATCAAAGAGCATATATAAACACTAGCTTTCAAAAGTGATTTTTACCATATAAAAACCATACTATCTGATAAGAATACATTAGAGAATCAACAAGACTCAATCACAAACAAGAATCATCCCTCGGATCACACCGAAACTTAGCCGAAAATAAAACCTATAACTTTGAAATCGGCAATAAATAACATACAAAACATACGTAAAAAATAACAAAATTAAAGGAAATGCTTTAACTAAGATTGCTTCTCAATACTAAGTTCAAGTATAAAGACTAGATGCAACAAAGAAACTCGGAAATAAAAACGATGGTTGTCTTCTCCGAAGCATAACGAAGCTTTTAAAATGGAAATTTACAAAATAAATTTCTAAAATAAGTAAAACTAAACAAAAGACTCTCTAAAAATCCTCCCCCTTATGTTTAGAAATACTAATGTATATATAGTAATGATCTTCTCCATCCATTAACCGAAGCTGTGGATGAATTGTCAAAGAAGCTTTGTCTGCCATTGTCAATCAATGAGGAGTCTTCTTGAACTTTGGGAGGTGCAATCCACCAATAGAAAGTAGCCTCATGGGGATTGGTAGCCACTTCATGAGTGTAGGAAGAAGAATAGCCGACCTCCCTCGACGAATGAGAATGCGGGAAATTTTTTCTTGTAGCCGACTTAAGATCAACTGGTTGAAACTGAGGTTCAACCCGTTTATCGTCCTCTTCAACCGGTTGAATGAATGTCAGTATCTTGTTCTCATTTGGCATTTGTCTAATCAACCGGTCGAACACAAATGTTTAATCTGTCGAAGTGCTCTCAAAACTTTTCATTTTTCTGATTGAAGTGGTGTTCAACCAGTTGAAGTGGTTTTTTTTTTTCACGTTTGCTCCTCTGGTTCAACTCATCTTCATTCCAATGGTTTTCCATGTCCTTAGGCTTGCTTCAACATGTTTTCTTTCATCTCTGTTTGTACCTACAATCACAAACACCCTCTTTACTCCAATTTCAACACAATTCAAAAGATTAAACACTGAATACCTATGCAACAAGAATGAATTAAACTATGAAATGTGCAATATTATGCCTTCAACATACCCCACAACTTAAGCTTTGCTAGTCCCTAGAAAACCAAAAATAGAAGAACATGCATTCATCCATTCATTCATCCCACACACACTCAAAATATACGTGTAATCCATACACTCACACAACATACTAATTAAAACACAAACATGCATCAAAACTACTAAACTCCTAGGATTCATAACAGGGGCGGATCTAGGATTTCGTCCCAGCGGGGGCAACCTATATTTTAAATTTTAAAGTATAATTATAACATTGTTTTTATCAAAATATGTTTTATTGATAAATTATTTATAAGTATAGTTACATAAAAAAATGTCATTTAGAGGCGCAACTAATGTATATACTTATATCCCAAAATACCATATACTTTAAGAAAATCTCAAAATACTTAGGCCTGGACAAAGAAAACGAAGGCTTACAAAAAAAAAGAAAAAAAATAGGCGTGTCAAAAGTTAGCTTTTAAGGGTTAAAAATTATATTAATATACCCTATACTTTAAAAAAAAATTAGTGGGACAAATTTAAGATATTCTTGAAATTTTTAAAATTAAACTTATTTTCCAAATTTTTTTAAAATTTCAGTGGGGACAGCTGCTAGCGTGAAAAATGAGGAGGAGCTATTGAAAATTATATTAATATACCTTATATTTTAAGAAAATTTCAGTGGGGGCAAGTTTAAGAAATTTTTAAAATTTTTAAAATTACACCTAAGGCCCAAAACTTTTTAAAATTTCAGTGGGGGCAGCTGCCCCCACTGCCCCCACGCTAAATCCGCCACTGATTCATAATGCATTGTAATTAAAAACATTAATAAAAACTAAAGACACTTTCGTAGGATTCACGATTGCATTTAGTATATGCAACAAGTAGTTAAACTCCTTGGTCACCCCTAGTGGACGAGTTTTATCTCGTGAAGATTTTCAGGAATGATACCTACAAACTTATTTATTACACTTCCTGGACTTAGAACATATGCTATTCTATTAACAATGAGATTTAATAAAAACTCCCCATCCACTCAAGACATTTACACATAAACTGCATTATAGATTTAAATGCTATGCAAAAATATTCACATACACATTTTTATTAGAGACTCATGTGTGTGTGAAATGATAGTGCAATTTAAGAAATATATCAAATAAAATTGACATCTTTATTAGCTATCCAATATTAGCTTTGATGCAAATTTCACCAATGATTTTCTCTTAAGACATAAAACAATCTGATTTTACTGACATTTCACTCGTGGTCTATATGCGATACGGATTCTTGTGATTCTAAACAAAGTATAGCTCACATATAATTTAGAAATGACGAACAATCATGCAAATGAAACGACCTTTGTATAATCTCATGAAAGGAAAAGCTAGGACAAATGAAAGTAATGCAGTTTACCTATCTCTATATGATTTAGAACATACACTTTCCATAATTCCCAAGATCAAATAGGACTTTATCCAATTGTAACGTGGCCTCGGGTAAAAATTTAGGCTAAAGAAATGAAAGGATATAGGAATTCTAAAAGGAGTTATCCCGAGAATATGACTTTACTAACCATATCTCTTTTTTTCGAAATCAATTGGCTTACTACTTTCATATCTCTTTCTTTCCCCTTTTTTTCATTGCCTTTTCACAACTTTTTCTTTTCTTTTTTCTCTGTATTTTCTTTTCACTTTCTTTCTTTCTTTATTTATTTGCTTTGGTTTTGGATATCAACAGTTCATGTACTCATCATCCTTTTTCCTCCACTTTTATTTGCTTCTTTTCTTTTCTTATAACCACAATTCCCCTTCACATTGTAAACATTATCAATCATGGGATAACCAAGGTAAGATAAAAATATTTATGGATGGCTTGGTTAATCATGTGGCTAAGAAATGAAATTTTCATTAAAACTCAATCACGGCTTTTAGGGATGATGTCAAGAAAGAATAGACTAAGACTCAAATTAATTCAAAGATGGCCTAAGATCATTTCTCAAAAATACATGGCAAGGTTTTTCTTATTCATTGAGATATAATCAACTAACTACCTCCTTTATATTAATCAAAACAAAAATAATAAGATTATTGAAAGATATTGAATTTGAAAGAATTGTCTTTTGAGTAAATATATTTCAATCCTCCAACAAAGAATGGCAAAAAAACACTCACATGGGTCATACATTCATCTCTATTATATATGTCAAGCCTTTCAAGATGTGAATTTCATTTCATAAATTACAAAAATTAGCATGCTCATGGTGCACATAAGTTGAGTTCCAAATGAAAAAATATACATGATACTTAAACATAGAATAAACTCCTATAATATGCTAACATGAAAATAACTCAAGATTCAAATTGAATAATTACATATCTCATGCTAATTAAAAGAGAATAATATAGTCCAAAACAAATGTGTTGTTTCTTTTTCTTCTTTTTCTTCTTTTTCAATTTTTATTTAAATTTTTAAAATTTCCTCATTTTTCATCTATAACATGGTGGTGTTGTCACACCCCCCACCCCGGATCACATAGGATGGGCGGTAGACCGGCCACTAAGGCCTTAACCTACCAATCTTGTACATAATAAATGTAAAATACAGCGTAAGACAAATAATAAAGTGATTCAATTCATCAACCTAATGAATACTAGAGGAATAAACTAAACATCACCGACGTCATTATTAAACTCATGTAAAACAAGAATTTAACCATAAAGTTCACTACTCTAAACATAAGCAATATTGTTCCCAAAACTAAAAAAAACTTTTATTCCTAAAGACCTATAATAAAATAAATCTTCGATTCCTCTAATCTCTTGTCTATCCGTGGACTTACTCTTTACCCGGATCCTCACCTGAAAAATGTTAAATGTTTGGGTGAGCACAAAGGCCTGTGAATAGCAACCACCTTTAATAAGGTTTGAAAATAAATCCCAGAGTTTATATACAAAAATAAACTTTGATACACACATGTACAACAAATTGTACACCAACCCCTCCCACATAATCATTAAAATAAAATGATTTCATAATCACAAATAACTTCATAAATGAAAAGACATTTAACCCAAAACATTCATACATACATTCAGTTCCAAATATATTTGTCAAATCATGCTTGTTACCACTAGCCTGGTAACTAGCCCAGTCTCTTGTCATCACTAGTCTGGTAACTAACCCAGTCTCTTGTCATCACTAGCCTGACGACTGACCCCGTCTCTTGTTATCACTAGTCTGGTAACTGATCCAGTTGCTTGTTACCACTTAGACATGGTAACCCCAGTCCCCGTCTCATCTCATAAACATAATTTTCACACACACAAAAACTATAGTTTTAATCCCAACGCACACAAAATTTCTCTTGCATCACCAAAACAATGATATAAAATTATCTCACAAGTTTTCCAAAATTCACATGTAGAACAGTTCACAATTTCAAAATATTTAATTACAATCCCAAATATCAACACATATATCATATATATGAAAAATCCACACGCACGCACCTACACATTTAATATAGAAAATCCTCCCAAAAAAGTAGTAAACTAATCACCTTGATTTCTAAAATCCAATTCAATGCACTCTTTACCAACCTCAATGCAATCACCACCTAATCCAAAATAACATATAACAGTCAATCATTTTTCCTAATTTCGCCGTTTCGCGATTCTATATTTAATTTTTATACTTCCCACATGTTGATATATACTTAATATATATTTTACATATAAATATCCTTTCTAATATGATATAACTAGTCATAACCCGTGCCTGAAGGCACAATAAAATATAAAATTCGAGCGTCCAAAAAATCTATCCTACTATATTAAATTTTTTCAAAATATAGTAACTACAAATTTATAAAATATTAAATAATTAAATATATTATAGAAATGAGTGATGTGATATTTTTAGGGAGTAAATATATAAATGATTAAACATGTAATAGAAATTAATGATGCGATTTAACGTTTGAGTCTGACAAAAGGATGATGGGGTGAGGTAAGTGATTGGTGATAGTTTTGAGGGGAAAATATGATTGAAATAAAATTCAAACACACTCCTGTTTTATTATATAGATAGGTCGTGAAAGTATTCTGGACTGTTTAGAAAAAGTTTCTAAAATTTTGGGGTCAAATCATAATTTTTTAAAATTTTGGGGTCAAAGTATAGTTTCTTTGAAAAACCAATTTTCTGTTTTCGAGGTTGCCATAAATTTTACAAAATTATATTATTCCAACTTGCCAAGTAAAACAATAGTTAAAATTAAGTTTAGAAAAATATAGGAGTCAAAGTAAAACTCTTTGAAACTAAAGGGTACGTTTCCATAATTTCCAAAATCTCATCTCCTTCAACCTACCGAAAGTTGCAGGTTTGCAACTTTTTTTCATCTTTCCCTTTGTTTTCTTTTTGTTTTTTAAGAAATTAAATAAATTCTTTAAAAGTCCCAAAAACAATAAATCTATATTAGGTCAAAAAAACACTTCAATTAACAACTTACACTAATACCCATTTATATATTCATCTTTAATTCCCATCATGAACACACACTCACATATACATATACATATACATATATATATCTATATAATAAAGTAGAGCTGAGTTTGAATTTTGAAAACAAAGAGAGGCTCAGATCGTTTTGAGACAAAACATAAACATATCCAACGAACAACGTAATCCCAATATAAAATATGGTTCAGATCGATTCAATATCATTGATCCGACGATCATAATTAATCTACATTCCAACAAGACTCCACTACATTCATTTTATCACTCCTCATTCCCATTTAAATTATTGGAGAGATTGAATAAGACTCTACTACATTCTTTTTATCTCTTATCATCCTCATTCAAACTATTGGAGAGTTTGACTTAGACAGTTATATATATATATATATATATATATCTCTACACTAACAAGATAGAGACAATTTCAAATTTTCAAAATTAAAATTAACACTCTCAATTTAAAAAAGGAGAAAAACAACTAAGATTTAATAGAAATTTAAATATACGGTTTAGATATCATCAAAATTCATTTAATCTAATCCCACCCAAATATTAAATTCTGCCCAAAAATTAAAATCCACTACACAAAACCCCAAAAAAGTCAATTTGTCTCCTCTCATCTCTTTCTCTCTCTCCCCTACGACTGACACTCTTGCCAAAAACACACACATAGACAACGACAGTATCTCTCGCCCTCTCCTACGACTGTCTAACTCACCTTGCCATCGACGACGACCACTCACTCATGTAAGTCTCTCTCTCTCTCTCACGACGCACACATTCGAACCCCCCCCCCACACACATTCAAACCCATACACAGAGAGAGCAGCGAAACCATAGACACAACATTACACATACCCCGCAATGAGTTGGGATTGAAAAAAAAGTTGTTGTTTTTTTGCGTTTGTATATTTTCGTGGAAAAGTGTTATTTGTGTTAGGACTTTCTGGAAAAATCTTTGTTTGATTTGAGTAAAACATCATATCTGTGAGAAATTTTTTGAAGAATTGATGAAGCCAAGAAATTGCTAGGGATTTTGGCAAAATTTCAAGAAATTATTTCCTGTTGTTGCAAGTTGATTTTTTTTTTTTTTTTTGAATTTCAATATAAGCTTAAAACTTTATGAATTAGTGGATTATGATTGTGAAATTTCTTAATTTGGTACTGAGAATAACTCATCCATTACGAAATTGGGATTTTGATTTTCCTGATTTTGCGAGTTATGAATTGGAGTTTATTGATTTGGGTGACCAATGACAGTGGGCATTTCTATGTTTCAGTTTGTGTCCGTATGCGTTGTGGGTGTCCTATTTTGGGTTCAGCTTAATGGTGCATGTTTGTTTTTTTGGCCAAAGCAAGTTATATTTGCTTAACTAGCTACCATAGTACCACTCCGTTTGTTGATAATCCACATCAACCATTTGTTGAAATTCCTAGCAGAACCAAATCATAAAAAATCCAGCTAATGACTAACATATTGTCATTATTTGAAGATGTCTTCTTTGGTTTTTATGTAATATTTTTTGTATTGATTGGGTTTAATTTTTGCAAGCCCATTCAAAGAATGAGGTGAGCTAAACAATGGTATGTAGTTGTAGTTACATTTATATGGAAGGCGTGAATTTTTTTTTATTGGCTTGAAGCTCTTTTGTTATATTTCCTTTTGGATTGTTGCCAACTTCAATCTTCTGATAGTGCCTTTATTTAGATCAAGTTATCAAGACAGTCAATCTCATGTGTTTATTATGCATTGGTCATCACTGTTTGGTGGGTATGACTTTTCATGATGTGTGCGTCTTCTTGCAAGATTGTATTCAAACAATAGTCATTTTTTTTTTTGAACAATAAACAATAGTCATTCAATCTCTATTTCTTCTTTGTCTGTCTATGTGAAACACCTATTTGAAGAGAACTATTAAAGGCAGTGATATAGTTTGATACTCATGGTATTTGTGAAGTCTGTTCCCAGCAAAATTGCAATATTAATTTTTGTGCTTATTGGGTCAAATTTCATTTTGGCAATGGGTCTTTCTTTATTCATGTGTTCAAGCTTTTGCCAAGTCAATATGTAATTCTATCTAACTACATTTACAGTGATTAGAGGTGTTGCTAGGTGGTTTTGAAAGAGTTGTATGGCGGCCTTTGATTTGAGAAAAGTTACGAGTTTTGTTGGGGCTGTTTGGTTGTTTTAGGGAGAAAAGTTTTGAATGTTGTTGTGTGCGGTGGCCATAAGCTATTTGAATTAATTCATTATGATTTATTTGTTACTGCTCATTATTTGTGCATGCAGAATTATGTGGGGAGACTTACGGTTGAAAAAATAAGTGGTGAATGTGGATCTAATTCAGTAAACACTAGGTGTGAATTCAAGGTTTGCATGAACTTTTAAAATGCTTTTTTTAATCAAGATGTACTTGGTTTGTCTTTCGTATTTATTTACTGCATGGTCTATGAGTATTATTCTGGATTGTAAGAAAGTCATTTTTTTAAATAAAGTTTTTTCATTTCTTTAGTATTTGGATATTTATTTTGTGGTTATATGGTGATGATACTTAGTATCATTAGTGATAAAATCGGTTTGAAATCATTTTCTTTAGAATGTTGTGGATGCCATTATATTTTTCATATATGACTATTCATTTAGTAAGTGCATTAAGTGCAACATTTTGGTAAATATTTGAATTATGATATTGCAATAGTTGGTAAGTAGTTGTATTAAAATATTACTGTGGTGCAATGGTATGTTGGTTATTGGTTTCAGTCATTTTTTTTAAAAAAAAAATTTTGCATCAATTTATAGTGCCTTCAAGCATAAGCAATTGCTTGCAGTTCTGTTGGGGACAAATATGGAGAGGCATTGTGACTTGATTTTTGGGATTATTTGGTTTCTATGGATTGAGTGAATGTACTTACTTATTCTTATTAGTTTAAGTTTGATGTTAATTCAATTTATATTTGTATGATAATATAGTGTTAATAGTACTATTAACGTGATGCAATGAGATTATTGATTGAAGTCACGTTTATTTACATAAAGATCTTATTCTATGAGTTTACACAGTAGTCGATATTGTTCAAGGGTAATATGTTCAAATTAAATTTTGACAACATTTTTAAAAAATAATAGTTGGTGCATGCTAATTATTGAAATTTTGTTTGTTATAATAGTTATTTTGATCTGAGTGTGTTAAAGGTGGTGTAGAATTATGACATACATCAACATGGATGCAATTTTGGGTTATTGTTTTTGTTGTTGTTATGTAGTGCCTTCAGGCACGGGTAATTTCTAGTATATATATATTATGATAAAACTAGCACCATATGATTTAATATAAAACCCATAAAATAAATAATGGATTCATACTTTCAATAGATCTAAATCCCTTCGTCGTCGTCTTCTTCTTCTTCTTCTTCTTCTTTTCGTTCTTCTTTCTTCCTTCTCTCTCTCTCTCTCTAACGGCAAAATCCTTCTTTCCCTTTTTTGTTTTTTTTGTTTTGCCCTATTTTGACTACCTACACGTATATATATATACAAAGCAAAACAAACCCTATAGTAGCCCTACAATTCTTCATTCATTAATTACAATAACATCTCTTTTCAAAAATAATATCATAAATTGACCTAACTAAGTTATAAATATATATTTCAAAAATTTGGGGTATTACAGGTGTAATGTAGTATTGGTGCACCCTTACTATTATACCCCCACCCTGGATCACATAGGGTGCGGTGGACCGGCCACCAAGGCGTTAACCAACCAACCCTGTACATAATAAATGAAAAATACAGTGAAAGATAAATAATAAAAGTGATTTATTCCATTGAACTAATAAATACCAGAGGAATAAATTAAACATCACTAACATCATTACTAAACTCATGTAAAATAATAATCAAACCATAAGGTTCACTACTCCAAACATGAGTAACATTGTTCCCAAAATAATTAAATACTTGTATCAAAATTACAAAAGACATTTATTCGTGAAGACCTACAATAAAATAAATTCAAGTCCTCTAATCCCTTGTCTATCTGTGGACTTACTCCTCATCCTGATCCTCTCCTAAAAAATATTAAATATTTATATGAGCACAATGACCTCTGAATAGCAACTACCTCTAATGAGGTGTAAAAATAAATCTCACCATTTATATACAAAAATAAATTTTGATATAAACATAAGTACAACAAATTGTACCTCATCAATCCCTTTCACATAATTATTTAAACAAAATGATCTCATAATCACAAATAACTTTATAAATGAAAAGACATTTATAACTCAAAATACCACTCATTTTCACAAACAACTTTATAAATGAAAAGATATTTATAACTCAAAACACTAACACACACATTCAGTCTCAAATACATTTATCAAATCATATTTTTTACCACTAGTCTGGTAACTAGTCTCGTCTCTTATCATCAATAGCCTAATGACTGGCCCATCGATTATATATTTAATTTACATACTTCCTACCCGTTGATATATACTTAATATATCATTTACATAGAAATAACATTTTTAAAGTGAGCTAATAGGGTATGGAAGTAACCTGGGCTGTTTATAAAAAGTTTTTAAAGTTCATGGGTCAAATCATAGTTTTTAAAACTTTTGGGGTCAAAGTGTAATTTCCAAAAAAAATGAATTTTCTGTTTTCGAGGCTTCCAAAAATTTTACAGAATATTATTTAAGGTTTTATAGACCCATATTTTTAGAATACAACATCAATTTGATTTATTAGAGTAACCCTTGATTTTTAAACACTTAATCGAAACTTTTAGGGGTCGTTTCAAAATTTCAAAAAAAATTCAAGACTCGGGGCCTGTTTTGAAATGACAATATTTGTTTCAAGAATATAGGGTCATTTACGTAAATTACCAAGTTCTATGGTGGTCAAAATTGAGTTTATAAAAATATAGGGGTCAAAATAAAGTTATTTGAGTTTATTTTTTTTGTCCCCCTTTATTTTTCAACTTAAAACAATCACAATTGTAATGGTCAATTTTATGACAATAGAAATATTCAACACTATTGTGTTTTTTCTTAGATTGTGATCGCTTTTCCTTTTTTTTTATCTAAATTTCAACAGACTGACTTTTATTATTATTAGAGAAACTGTCATGATGACCCCTCTACACAAAGACCATCGGCCTGAACATCACTATCTTTACCATTCAATTTATTATGCAACTCTTTAGAATTCAAAGAGGATTTCACATCAACTAAGAAAATCGAGTCTCTCTCATACAACATTGAATTAACAAAATTATCAAACGAATCAGCGAATGAGCATAACACAATAAGGGCTTGATCTTCATCTCTAATTTTAGTATCAATATTTTCAAGTCCATAATAATTTTGTTAAATTAATCAAGATGTTCATTAATGAGTACAAAATAGTATTAAATTGATATTGAAGACAATTATAATATTGTGAAAGTAAAAAGAGAATACAAAATAGACATAATAGGAAAGTAACACGGTTCTTCATATTTTGATTGAATTAAATAGTATTTGTTAGAGATTTTTTTTTTTTTTGTCAATGATTAAACATCAAAACTATTTTGATCATTATTGCAGTTGCTACTCTATATGCTATCCAGTCTAGCTGGCAGAACACGCCACCCTCCTGGAAGGGGTCTGATCCTTGTAGCAATTGGGACGGTATTACATGTACCAATTCAAGTGTTACCTCCATGTAAGTCAGTGGGGTTTCAACCTTCTAAAGTTCATAGAGTTGCTTAGTCTTGTTTTAACTTGCGAACTCTATCGCAGAAATTTATCAGGCATGCTTGTGTCGAGCAACCAGTTTGACGACATTACATCATTCACCAATTTACAGAGTTTGTAAGTTTCATGTCTCTACTTCTACTTTTTCCTTGTACATGTGATTTGTGTCTACTTTTTTAATTATTAAAGATGTTAAATTGTAGTTTTCATATATAATCTGACATTTCAGAAACCAACATTATTCATGCTAGACTACATTGCTCAAACACCCTTAAGGTTCACAGGTCAAGTTGTTGAGCACTCATACAGGCATAAGTAATGGTCCAATACTATTCATATCTCTGATACAAGCACCATGTAGACTATCTTTGGGAACTTGCATCACTGGACTTGATGCAACTTTTTTTTTTTTGACTCTATTTTCATAATTGATGCATCAAGATTGTGATCGGGTGTGCAAATAATTTTTATTCTCCTTTGCGACTTAAGATTACAAAACCCTTTGGACAAACAGTTAGTGTGGACATGTCACTTTGGTTGCTACATATTACTCATTTGTTGTCACATATAGAAGTCCAGTGTTACAAGAGATGTATTGAAGTACTACATCTTTGATCAAAATAAAAAGTACTACTTCCCTTTTTCTATGAATTGTTTGAAACAATACTCTAACATTTCCTTAAGATTAGAAAAGGTTTAGCCATGAATCTCCTAGTCGAGAACAATATTCTTCGTATCAATTCTGCTAAAAATTAGCTCATTTGTTGAAAAAATTATATTGTCGCCATCTATAATATAAAACAGGATAGACTTCAATAAGCTCATCTGACGGTCTCAAATAGACACATCAAATGGTCACCAACATTGCTCTCAAAACCATTCATATTGAATTTTTTTCCCCTCTGAAATTCGTCACTTATCACTTACGTTGCACCGTACCTTCAGACACAAGTTAACCGTAGTTAATTACTATAGTAAAACCTACAACATATTTAATTAAGTTTTTGTAGCCTGTTTGCTTTGAGAATATCACTGTTGCGTTGATATTCCACTACTATTTATAAATCTTGTCATTTTGATTCTAAGCTTCCCATCTTCACATGAAATTACATTTTGCACCCCAACTACAGTGGCATATGAAGATCTCATATTACAGACCCACTCAATCAAGTGTAACAAAATTGATAAGCTTTATTGTTGCTTTCTTATTTCACCAAATGACAAGCCTAAAATTTCTTCCTTCATATTCAAGCCTAATATCTCGTCCTTACTCTTCTTTCATATGTTTTTTTTTTCCTTTTCTTGTAAAGTGGTGATCGCAAGAATGCTGAGAAAATTAGGAAAAAAAAAACATGACCAAAAAGTATTTGCTTTAAGATGGATGTAGGGTAAAAAAAAAAAAGAGAACTAAATGGACATATTGGTGATAGAGTTGAGGTAGTGTCAGGAGAAGATATTAAGAAAGAATCGACTTAGATGATTTAAACATATTGATAGAAGACCTTGTAGTACCTGATAAATTTGAAACACATTTCCACACTATAGAAGGACAAATAGAAGAGAGTCATCAGTTGACATGCCATTAAGGTCCAATGGAATTGGTACGGATAATAGTGTTGCGCCAGCATTCCAGCACCACTATAGCGCCTAGCGTTGCAAAAGGGTGGGGAATATAGTCATCGTATTAGAAGTGGAAAAATGGACCCTTGACCAAGAACGAACAAGGGTGGAACCACAAAAGTCTTTGGGGCAACCTTGATATGACTCGCCTCCCCCATTGTGGAAATAAGGTACAAAGATGAGATTGCACTACTAACCGAATTAACATCCTCAATCTACGGGACAATGTTGCTCAACTAGCCCAGTGGACTAAGATAGGGGTTCCCCACCTATGGACATGGTAGTATGACCCTCCTCAAGGGACAACTAAGTAACGGGGGCGAACAAGAATAATTGTCAACCTCAACCTTAAATAAGGTGTCAAAGGTTTAGTCTACTCAAGTAGGTCTCCCAGTTCATAGCCCCCCTGCCCACTAGAATGTTCTTGATTGGGATTTAGGGGGACTTCTAAGGTAACTGAGGTCATTGGTCTAGATCAAAATATGGGATAATGAGACATATGGATTGGTGACTGAAGGAACAATACTATGTGGGTTTTCTCTGTTAGGCACCTTGATAAATGCCTCGAGGAAAGGTTCAGAGAGGAAATGGAGGACCCTAGGAAGAAGAGTGCTAGGAGTATCACAGACATGGTCCTCCCGCAGTGACCAATCACGGTTATTGACCATGGGAGCCCACTTTTGCCTCGGTTGTTGCAACCTCTTCAAAGACTGCATTTAGGCCGTGCTTGAGGAAACATCACATCCGCCTAATTAATGTTGGGACATGTGGCTCACGGTGAGCGGTCGCGGTCATCGCCATGGACAAGGTAGTAGTACGTTGGTGTAGGTGCTAAAGGGCTGCGACGAGTAGATATTGTACTATAAATACCTCTATTACTTACCCACTATAGGACATTCATTCATTACTATCCGGTATGAGATAGATACTCTAGTTGTTTAGAGCATTTAACCTCTCTACCTACCCTTCACCCAACTGGTTGGTCACTTCTTTAATTAGTCGTTCGAGTTGCTTTCATCCCTTTAATTCTACTCATCCCTTTAAATACACTTTGGCATACACACATGTGTCGTGTGTCAACCTCTTTTAACTCCCCATCTACACATTTTTTACTATATTGATGAGGAACCTATCCATGATAATGTGAAGGGTAGCAAACCAAAATATATATTAAATGAGATCGTAAAAAAGGACATGATAGTTTATTACTGAACACAACAATATGATTCTTTACGGAACCAAATGAAGGGACATGATTTATGTAGTCGACCCTAAAATTATTGAGAGAACGCTTAGTCTTGCTTACCATATTACTTTCTCTGCCCTTGAAAATTCCAGGAGAACACATCCCACCAAAAAAAACTAAAATTCAATTCTGTGGTTTATATCTTACTTTAATTCAATGGACATATCTTTACTTTACCTGTAGACATTGTTTTGTATTCTACATTATTGCTGATAAATTTCGTAAGAACCAGTTATTTTCTGATCAGTAGCTTCTGCATGCAGGGATCTTTCAAATAACATAGGTCTGAAAGGAACGCTTCCACCATCAATTAAGTATTTAAAGAATCTGACGACCCTGTAAGCAAAATCCTATTCCCTCCTGCTTTGAGTGGCAGCTACCAACTAGTGTGCTTCAGTTTTTACATTTGACTAATTTGTTTTCCTTTCACGTAGAAAGCTGGCTGCTTGTAGTTTCTTTGGTCCAATTCCAGACTCAATAGGATCTCTGCAACAGCTAGTATTTCTGTAAGGATTTCATTCCAGAGTACTTTGTTTGATTTTCGCAAGGTTTGATGATCATCCATTTCCTTACACAAGCTCAGGAATTTTGGCATTGTAGAAAGCAGTTCAAGTTATCTTTATATTGTTATGGAACTATATATATAATGGGCCCCTTTACACCATCTCCAATGAAAACCCAAACACTTACCCAAATTTAAGTATAAAAAGGGGGTAAAATGCTTGTTTTGGTATAGACCACTTCAATGGAGAAAGTCAAATTTAAAGGAGGAGGCAGAAATCCAAATTTAAATGAGGGTGAATTTAAATGAAGAGTTTTAGTAGAAGCTGCAGTCATCTTATTTTCTGTATCTTGTGAATTGCCGTTCTACGCAGAGCTCTGAATTCTAACAGGTTCAATGGACTAATTCCAGCTTCTATTGGTAATCTATTGAATCTTACATTTCTGGATGTAAGTGAGAATCAGCTTACTGGAACCATTCCAGTGTCCAATGCAACTACACCTGGTTTGGATATGCTAGTTAAAGCAAAACACTTGTATGTTCTACTTCTGAAGTTTTCAAAATGTTTAGTTTCTTCTTTCTTGTAATTTTTTTTTCCTATTTGTCAATGTGAACATCTACCAATTATGTACAGTCATTTCCAAAATAATCAGCTTTCGGGCACCATCCAACCGCAACTTTTCCACTCAAACATGAAATTGATACATTTGTGAGTATATCTGCTTTATTACCTTTAAGTAAACAGGTAATTCAGATATGTTTTGTGCGCATTCACTTTGTTCACATATAAGTAAGAAGGCAGATGGTTTCACAATAGGCCTCCATTTTCTTCGTGTTTATTTTTTGCAGGGTTTTTAACAACAATCGGCTGAGGGGGAATATCCCTCCTACTCTAGGACTTGTACAAACATTGAAGGTGGTGTAAGTATCTCCATCCTTACCTGCCCTGAACTTTTATAATTTAGTTTGCGCTGAATTTTGTGTTGGCTACAGCCGGCTAGATCGGAATTCATTAAGTGGGTCCGTCCCTCCGAACCTCAACAACCTTACAAGCGTCAGTGAGCTGTAAGCAGACACAGATGATTTCTCGAACTTAAAGATTTTAGATTATCATGCATTAGATTCTCCGAGTAATAAAAATGGGACTTGGCTATATACTTTCAGGTACTTGTCCAACAATGAACTCACAGGACCTCTTCCAAACCTTTCCGGCATGAACTTACTTACCAACGTGTAAGCTGGGGTTACTTTCTTCAATCTTTCATATTCGTATACGTTTTTCGTATTTGTTTTTTCTTTGTCAAATTTTTATGGCAATTATACTCTGTAATCATGTGATCCATTGGAAATTCTGACCAAAACCTATTTGCTTTGTAGGGATATGAGTAATAATAGTTTTGATGTATCAGAAATTCCCCCGTGGTTTACCGAAATGCAGTCTTTGACGACATTGTACCCATCTCTCTCTCTCTCACTCACTCACTCACACACGCACAAACATGCAGCAGAAACATGCATATTTTTCTTTGATGAAAATTGTGGATATTTTTCTTTCTTTAAACATTCATTCATGAAAAAGTTCTCTACACATTGTAGTCTCAAGAATAGTTAAACTACGATTTTTGTATCGTTGTCATACCCAATGAACAATCCTTCCCGCCTTTGGCGGGATTAGGAGAGATAAGTGGAAAAACTTCAGTGGAGATGTCTAATAGTAAGAGGGCCTCATTTTGTGTATGCATTCGTGTTCATTAGCTTCTGACTCAGATTTTTGTTCTGTCAACCCAAAACATGGACTTTCCGTCTTTCAATTTGGAACTGGGTATAAAAAAGACATTGCCCAAAATTTCTTCCAAAGGGATAACTCTTTCTCAATCAGCTTCTAACTCTGATTTTTGTTGTCTGTCTACCCAAAACATGGACTTTTTTGTCTTTCAAATTGGAACTGGGTACACAAAAGACAATGCCCTGAACTTCTTCCAAAAGGACTCTCTTTCCATCACTTTCCTTCCATCTCTGTTCCCTCTCTCTCGATCTCTCTCAATGTGTTTTTGTTATGTGTGTGTGCTGTTAGGAAATTTGTACGAAAATCTCCAACCTGTGAGGAACAAGAATAGAGAAAACACACGCCAAAGGAGAAAACAATCACACACACAAGACAGTATTTACGTGGTTCGGTAATTTGCCTACAACCACGAAGCTGCAGGAATTTTACTATTGAGAAGAAGAAATACAGAGGGCGGATGTACATTGCAATCTAACCCTAATCACCAAAATAGCAGTATTTATATATCTTGCGCATCGGCCCAAGCCTCCGCTCCATGGACTAAGCCTTATTAAATTTCACATTAAGAACCACCCAATATTATTTTGGGTCGGGTCATCATCCGGATCAACATGAAACTAGAGTCTACAAAGAAAACCCAACATGTGCGTGTGTCCAGTTGTCAACCTAATGGGTATACAAGATAGACAGGAGCAACTTTAAGGGTTGGAAGCCCCAACAGCTCTTCAATAACAATAAAAGAAAGTGGATTTTCTTGTTAATTTACAAGGAGTTTTTTGATGCTGTACATAAAATAATAATTCATTATTTACCTCATATTGACAGAGTGATGGAAAATACACAACTTGAAGGACACATTCCAGCCAATCTTTTCAGCCTCCCTCAATTGGAGTCGGTGTAAGTATAAGCTGAATCTCCAATAACACCATGAACACCAGATTTAATGTGGGTGATGTTCAGTAACTAAATTTTCAACATAGAAGAATCCAAATAAGGTTTTTTAAATGAGAAATGAGGCTGATGGGGCAATTTATTGGAAATATGTTGGCAGGGTACTAAGCAACAACAAGCTTAATGGGACATTGGATATTGGCATCAGTTATAGCAACAATTTGACCGTTGAATTGCAGAACAACTCCATTACCGACGTTACACCAAAAGAAAATTACAATATGGACTTGGCGTAAGGCAATTTATTTTTTTGTTGATTCACCATTGATTCCATTTTGGGATAGTGCATGCTGTGTGTTTAATGTTATTAGCATGTTATCCCCTCTTAGAAGTCATATTCTATTGTTCGATGCAGGCTTGTGGGCAACCCAATTTGTCAGGGAAATGGAGCAGCAGAACGATACTGCACAATTCAGAAATCGAACTCTCCATACTTCACACCAACATATACCTGCACTCCTGCGGTCTGCCGTGAAGGCAGAATATCAAGTCCAGATTGCAAATGTGCATATACAGGAACCTTACAGTTCTATTCTATTTCCTTCTCAAATTTTAAAAACTCAAGTTACTTCATCACACTCGCGGAGTCTTTGATGTCAGCTTTTCAGTCCATTCACCTTCCTGTGGATTCAGTTTCTCTTAGTGATCCGAACCTCAATTTAAACTCTTGCCTTTTGATCAGACTGCAAATCTTTCCTCCTGGTCTAGATCATTTCAATAGAACAGTAATTTCTATAGTTGGTTTTCTGCTCACCAACTACCTTGTCCAGATTCCAAAATGTTATGGGTCTTACTCCTTTAAAGACGATGGCTATCGTTGCTTTGCAGGTAAACTTGTATCTTATATTAACTAGTAGAAGCATTTTGGGTGTTTGTTGCAATGAGATACATCATTTTCTTTCCATACATAGGAGTACATCCTCTTAGAGGATCCAACTCAAAACTAATTGGTAACGAGTGGAGTAACCCTTCTAGTATATACTCCAACCTTGGCGGTCATAATTATTTAATGTAGGGTAGAAGATCTCTTAAACACTCTCCCTCACGTGGGACTCGGACTTGCATGTGGAGTCAACAAATAAACAAACTATTCATATTGTGAAATTCAAATGGGTAAGAGACTTCATCCACTGGCCACCCAAAATTCAATTCTAATATCATGTTAGAGTATCCAACTAAAAACTAATAGGCAATGAGTAGAGTAGCCTTCAAGTACATAAACAAACCTTTGCAATCTTAATTATTACAACCTCTGTTAACACATCCATCGACCTATTTTTGCATTTACAGGAGCAAAAAAACCATCTAATACAGGAATTATCGTTGGAGCAGTAGCTGGTAGTTTTGTGCTTGTGCTTTTAATACTCGGTGCA
Organism: Ilex asprella; assembly: GCA_023539305.1. Taxonomy (NCBI): domain Eukaryota; kingdom Viridiplantae; phylum Streptophyta; class Magnoliopsida; order Aquifoliales; family Aquifoliaceae; genus Ilex; species Ilex asprella. The sequence goes on from CM042189.1 coordinate 30,153,524, forward strand.
GGATTTTATGCTTTCCATCAAAAGAGAAAAGCAAAACGACCAGTTCAACAGAGCTACCCTTTTGGTAAGATCAATATTTGTTGTAAAACAAAGCTCTTTTTAGCTAAATTATACGAGATGCTCTAAAAACCATTTTCGTACAACTGTAGCAAATTGGGACTGTGATGAAAGCAGTGGCGGTGTTCCACAACTTAAAGGAGCTAGATGGTTTTCATTTGAAGAGCTTCGGAAATGTACTAACAATTTTGCAGAAGTGAACGCTATTGGATCTGGGGGCTATGGGAAGGTTAGATATTTATAGTTGCCTTTCTCTTTTTCAAATTTTTTTCAATCTCCAATTGATACTTCAGCTAGTACTTTAGCACCAGTCCTAGTTAAAAACTACAGTTTCAGACCCTAAACCTGTCCTAAGACTCTCACACCATTGATTAATCCACTCACCATCATATACTAGACAAGAAGACAGTACATATGTTAGATCTGGATGAATTGGTCTTATATGGCAATTATCGAAATATCAAGAAGACAGTACATATGACTTCAGAGAAGGGAATATTGAAGAACAAGCAAAATAAGTTCTCAAGATTATATAACTGCATTATTATCTAAAGTACAACACAACATTTTGCCCATTCACTTTATTATTTTAAAAACCCCATGCGACAGACATGCACTCTTTTTTCTTTTCTGATAACAAAATGTGTTTGCTTTGTTACCTGCCAAGAAAGCATGGACACGGATACGGAACACAGATATAACACGACACGGACACGTTTACACGAAATTTTTCAAAAAGTAGTAGGACACGGACACGTGAGCGATACGTTAAATAATATGTTTTTATATATATTTATATAAAATCATGTGATAAAATAAAAATATTATCATAATAATCTTTTAATTCATCATTGCCCTAATTCTAAAAATTTACATCATGATATCGTTGCATAAAAAGTATAATATAAGATATACTGATACACATTCAACATTAACACTCATGATTCAATGATCAATGACTTCTACAATTTTTACTTTAAAAAATATTCATTTCGTAATACTAATTTTCATCAAATTCCAAAAGTTTCAATTTTATAATTCCATTTTTTTTCACATTACTTTCATATTAAAAGACTATTCCATTTGTACATAAGTTCGTATTCGTATCCAAAATTATATTGAATTCATGTCCTATGTTCAATGTAATGATTATAACTTCTTTTATATTATGATTGTGACTCATATCTCTTTAAAATTATAAAAATAACTCTTAATTATAAAATTATTAAAAAAATAAAAATAAATCTAAAAATGTGTCCACGAACGTGTCCTAAACGTGTAGGCCACGTGTCCAAAACGTGTCCTAAAAAAAATTAATAATAAAAAAATCAGACACTCATTTTAACGTGTCCGACACGTGTCCGAACATGTCCGTGTCCGACATTGACACTCTGCCCAAAATGAAGTGTCCATGCTTCCTAGGTCCCCTGGATAAAAATTATTTTGACCTTCCTTCTCACATGACAAAATTTTGATGATTAACATGGGATTCTCGGAATTGTCCTGCTCTCAATATTAGTTGAGCTCCAGAATTTTCTACATTCTGAATTAATAGTTTGTTGACAGGTTTATAGAGGAACTATTGCCTCTGGCCAATTAGTTGCCATCAAAAGAGCTCGACAGGGATCATTGCAGGATGCTCTTCAGTTTAAGGCTGAGATTGAGCTTCTATCAAGGATCCATCATAAGAATGTTGTCAGCCTGATGGGTTTCTGTTATGAGCAAGGGGAACAAATGCTGGTCTATGAGTATATTCCAAATGGTACCCTGAAAGATGGTCTTTCGGGTAATTTCACTAATTTCTTATATTCCTTACAATATATGAAACAGTAGGAGCTATAAAAATAAGTACGACTAATAAAAATATATTCATGGTGCCATGCCGAATTACATAATGGCTAGTGGGCAGGGCAGGGGCCCTGTCTCGAAATCCCCATCCTGTGTCGCCCCTAAGCCACTGGACTACTCAATTGAATTATACCGTAGGGGTTGTAAAGTCCAACCGTAGACGAGCAATCACTCGTTAACCCAAAAAATTTGTCTCTTTTTAATCCTCAAGCGCAATGAACTATGCAAGAAACAAAATGGAGAATTATTATTGAGAAGACACAAATGAAAATTATTTCTCTTTGATAACCTGAACATGATCTATACAGGGAAGTCAGGATTCCAATTGAAGTGGATGAGGAGACTTAGAATAGCCCTTGATTCAGCCAAAGGTCTGGCCTATATGCATGAGCTTGCCAACCCTCCCATCATACACAGGGACATTAAGTCAACCAACATCCTACTAGATGACCGTCTAAATGCAAAAGTTGCCGATTTTGGCTTATCCAAACTTATGGAAGATACTACTAAGAGTTATGTCAGCACTCAAGTCAAAGGGACAATGGTAAGTAAGAAATCCTTAAAAGCTTTACTTTAGCATGGATGCCACTGCTTTGCTATGTAGCCATGTTTGGATGTCTTTTTTTGCTGAGGGGGGAGATGGAATAGTATGGCTTTGCCTTGCAAAGCTTTTTGGATAGTTAACAGTTTCGGATTGTTTATGGAATTGTTGAGATTGAAGATTATTATAACCTCATTTTCTGGCTAATCAAGGCACTGATCTTTGAAATGACTCCGGAGTTGTCCCACTATTTTTTGTAAACAGCTGAATATTACTGGAATTTTCAATTTTCATTGTGCATCACTTCAGTTATTGGATAAGCATTGATAAGCGGATAGCTTATTGGAATAATTTCTTGTACTTCTCAAGCAGGATGCCAAGTGTTTATTATAAACATACGCCTGAGGATTATATTCACTGTAATTATGATTTCTTACACTTGATTGAAAATTTGCCCATTGTACAATTCCCGGATGTACAATGCATGCAAAAAAAAAAATCCCGGAAAGTTTGGACATTTCTAGTGGAAAGCGGTAGAGGATATGGTCCGTACTTCTGCTGCTTGCCCCAGGCCACATACTGCACACACATTTTATAGGACTCTAAGTAGCTATTTAGCGTTTCTCAAATTTATCTATGCTGTGTATGATTGGGTATTTTGGTTATTTTGTTGGTGCCTCAATTTTGCTTTAGGTTGACACATGGAAAATCGATTTTTTTGTTACTGTAGGGATACATGGATCCTGAATATTACACGACCCAGCAGCTGTCTGAGAAGAGTGATGTTTATAGCTTTGGAATTGTATTGTTGGAACTGGTAACTGCAAGGGCACCAATAGAGGGAGGGAAGTACATTGTGGCAGTGGTTAAGGATGCAATTGCTAATTCAATGGATCAACATTACATTCAAGACATTCTAGATCCAACCCTCGATTCAAGTGAAAAACTTGGAGGCTTGAAAAAGTTTGTAGAGTTGGCAATGAGATGTATCAAAAACTATCCATCTGAGAGGCCTACAATGGGTGAGGTGGTGAGAGAAATCGAGAACATCATGCAATTAGCTAGTTCGAACAAGAATTTTGAAACAGAGTTCACTTCATCGAGTTATGAGGGGATTTCTGACGGGAGTAAGGCCTTTGATCACAGTGGTGGCTTCTTACCTCTTGATTTGGAGGGCCACTAGTAAGATAAATGTTTGCATTTCAAATGTTCAAGTTGGTAGCAGCAGGTTGTTTCTGTCCCTTCCTGCGGTGCCTTGGTTTGAACATTTAACTTCTTCAATCTTTTTCGATCTTTGAATCAGATTTCAGGTTGTAATCAATATAGTAATTAGGATGTGCATATATCGATCATTAAGCACGTGCGACTAATTAAGTATATTGTACAGAAGACATCGTGACAATGTTAGGATTCAAATACTTTGTATTTTCTATACCTTATACTAAGTTGTTTTCATTCTCTACAAAACCATTGATATTAAGTACTTTTCCCTTGTGAAAAATTGCTCCATTTCCTAGTTCCTATTGCAGTTGAAAATGCTTTGTATGAGCTTTACAGGTTTCAAATTTGAACTAGTTCAAGTTGGTAGCACAACCACCCTATTTAGTTCACATAATGAAAACCTTTCCTCTGTTTTTGCACAAGAAAAGGAGGGACTAATACCATTAAGCCAAACTGGTGTCTTAGTAGGAACTATTGAAGAGTGGGCGCTCGGACTTGAATCCTATCACCATCTTTTAGCAAGAAAAGTCCTACCCCATAAACAAAGGCCCGATTAAAGTGGAGTTTGTGAGATGTAAGTGGTAGGTTGTTTCATCTTTATTTTGTAAATATTGGGCTTAAAGCAATGACAAATGTTCATACGCTCGTCAGTGGACCGAGCTTGAAAATACAAAAAAAAAATGAAAAATTGTGGGTAGGTACCATACAAATTATTTATTTGTGGGCAAATGTTTTCTGGAAATCTATTGTTGATAAGTAAAATGTCTTGTGTCTACATACACATTGGTAGTTTTTTAAATATTTCCTTTACTAAAATGCACTCTTCCATAATTCATGGACTATTTAGTTTGTCGGTTCGATTTTTTGTGGGATTTGTTTTATAGTATCAATGGTTTGCTATTTTAATAGATCAGGATATTTGAATTTTAAATATCTTCTTCTTCTACTTCAATGGCTAGTGTTATACTTCAACGTCTGGTATTTTTTTTTTTTCTACTTCAATAGCTAGTGTTCTTCTTCTACTTCAACATATGACTTCATGTTAGGTTTGGGTATATATATTTTATGTTAATGTAATGAATTGTTCTCTGTAAACAGTGTGACACGCAGAGTAATGTCCAGGTCAACTAGATTTATTATGGCACTGTGTTGTCGTACTGTGTGAAGCAGAGCATTTTGTGTACGCAAACAATCATACAACTTTGTAACACAATGTGACGAGTTGTTTAGTGTCAAAGCCAACTACCTTGATATCACACTGTGTCAAATATAGTATGTTGCGTATATGCAATCAGACATTGATATCACAACTTATTGTCACACTCTTTCATCCATAATATCTTGATATCACATTGTGAAACCCATTTTTCATAGAATTTTTGTTTCATATTAACAGTTTTATCTCATAATTTTTGGAGGTTTTAATACAGTAATAATATTTATAATCCAGTCCTATTTTCAGCGACAATAGGTGTACTAACCTCACGTCTTCCATATATGTTGGCAAAACGAAGCAAAATCGGTTAATTTCGAACCTCCGTACTTCTATGCAAAACAAACGATTTTTCCAAAAGATATGAATTAAAATCGTAATTTTTTGGTGAACGAAATCAATGAAGATTTTTTTTTTAATTTAATATCGTTTCCTTGAATGGTGCAAATGTCATCCTCTTTTAGTGGAGATGTGAAGATCTTTGGAATCGAAAATCGTAAATATGATTGACGGTTTCCTAATTGACGGTTTCCTAATACAGGTGACAAACTTCATACCAATTAAATCAGGGCTATATTAGTCTTCCAAATTCAGGATAGAGTTTTACATAAAATATTTTGCTCAATGGACTTTTAGCCCAATAAATTATATTATGTGTACCAGCCTACAAAAATCTCAAAACACACACACACAAATGGGCCATGGGAGGAAATGTTGGCTTTTTCTGACCTAGTTTATAGTTTTTCTTTGATCTTAAATGATACTTCTGCTTGAAATTTAATGGAGGGCTGCAAGTTTATCTACCTATAACATCCTTATTAGTCTCGGCCCAAATTATGTGTTCCTTTCCTGTATTCATTCAACCTCTTTGAGTCTTCGTCTACACAAGTAAATATTCAATGTAACTATGGCAGTATATTATCATTGTTATGTGGTATCATTAATTGATTATGAGCAAACAAGTAGGACAATCGAACCATGATAATCCTACATAATAGTTATTGGATGTAAAAATAGTTGACAGTTATAGAATTTTGTGGGATCCACTAATTCTACATAAATCAAATCGAGTCTTATGTCCTAATCATTTGGGGTCGGTTATATGAATCCATTTTCGACATTCATTTCGATCATGCGCTATACACTCATTTTAAGTTAAATATTTTCATATATTTTCTTATTATTTCGTTCAATGTTAATTTAGGTCTATCTCTACTCCTAGTACCATTAAGAGAAATTCTATCATGTTTTTCTAATCAGTGTCTCTATCAACTTCCGTTGAACATGAAAAAAAATCTTAATCTATTCTCTGTCAACTTATCTTTAATTGGAGCTCCTCCTATCATTTCTCCAATACATTCATTTCGTATTCTATCTTTTTTAGTTTTTCCACACATCCACATTAACATTTTCATTTTCTCTACGCTTATTTTTTCAATATGTTATTTTCTAGTTACCCAACATTTCATCTCATACAAACATTTTTGTCTTTATTGTCATTCAATAAAACTTGTTTTTTAATTTTATATGTATCGCTTTATCACATAATATGCAAGAGGTTTTTCTCCACTTAAGCCAACCAGTGTTGATTCTATGAATTACATCATATTCAATCTCTCCATCATTTTTAATGATTGATCCTATATATTTGAATCGTTTACTCGTTGGTATTTCTTGATTTTTAATGTTAACTTTTTCATTATGTCTATTTCTAAAATTATATTGCATGCATTCAATTTTCCTCTTATTTATTTTAAACTATTTTGACTCGAATTTCTCTCTCCATATTTTTAGCTTATTGTTAATATTCCTTCAAATTTCATCTACTAAGACAATATCATCTGTAAATAGCATACACCATGAGACATCAACTTGAATATTCTTAGTGAGTTCATCCATAATTAGGACAAATATGTATAGACTTAAGGCTGATCATTGGTGTAATCCTATCGTAATTGAAAATTCTTTACTTTCTCGCACTAATTTTACATATTTATTTATAATTGATTGATGATATCACGTGACACTAATGAGATATTGCCAATATTTTCCCCTTTGGACATCTTTTTAGCATTGATACACGAATTTGCATTCGGAACAAATAAATTTCTGCTTAAATTCTGTGAATTTAGGCACAAATGAATCATTCAAATCAATCATGTGAACACCAATACCTTACTAAATGTGACCATTTCAAATTTTTGATGAGATAATGGGATGTGAGTATTTTTTTCATAACTTATTTGATTTTAAGTACTGCCTACAAACTTATGTTCCTTTAAGTCATCTTTTTCATCAAATAGTTGTCAATAAGTACACATTTTAAAACATTTTTAAATTCTTTCTAAAATGTATTCCATAATTACCTCTACCATAAATAATGCATACTTAATTGACAACTTTTATATTTCCAATATCTAAATATTAGAATGTAAGACTCTCAAGATTCTTTTTAATATTTGTATATCATTTAAATTCTGAAATTTCATATATATACACACACATATATTAAATGTGTCATATTTGGGTTGATTCTTTTCTTTGTCCATCAAACCCACCACTCATAGATCTCTTATAAAATCAAACTTGATCTTTAATCTTTTAAACACAAAATTACTTATGTTACAAGAAATCAAGAATTCATACACTACCCAATGAAAAAAATCTTTAAACAATACGTAGTAAAAGGGTTTATAATGTCAAATCGAATTATTTTTATTTGTCACTAACTTAAATCTTATTTATTATTTATTTTATAAGGTTGTGTTATTTTTAAACTTCTATCAGTAAATAATCAATCATAATTTACTAAATTCGTGCAAAACATTACAATCATTAACCAAGACCAAACTCCACGGGAACTTTTGAGGAGGATGATATGATGAAACTGTAAGTGGAGAGGGCCAAATAGTTTAGTGGATTGGAATGAAACAGTGTTTGGTTGATTAAGTGAAACTCCTTGCCTCTATTGTTGACCAAGGCCCTTAACTTTTTTGCAATAAAATATCCTTTGTGTGCCATCAGTTCCAACGTGTTCTTCTTCAGGAGAAGATTAACATGAAATATTCACTTGTTAAAAATTTATTAAATATTGAATAGAAAATTATGTCTCAAACTGATCCACCTGAATGAATAAAAAAAATTAACTAGAAAACTAGAAACTTGATGAGTTAATATACTACTAATTAGCTTCTTAAGTTGGACCCCAAAAAGGTATCATAATTTTATGAGCAGAGCGAACACTTATATAAACTTGGATATTATATGTGTCATGCAGTCAGGCTTGGGCTTAAATCAACAAGATCTTATCTGTCTATTGAAAGTTTCTTATCAACTTTCAACACGAGGAGGAAGCAAAACTTGTCTTAAGGAAACTAAAGTTTCACATAGACTTCGAATTCTTATTAATTTTGTTATTATTGTTTTTTGTATTCTTGTAAGTACTGATGATGCACAAATCTGTCTTCGTGCAAGATCAATAGTCAAGTATTCGAACAGTTGCAATCAATGAGCGACAAACAAGCAATTAATGAAAGAACAGTAAATAAAGAGTCAACACAGGATTTATAGTGGTTGGTCTCAGATGACTTACGTCCACTCTCGGGAATGACAGCGGTGGCCTGTGTTTTATTGATGAACAATGGTTACCGGGAGAGCTACTCCTGGAGTATTACAGTGCTTCTGAGAGAGAGAGAAAGAAGTGTGTATGGGAGTTTGGAGGCCTCTCTTCACTGTTGAGAGGGTGTACATTATATAGCTAGGGTTAAGGTGGTGAGGCGATGTCATGAGTAAGAGGAGCTCTACTATTTTAGTAAGTACAACTTAGGTAGGAGATCTCCGTATCCCGTCTTTCTCTCCCTCGTACTTCTATTCCTTCGGAGGAGGACTCCTTGTCTTAAGCTCGGACGTGTCTTGAATCAGTGTGGATTGGACTTGTATCGGAGTCAAGTGGATTTGTGTTGGGCTTGCATTGAGATATCAAAGTGGAGAGGAGAGCAAAGAGGGGAAGGTGGGCGACACCCAAGCGCCTGCCTAGGCGGCGCCTAAGGGGTCCCTATGGGCCTAGGTTGCATTATGTTCTCTTGTTGGGTGCCTTGCGTGTATTGGATCTCCGATGGGTTGACCCTTTTGAATGAGCTTCTATTTTTGGGCTTTCTCAATTTATTTTTATTGGGCTTCGCCCAGTCAAATTTGGCCTCATCAAGTACATTATTTTTGTTTTGGTTATAAATCATATTTTATATAATTGTTTTAGTACAAGTATAAATATTGATTTAGATTTATTCCATTAGTTTTATCTAATTCCGATTCTATATCGATTACATCATACAACAAAGCAAGTCCTAGTCATCTGCTTATGCAGAGCCTAAGATGCGAGCAACATCAATTTTAAGGCTGATCCCTTAGCTTACTACAACGCCATACACTAGAAGAACATCTCACTAGTGTGTTGGTGTCACACTTAGTTTGGACCACTAATTTTATTCAGTGTAGTGTAGTATTCTGGATAACTAAACAGAGTGTCAATATAATTTCAGAAACTATAAGGACGCCCACGCATTTAGGGCAATCTATCAGGGATGTCTCTGTAATTTAATATTTAATGAATTAAAACCCAATTCCTGTTGTTGGCGCCATTACATATGTGTTTGACTTGTTTCTCAGAAGCAGGTAGTAACCTGACAATGAATTAGAGTTATAAAAAAAGAGAGAGAGAAGACGACGAATAGGGTTTTCTCCAAAGATCATCCAAAGAAAAACCCAAATTGAATTTTCAGACTCATCTCCAGGTAATGCCTTTGGAATTTTTTATTTCTAGAAGAGCAATGTCAAAGTTTTTTTTTGACAGAGTATATTCAATATAAAAAGCCCAGACACTCAAGTTCAGGAGACTCGGCAATATGTTGAAATTGACATGACTGAGAAAGTTTCATCGCAATATTTTTATATATTTGTGCTGAAAAATCAAGGGTGTGGGTTGGAAACTTACCATAGAGTTGAAGACAAAGTCGTATGGTACTCGATCTCTATGTAGAAGTCAATGGTAATACATGGTTTCATAAAACACTTGCTTCTGAGAATTGGAATTGAACAGAGGGTGGTGTTGTTTTGGAGTTTTTTGTTGGATTTTTAGTCGATTCAGCAATATTTTTGTTGTTGTTTGGGAAATGGGTTCAACAATCCAGGTCTGGCTACTCATTGTTTTTACTCAAATATTGGTTATAGCAGCACAGACGAACAGCGATGATCGTAAGTTTATCTAATTATTATGTATAGTTATTGTTTCGTATTCTATGACCATATGAATCTGAAATATTTTTCATGTGTTGATATGATCAGATACTTGTTCTTTGTTTTCATTTAGTAGCCAATGAATGGTTTCCTTGCACATAATAACCAAAAATGCTTCTATTTGGTAATACATGTCCTGCAAATGTTAATTACCTAGTCTATTATCTGGAAAACATATTTATTAGTTTAGGAATGTCTCTCGGGGTTGAATATTTTACATAAGTTTTTGATTGGTTGGATCGTGATTTACCACCGCGTTGCAGAAGCGGTGGCGAAGGCTCTGGTTTTTCTTTGATGTCCCATTTGCGGTGTCTGAGTTTTTAATTTTGATTGCTTTCTTTTCTTCTATATAGGCTCCAAGTATAGAAAGGCTTGATTTGAAACGATTTGAAGTGTTTACACATAGTCTCCAACTAAATTTTCCTCTCAGTTGCCTTCAAAATATTTTGTAGGTTTAGGTCAGTAACAGCATAATAGATTACCTCTTTTTTGGATGATAATGGGATGTTTTTAACAAATGCAGTAGTCAGCTGAAATATCTCTGGGCATTTGGAATGGCCCTCAAGATATGGTTTTTTGTCAATTCTTGTTACATTAGCTTTTTATCCACATCGTCTTTTAGAGATGCAATTTATATTCTACTATATACGTGAGTAAAGTCATTAATTTAGCCACTAAACTAGGCTAAAAACACTGTACCGACAATGATCCAGTGAACCAGGATGAAAACAGCCAAACCAATACCAAATTAGGCCAAAAATCGCTGAAGCGACACTAAACCTGGCAACAGCTGGCGAATAGAGACGACTATAACTTGATGCAGGGCCGGTCCTACACTTCGGCGACTAGCACTCTCCTAGGGCTCCACTTACCTAAGTATCTTGCTCCGATACCTTGAATTGTTTTATATTATGTTTTAGAGAAGAAAGAAAGAGGAAGAAGAAGAGAGGGAGAAAGAGATTACGAAACAATATAATAGGAAAGTAAACAGAAAATACAAAATAGACATAATAGGAAAATAATATAATTGGAAAGTAGCACTCTAACTTAGAGATCTAGGTTTTAACATGTAACACCCCACCCTTCACATGACATAATATTGTCCGCTTTGGGCCCACTGGCCCTCACGGTTTTATTTCTCCCAATACCTCGGGAAAAAACCTTATGTCATGTAAGGCGAAGGGCTTACTTATAAACCCAACAACTTTCCGCTCCCTAGCTGATGTGGGATACCAGGATCTCACAATCTACCCCCCTTAGGGCTGCACGTCCCCGTATAGTAGCTTGCCAGCTACCTGCCCGCCCACTACACGCGAGCACGACAGGCCCCACACTCGGTCCAGCGAGAGTCGGTTCTGATACCATTTTGTAACACCCCACCCTTCACATGACATAATATTATCCGCTTTGGGCCCACTGACCTTCACGGTTTTGTTTCTCCCAATACCCTGGGAAAAGACCTTATGTCATGTAAGGTGAGGGGCTTACTTATAAACCCAGCAACTTTCCTCTCCCTAGCCGATGTGGGATACCAGGATCTCACATAACACCTTTGGCATAAGCAATTACAGTTGATTGTATTTGCTTATACATTGATTGTTTTTGTAGCTTAAGTTATTTGGAAGTACTTAAAACTCGGAAATTCTTCGTTAGCTTTAGGAAAAAAGTGAGCTTTATATATGACCACCAGAGTATCCCAATTTTTACTGTGTGGAACCTTAATCAAAAAGCAAGGACTAAACTGCTTCTCTGCCTTCTCACTTCCTCACAGTTCTTTGCACTTAGATTGAATTAAATAGTATCTGTTGGAGAAATTTTTTTTTTTGTCAATGATTAAACATCACAACTATTTTGATGATTATTGCAGTTGCTGCTCTACTTGCTATCAAGTCTAGCTGGCAGAACTTGCCACCTTCCTGGAAGGGTTCAGATCCTTGTGGCAGCAGTTGGGACGGTATTGCATGTACCAAGTCACGCGTTACCTCCATGTAAGTCATTGGTGTTTCAACCTTCTAAAACTCATAGAGTTGCTTATTCTGCCTCTTATTCTTGTTTTAACCAGCCAACTCTCATCGCAGAAAATTAGCAGGCATGCTTGTGTCAAGCAGCCAGTTTGGCGACATTGCATCATTCACCAATTTACAGTTTTTGTAAGTTCCATGTCTCTACTTTTTTACTCTTTCCTTGTACATGTGATTTGTGTCTAGTTTTTCAGGCATCTTTACTTATCAGAGATCTTCTTAAACTGCAGTTCTCATATATAATTGATTTTTCAGAAATCAACATTATTCATGCTAGACTACATTGCTCAAACACTCGCAAGGTTCACCAGTCAAGTTGTTGTGCACTCATAGTCATAGGGGCATAAATAGTGGCCAGAGATTCTTCATATCTCTGATACAAACACCATGTAGACTATCTTTGGGAACTTGTATCATTGGATTGTGATGCAAATTTTTTGTTTATTTTTACTCTATTTTCATAATTGATGCATCAAGATTGTGATCGGGTGTGCAGAAAATTTTTATTTTCCTTTGTGACTTAAGATTACAAAACCACTTGGATGAACAAACTATCATTGTGGACATGTCACTTTGGTTGCTACATATTAGCCATGTGCTATCATATATAAATGTCAGTGTTACAAGAGATCTATGAAGCACAAATACTTCTTTGAGGTTGGCGTACCCATATTGGATACGATATTCGTCAAATACTCGAAGATATGTATCGGATATACCTTCTATGTATCTGATAATAATTAAATATTAGGATACTTTATGGATACTTTTGTGGTCGAGCAACATATATAATTTTTGAGTTGAATTTTTAGTATTTCTTTTTAAATTCACATACCATACAATACATTAATAAAAATTCATATTACTTCAAAGGCACATGAATGTTTCTTAAGTATTATCTACAATTACATGTCAGAAGAGCATAAAATAAAGTTATTATATTATAATCTTAGCAAATATTACTTCTAAATAGAAGATAAATATTAGCTTTGATTCCTTTAATTAGTCACTTCTCTTTGTGAATATACCATAGTGATACGATATATATATTTTTTTAAATTAAAAAGAATTACTATTTTTTTTGATTGTGTTAAAAAACTACCAAAATATATAAGTATTAAGTTAGTTGAAAATAATAAAAATATTAAATATATTTTATTATAGTCGTATCTTGATCGTACCCGTATCCTAATTTTTAAGACTTTGTCATATTGTCGTATCCATATTGTATCGTACATGTATCCGTATCCGTGCTTCATTGCAATAGATGTATTGAAGTACTAAACTACTTCCCTTTTTCTGCAAATTGTTTGGGAAAACTAGCAGACTTATTTGGATGGTCTAAAGAGTATAATATTTTGTTCCAAATCCTATCAAAGCTTGTTTGATCCAAAGTTTCCAGGGAGAAACCAGTTATTTTGTGAGGCAAAACTCCTAAAGGGTCAATGTTACGATAAGGGATGCACTGTTAAACTAATAAGTGACTAAAAGCTACTAGTGTACAGTGTGATTTCTTTACTTTGTGACTCTAATGTCTGGACACAATGATTTTGTGTTTTTTGTAACAGAATATCTGATTGATACATGCATATATACATAGACGTGTGTATAAAATAAAACTATCAAAAGAATAACCATATATGTTAAATTTGGGGAGAAGCTTTAGAATCAAAAGAATTCAAAACAAGCAGAAATCAAATAGAATATATGAGAACATAGTCGCAGTAAAAGTAGAAATTCAAATAAGCAGATAGCAAAATAGAATATCAATATATATTAAAGAGTGAACATTTTAGGTGTTTGGGTTCCACTGTCCACAAAGAAGAAGAAATTGGAGATGATGCTAGTACTAGAATTAAAGTATGATGGACAAAGTGGATGAATGCAGAGGGTGTATTATGTGACATGTAGGTCTCATGAACTGAAAGATAAATTCTACAAGACAGGGTAAATTCTACAAGCCAACCACCGAACCAACAATGGTTTGTGGTACTGAGTTGTCGTGTCCCAAGTCCTGCACCCGTGGGGACTTGATGCGCAAACTAAATCACCATCAATTTCCTCTAAATATAGTGCATTGAAAACTTCAATAACTTGATTTTCCCTAGATATTACGACAGTCCAAACCATAAATATTGAAAAATTGTAGAAAATAATTACCAATCAACAATTCTCAAAATTCTTCAGCTACTCTATTGCCCTACTGGTCTTTACACCAAAATCAACCCGTACTAGAGAGGTTAAATTGGGGGCTGAGCTTGGGATCTTGGTAAATAGATTGAATGAACAACTAACCATGAATCGCGAAAGTATCATACTCAGTTCATCTTGGCAACATTCCAAACCCCATTCACTGCATTCCACCATCATACACATCCCACAAAGTCATAATTACATCTCACTAAACAAACCATACCCCTGAGTGCACATACTATGTACCAACAAGTCCCTACGTAATTCTCCAACCAAAAATATTTTCAGCATACCCCATTTAATGGACATCAAACAAAATTTCAGAACAATGACGATATAATAATCAAAGTCGAATTAAGGATCGTGACAATGAAACAACCTCATTGCAAAGAGATTTAAAGACAGATGGATAGTATGAAGTAACCCACTTAATGAAACCAAAATTGACACTGATGGATGTACAGATCCAAGGTCTGAGACAATACTAAGAAATGGTATAGCCATGATTGTCCTAGCCGAGAACAATTCTCTTCATATCAATTCTACTAAGAATTAGCTCATTTGTTGCAAAAATTAGGTTGCCACCATTAATTGCTATAGTGGAACCTACAACATATTAAATTAAGTTTTTGTAGTCTGTTGACTTTGAGCCTACAACATATTTAATTGCTATTCCACTACTATTTGTAAATCTTGTCATTTGATGCCAAGCTTCCCATCTTCACATGAAATTACATTTTGCCCCCAAACTACAATGACATATGAAGATCTCATATTACAGACCCACTCAATCAAGTGTAACAAAATTGATAACCTTTATTGTTTCTTCCTTATTTCACCAAATGATAAGCCTTAAATATCTTCTTTCGTATTCAAGCCTAATATCTCGCCCTTATTCAATTTTCGTAGGTTTTTTTTCTTTTTTCTTGTGTAGCGGTTATGGCAAGAGTGCTGAGCAAATTAGAAAAAAAAAACATGACCAAAATTTATGTACGTTAAGATGGATTTGGGTTAAAAAAAAAAGAGAGAACTATGATGAACATATTGGTGATAGAGTTGAAGTAGTGTCAAGAGAAGATATTAAGAGGGAATTGACTTAGATGGTTTGAGCATGTTTATAGAAGCCCTCTTACTATACCGGTGAGGAACCTATCAATGATAATGTGAAGGGTAGCAGACTGAAATGTACATTAAACGAGATCGTAAAAAAGGACATGATAGTTTATAGCTGAACAGGAAAATATGACTCTTTATAGAGCGTAATGGAGGGACATGATTTGTGTAGCCGACCCTAAAATTATTGGGACAAGGCTTAGTCTTGCTTACCATATTGCTTTCTCTGTCCTTGAAAATTCTCCTGCTCCATTTTTCCTCTCCCACTCCCTGGTTCCAGGAGAACATAGCCCACACAAAAAAAACTAAAATTCAATTCTGTGGTTTATGTCTTACTTTAATTCAATGGACATATCTTTACTTTACCTGTAGACATTGTTTTGTATTCTACATTATTGCTGATAAATTTTGCAAGAACCAGTTATTTTCTGATCAGTAGCTTCTGCATGCAGGGATCTTTCAAATAACATAGGTCTGAAAGGAACTCTTCCACCATCAATTGGGAATTTAAAGAATCTGACGACCCTGTAAGAAAAATCCTATTCATGCTTTGAGTGTCAGCTACCCAACTAGTGTGCTTCAATTTTTACATTTGACAAATTTGTTTTCCTTTCACGTAGAATGCTGGTTGGTTGCAGTTTCTTTGGTCCAATTCCAGACACAATAGGATCTCTGCAGCAGCTAGTATTTCTGTAAGGATTTCATTCTAGCGTACTTCATTTGATTTTCTGAAGGTTTGATGAACATCAATTTCCTTACAGAAGTCCAGGAATTTTGGCATTGTAGTTTGAATGCAGTTCAAGTTATCTTTGTATTGCCATGGAACTATGTATAATGGGCCCTTTTAGTGCCTCTTTGATCTCCTAATTGAACTCTTTATAATTCAACCATTCTGAAGCTTTTATGTGCCTGTCTTTTGAAGAGTTTTAGTAGAAGCTGGAGTCATCTTATTTTCTGTATCTTGTGAATTGCCGTTCTATGCAGAGCTCTGAATTCTAACAGCTTCAGTGGACCAATTCCACCTTCTATTGGTAATCTGTTGAATCTTTCATGGCTAGATGTAAGTGACAATCAGCTTAATGGAACCATTCCAGTATCCAGTGGACCTACTCCTGGTTTGGATTTGCTAATTAATACAAAACACTTGTATGTTCTACCTCCTTAAAATTTCAACCTTTAAGTTTTCAAAATATTCAGTCTCTTATTTCTTGTAATTTATTTTGTATTTGTCAATGTGAACATCTACCAATTATGTACAGTCATTTGGCAAAGAATCAGCTTTCAGGCACCATCCAACCTCAACTTTTCAGCTCAAACATGAACTTGATACATGTGTGAGTATATTGGAATGGATATTTAATATATCTATTTTATTACTTTAAGTAAATATGTAACTCAGATATGTTTTGTGCGCATTCACGTTGTTCACCTATAAGTAAGAACGTAGATGGTTTCACAATAGGAAATTGAACCTGTATTTGAGCTCAAACATGAACTTGATACGTGTGTGTGTCTATTGGAATGGATATTTAATATATCTGTTTTATTACTTTAAGTAAATAGGTAACTCAGATATGTTTAGTGGGCATTCACATTGTTCACCCATAAGTAAGGAGGTAGATGGTTTCATAATAGGAAATTGAACCTGTATTTTGGAAATATGCTTCTCTAGCGTAGTCTTAAGGGTAAGATCACTCTCAATTGCTTTTTAAAATATGCTTGACAACATAGTTTGCTAGGAATTAATATATTTCAATATTCTCAATGAAAGAATAAGTTTTTTTTATAATGACATTCTTATGCATTGGGGATTGGGGAATACCTGATCTAAATAATTTAGAGAAAGAAACTTAGGAGTGGAGTCCAGAATCTGGAGTTCATAAGTTCCTTGAAAACAGCCAATTTATATTGTTACTCCTAATGGCCTCCATTTTCTCTGTGTGTGTGTGTGTGTGTTTTTGCAGCATTTTTGACAACAATCAGCTCACGGGGAACATCCCTGTTACTCTAGGACTTGTACAGACATTGGAGATAGTGTGAGTATCTCCGTCTTTGCTTGCCCTGAACTTTTAAAATTGAGTTTGCGCTGAATTTTGTCTTGGCTACAGCCGGCTAGATTGGAATTCATTAAATGGGTCCGTCCCTTCGAACCTTAACAACCTTACAAGTATCATTGAGCTGTAAGCAGACAGAGAACTTAAAGCTTTTATTTTTTGTCTCTTGGATGTAAGGATTATCGTGCATTAGATTCTTCAAGTAATAAAAATGGGACTTGGCTATCCACTTTCAGGTACTTGTCCAACAATGAACTCACAGGACCTCTTCCAAACCTTACCGGCATGAACTTCCTTACCTACGTGTAAGCTGGGGTTACTTTCTTGAATCTTTCATATTATTAATGGTGCAGATTAAGCAATTCTGCTGAATCTGTAATTATATTCTCAAAGATGATTTTCAACTTTTCTCCTGTCATATTTGCATACTTTTTTCTTCTGTGTTTTTTCTTTGTCAAATTCTTATGGCAATTAAACTCTGTAATAATGTGATCCATTTGAAATTCTGACCAAAGCCCATTTGCTTTGTAGGGAAATGAGCAATAATAATTTTGATGCATCAGAAATTCCCCCGTGGTTTACTGAAATACAGTCTTTGACGACATTGTACCCATCTCTCTCTCTCTCTCTCTCTCTCTCTCTCACACACACACACACACATGCATGCGGGCGCATATACACACTGGAACCCAGCTACCTGAAGGTCTGCCATTTGAACCTTTTTCCTGTCTGTTTTCTATAAGGGCCTATTCTGTTAAATCAGAATCCGTTGTGTTTTGTCTGGAAAGGTTGTGCATATATCTTTGCCTTCTCCATATGGCTCCTTGAACTGGAAGCATTTCATCCTTTCTCGTCTTTGGTTTGCATTCAAGCTACCTCTAATTTCTAGTGCATTAATTAATGTCTACATCAAGTCTAACATACACTTTTCTTTCTTTGATGAAAACTGTGGATATTTTTCTTTCTTTAAACATTCATTCATGAAAAAGTTCTC
>CM042189.1:30172470-30191243 GCA_023539305.1 Ilex asprella
CTCTTCAATAACAATAAAAGAAAGTGGATTTTCTTGTCAATTTACAAGGAGTTTTTTGATGCTGTGCATAAATAATAATTCTTTACCTCATATTGACAGATTGATGGAAAATACACAGCTTGAAGGACACATTCCAGTCAATCTTTTCAGCCTTCCTCAATTGGAGACAGTGTGAGTATAAGCTTAATCTCCAATAACACCAGCTAAGAAAGAAAAAAATATTCATGAACACCAGATTTAATGTGGGCGATGTTCAGTAACAAAATTTAACAAACATATGTTTTGCTTCATTTGCCTAAATGAGAAATGAGGGTGATGGGGCGATTTATTTGAAATATGTTGGCAGGGTACTAAGCAACAACAAGCTTAATGCGACACTGGATATTGGCACCAGTTATAGCAACAATTTGACGGTCGATTTGCAGAACAACTCCATTACTGACTTTACGCAAAAAGCAAATTACAATATGGACTTGATGTAAGGCAATTTATTTTTTTGTTGATTCATTTGTCGAATAAGTTTGTTTGGGTATTCATTTAATTTTACTCCCATTACAGTTTTGTGGACTCATTAATTCCATTTTGGAATAGTGCATGCTCTGTGCTTAATGTTATCCCCTTTTAGAGTTCTTATTCCTTTGTTTCATGCAGGCTTGTGGGTAACCCAATTTGTCAGGGAAATGGAACAACAGATCGATACTGCACAATTCAGAAATCCAACTCTTCATACATCACACCAACAAATAGCTGCACTCCTATGGTCTGCCATTCAGACAGAATATTAAGTCCAAATTGCAGATGTGCATATCCATACACAGGAACCCTACATTTCTTTTCTTTTTCCTTTTCAAATTTACAAAACTCAAGTTACTTCAGAACACTTGCGGGGTCTCTGATGTCAGCTTTTCTGTCCAATCAACTTCCCGTGGATTCAGTTTCTCTTAGTGATCCAACCGTCGATGTATACTCTTACCTTCAGCTTAGACTGCAAGTCTTTCCTTCTGGTCTAGATCATTTCAATAGAACAGGAATTTCTACAGTTGGTTTCTTGCTCAACCGCCAATCTTTCCAGCTCGAAGATTATGGACCGTACTTCTTTATTGACGACAGCTATTGTTGCTTCGCAGGTAAATGTGTCTTTCATATTAACTACTAGAAGCATTTTGGTGTTTGTTGCAATGCACACATCTTTTTCTATCCATACATAGGAGTAGATCCTCTTAGAGGGCCCAACTCAAAACCTATTGGTAATAAGTGGAGTAACCCTTAAGTATATAAACCAACCATGGTGGTCTTAATTAATTGATTTAGGGTACAAGCTCTATTAAACACCCTCCGTCACGTAGGACTCAGACTTCCACGTGGGGTCAATAAACAAACAAATAATTATGCATACTGGAAAATTCAAATGGTTAGGTGACTTGATCTATTAACCAATCAAAACTCAACTCTAATACCATGTAGAGCATCCAACTAAAAACCAGTAGACAATAAGTGGACTAGCCTTCAAGTATATGAACAATCCTTTGAGGTCTTAAATATTGTAAGCTCTGTTAACACATCCATCGACCTATTTTTGCATTTACAGGAGCAAACAAATCATCTAATACGGGCATTATCGTTGGAGCACTAGTTGGTAGTTTTGTGCTTTTGCTTTTAATACTTGGTGCAGGATATTATGCTTTCCATCAAAAGAGAAGAGCAAAACGAGCAGTTCAACAGAGCAACCCTTTTGGTAAGATCAATAGTTGGTGTAAAATAAAGTTCTTTTTAGCTAAATTATACGAGATGCTCTAAAATCCATTTTCATACAACTGTAGCAAATTGGGACCCTGATAAAAACAGTGGCGATGTTCCACAACTCAAAGGAGCTAGAGGGTTTTCATTTGAAGAGCTTCGGAAATGTACTAACAATTTTGCAGAAGTGAATGCTATTGGATCTGGGGGCTATGGGAAGGTTAGATATTTATAGTTTTCTTTCTCTTTTTTAATTGAATTTTGAAGTTAATTTTTTCAATCTCCATGTGATACTTCAGCTAGTACTTTACCACCAGTCCTAGTAAAAAACTGCAGTTTCAGACCCTAAACCTGTCCTTAGAGTCTCACACCATTGATTAATCTGCTCAACATCATATATAAGACAAGAAGACAGCACATAAGTTAGATCTAGATGAATTGGTCTTATTTGGCAATTATCGAAATATGCTGAACTATTTGACTTCCTATATGGACGAGCTACTGACTTCTGAAAATGGAATAGAGAAGTACAAGCAAAATAAGTTCACAAGAGTATATAGCTGCATTATTGTTACTGAGACAAAAGCGATATAACATCTGGATCATCTGGTGCCTATGATTAGGAAGGAAGTCCAGACTTGTATATTCATCCTATACGTGATCTTATGCTAGCTAATAGACGAGGAATCACTTGAGTTAGGTGCCTGGACGAAGTTTGAAGAATGATTCTAGCTCATCTGGCATCACATTTATTATTGAACTACAATACAACATTTTGCCCATTCACTTTATTATTTTGAAAACTCCATGCGACAGACATGCAGTCTTTTTCTTTTCTGATAACAAAATGTGTTTGTTTCATCTCCTGGATAAAGATTATTTTGAACTTCCTTCTCACATGAGAAAATTTTGAGGATTAACATGGGATTCTAGGCATTTTCCTGCTCTCAATATTAGTTGAGCTCCAAAATGTTCTACATTCTAAATTTATAGTTTGTTGGCAGGTTTATAGAGGAACTCTTGCCTCTGACCAATTAGTTGCCATCAAAAGAGCTCAACAGGGATCATTGCAGGGTGCTCTTGAGTTTAAGACTGAGATTGAGCTTCTATCAAGGATCCATCATAAGAATGTTGTCAGCCTGGTAGGTTTCTGTTATGAGCAAGGGGAACAAATGCTGGTCTATGAGTATATTCCAAATGGTACCCTGAAAGATGGTCTTTCAGGTAATTTGACTAATTTCTTATATTCCTTACAATATATGAAACAGTATCATCTGCCACCTCATATTGACAATGAAAAAATGCAAATAGCCATTCAACTTGTATCGACAATGATTGCAAGCAGGTAATCAGATATGAGCTATAAAAATGAGACTTTCCCTAATATGGCCATGTGTCAAACTCAAGTCAACCAAGGAGGTTTAAAACCATCACTCCATCTCATAACAAGATTGGACTGCTTCTCCTGCCCTACCCCTTTTGCAGCTGAATCTCAATGATTTACGTTACCTAACCATGGGCCTCCAGTGTATTAATTACGACTAGTAAAAATATATTCATGGTGCCATGTCGAATTAAATAATGGCTAGTGGGCAGAGGCCCAGTCTCGAAACCCCATCCTCTGTCCCCCCTAAACCATAGGCATACTCGATCGAATTATACTGTAGTGTTGTACAGCCCAACCCTAGACGAGTAATCAATCATGAACAGAAATTTTCTCTCTTTTTTATCATCTCAAGCACAATGAACTATGCAACGAAAAAATGGAGAATTATTATTGAGAAGACACAAATGTAAATTCATTCTCTTTGATAATCTGAATATGATCTTTGCAGGGAAGTCAGGAATCCAATTGGACTGGATGAGGAGACTTAGAATAGCCCTTGATTCTGCTAAAGGTCTGGCCTATATGCATGAGCTTGCCAACCCTCCCATCATACACAGGGACATTAAGTCAACTAACATCCTACTAGATGATCGTCTCAATGCAAAAGTTGCCGATTTTGGCTTATCCAAACTTGTGGATACCAGTAAGAGTTATGTCAGCACTCAAGTCAAAGGGACATTGGTAAGTATGAAATCCTTAAAACCTTTACTTTAGCATGGATGCCACTTCTTTGCTATGTAGCCATGTTTGGATGTCTTTTTTTACCGGGGGGAGGGAAGTGCGGGAGATGGAAAATAGTATGGCTTTACCCTACAAATCTTTTTGGATGCTTACCAATTACAGATTTTTTCCTCAAATTATTGAGATAGAAGATTCTTATTACCTCATTTTGTTTTCTAATCAAGGAGTTGATCTATGAAATGACTCCGGAGTTGCCCCACTGTTTTTTGTAAGCTGTTGAATGTTACTAGAATTTTCAATTTTCATCGTGGATCACTGAAATTATTGGTTTATAAGCATTAAAGTCGTAGGATTTGCAATTAGATTCGTATGTTTCGATTTGATTTAGTCCCCATTGAATTCATATCTTACTATATCATCGTTTTTTATTGGGAATCAAGGATCAAAATTTCGTTTCGATGTATTATTTTGGTTACCTAGAAAACAAAAACATTTTGACATGTTTCGAAAATGTTTGGACCCGTTTCGAAAACAGAATGAAAAAAAATAAAAATTTAAGAATTATTTTTTCAAAACATTGGTCAAAATATACCAAAATATCTTGAAATACTTGAAACATTCCGAAATAATTGTGCAAATGCATTGAAATATAACAAAACATTTCGAAACATTATGAAACACCTCGAATTATTAGAACTTCGATTTCATCACTAATTCGTTTCGGTCTACTTAAAAACGAAAATGTTTCGGATGTTTCAATTGTTTCGAAGCGATATTTTGATCCTTGCTAGGAGTCACATCTGAGATTTGATACGAATCGAAAGAATCAAATGATTTGTTTTATTTTTTTTAACACTCTTCCTAATAAAACAATTTCATTTTGATAGGCAAAACGACATCATTTTGCTAGAAAAGGTCCACCCCCAAATTTAAAACAATATCTCCTTCACTCCAAGTATGCTTCTTCTTCTTCAAAAACATTTTCCAAATCCTATCACACCCCTTTTCTTCTTCAATACATGCTCCGGTTTTTTGTTTTTCATTAAAAATTTATTTTTTAAAAGAATGTGTGAAGTGATTTACTAAGTTTACATGTTCGAATCATTATGGACTTTTCTTATTTTAGTTAACTTCATTGGTATTAGAAAGATAAAAACTATTTGTTGGTTAAAAATCATGCATCTTTCATCGTAGCCATTTTGATGGAATGACTTATTATGCATTAAGAAAGAAGTAATTGATGCACAAATTCAGGTGTAGCTTCCTATTCTTGTATCAGGTGAATACACTAAATTGTTCATTTTTAAATACAATAATATTCAATATTTAATATCTTGTCTATTTTAAATATATACATGTTATTTTTTTATCTTTGTTCGAATTTTGTGTCAAATCTTACAATATCTGATTTTCAAATTTAAGATTTCGATTCACGATATGAATCTCGATTCGATAACTTACTGGAATAATTTCTTGTATTTCTCAAGGGGGATGCCAAGTGTTTATTATAAGCATACTTCTGAGGATGATATTCGTTGTAATTAAGATTTCTTACACTTGCTTGAAAAGTTGCCCATTGTTTTAAACAAAATATCTCCCTTGATAGTTGCCCTTTTTTAAAATACATCTCCCATGTACAGTGCATACAAAACAAATTATTGCTGGGAGTGTGGTATTTCTAGTGGAGAACAATAGAGGATATGGTCTGTACTTCTAGTCGTTGCCCCAGGCCACATACTGCACACACATTTTTGTCTAATGTTGTACACCATTGCTACTATTGAATCGATGCTAGAAGCATGCAGGATTATGCAAAGGATATCAAAAATTTATAGGACTTAAAGTAGGTATTTAGCGTTTCTCATATTTATCTATGCTGTGTATGATTGTGTGTTTTGGTTATTTTTTTGGTGCTTCAATTTGGCTTTAGGTTGACACATGGAAAATCGATTCTTTTGTAACTGTAGGGATACATGGATCCTGAATATTACACGACCCAGCAGCTGACTGAGAAGAGTGATGTTTATAGCTTTGGAATCGTATTGCTGGAGCTGGTAACCGCAAGGGCACCAATAGAGCGAGGGAAGTACATTGTGGGAGAGGTTAAGGATGCAATTAATAATTCAACTGATCAATATTACATTCATGACATTCTCGATTCATGCCTTGGTTCCAGTGCAAAACTTGGAGGCTTGAAAAAGTTTGTGGAGTTGGCAATGAGATGTGTCAAAGACTATTCATCTGAGAGGCCTAAAATGGGCGAGGTGGTGAGAGAAATCGAGAACATTATGCAGTTAGCTAGTTCGAACAAGAATTTTGAAACAGAGTTCACTTCATCGAGTTATGAGGAGATTTCTGACGGGAGTAAGGCCTTTGATTACAGTGGTGGCTTCTTACCTCTTGATTTGGAGGGCCACTAGTAAGATAAATGTTTGCATTTCAAATGTCCAAGTTGGTAGCAGCAGGCTGTTTCTGTCCCTTCCTGCAGTGCCTTGGTTTGAACATTTAACTTCTTCAA
This sequence comes from Ilex asprella, assembly GCA_023539305.1. NCBI lineage: Eukaryota > Viridiplantae > Streptophyta > Magnoliopsida > Aquifoliales > Aquifoliaceae > Ilex > Ilex asprella. The sequence continues at coordinate 30,178,794 of CM042189.1, forward strand.
TCTTTTCTGATCTTTGAAACAGATTTCAGGCTGTAATCAATCTAATAATTAGGATGTGCATATATTGATCATTAAGCACGTGCAACTAAATAAGTATATTGTACAGGAGACATCGTGACAATGTTAGGAATTTTTGTACTATTGATTCAAATACCTTATACTAAGTTGTGTTTCATTCTCTGCAAAAGCAATTGATCTCGAGTACTTTTCCCTTTGTGAAAAATTGCTCCATTTCCTAGTTCCTAATGCAGTTGAAAATGCTTTGTATGAGCTTTACAGGTTTAAAATTTGAACTAGTTCAAGTTGGTAGCTCAACCACCTTCTTTAGTTCACATAATGAAAACATTTCCTCTGTTTTTCCACAAGAAAAGGGGGACTAATACCATTAAGCCAAACTGGTCTCTTAGTAGGAACTACTGAAAAGTGGGCGCTGGGACTTGAATCCTATCACCATCTTTTAACAAGAAAAGTCCTTATCCCATAAACAAAGGGCCTGATTACAGCGTAGTCTGTGAGAGATAAGTGGTAGGTTGTTTCATCTTTATTTTGTAAATATTGGACTTAAAGCAATAACAAATGCTTATATGCCTAGACAACATATCAATGGACCGAGCTTGGAAATACAAAAAAAAAAAAAAAGCACACAAATGGATCATGAGAGGAAATGTTAGTTTTTTCGGACTTAGTTTATAGTTTTTCTTTGACCTTAAATGATTTTTCTGGTTGAAATTTAATGGAGAGTTACAAGTGAATCTGTTTATAACATCCTTGTCAATCTTGCCCCAATTTATGTGTTATTTTCCTGTATTCATTCAACCTCTTTGAGTCTTCGTTTACATGAGTAATTATTTAATGTAACAGTAACAGTACGTTATCATCGTCACGTGATATCATCAACCGATTATGAGTAAATAAATACGACAATTGAACTACGATGATCCTACATAATAGTTATTGAATGCAAATGTAGTTGATAATTATATAATTTTGTGGGATCCACTAGTTCTACATGTTTATTTTTTAATTGATAACACCACGTGACACTAACGAGCTATTGCTAATATTTTCCCCATTTGGACATCTTTCTAACGTTGATACATGAATATGTATCCAGATCATATAAATTTCAGCTTAAATTCTATGAATTTGGGCACAAATGAATCATTCAATTCAATCAAGCGAACACCAATACTTTACTAAACGTGACCTCGTGGGTGGGTGATTCATTCCAATTTTTTGATTGACTTTCGGCCCAAATTAATCATGGGAATATCAAGACTGGACTAGGATGATGTGGTCACGGTCAATTTTGACTATTTTTTTTTATGGATTAAAGGGTATCCAGGCTGGCGACGACTACTCATTCGAACTCGTATTTAACTCAAAAGATCCGACCCCAATTTAAACCACCATGCTATCAATCACACAAAAACTAACCCTAGACTAAGTGTGATAATCGAATGATATTGGATTATATTTGAGTCATCTTAAGTAGTAATCAATCATAGCCCAATTCATTTATCTAATTGTACTAGTGTTTTAATATTAATTTGATATATTTATTAAATGTGCCACTTTTGGATTGATTCTTTTCTTTGTCCATCAAACCCACTATGCACAGATCTCTTATAAAATCAAACTTGATCTTTAAGCAATAGATAGTAAAGGGGTTTATAATGTCAAATCGAATTATTTGTGTTTGTCACTAACTTAAATATTATTTATTATTTATTTTATAAGGTCATGTTATTTTTAAACTTCTATCAGTAAATAATCAATCATAATTTACTAATTTCGTGCAAAACATTATAACCATTAACCAAGACCAAACTCCACGGGAACTCTTGAGGAGGATGATATGATGAAATTGTAAGTGAAAATTTTTGTCTCAAATTAATATTGATATAGTGTAGTATAATAAGTCTTATCTCACATTGACTAGAAAACCAAAAACTTGATGAGTTAATATACTCTTAATTGGCTTTTTGAGTTGGATCCCCAAAGGGTACCATAATTTTATGAGCAAAGCGAACACTTATACAAACTTGGATATTATACGTGTCGTGCGGCTAGGCTTGGGCTTAGATTAACAAGATCTTATCTTTTTGTTGAAAGTTTCACCAAAAAGGAGTAAATCTGTCTTAAAAAAAAACTGTAGGTTCACAGAGGCATTGGATTATTTAATTATTGTATGAAACAAATGGTTTTTCTTATTTTGTTATTCTTTTAGTTAATAATTTTCATAATTGATAGTTGCGAACAATCAAACTAAAATCTAGTATGATCATTGTTGAAAGTAATGAATGATAGTTCAAAAAACAATGAGAGTAAGCAGAGCAGAGTATAACACAACAAAACTTAGAGGAGCCTAACGACGTCCATTAGACATCAACATTTACTATTACTAGGATCGAATATGTCACGATATTGGTATATGGGGAATTTTCAATACTGTTGAATAAAATTAAGTGTCTGTATAATGAAGATAGTCTCAATCTCTTTATTTGCTACTTTCTCAGTAAGTGGCCGTTCATTTTTGAGTTCGATATTAAGGATATTATAGTTATTTAATGTTTGGATGTGATTTTTCCTCAATAGAAAGAGCTACTTCTTGCACATAATTAGCTCAAAATAGATGACGTAACATTAAAAAAATCACATTGAGAAAAAAACTAAATTTTATCCTGCATCTGTTATATAATCAAATTATTTGTAGCATAAATTCGAAAAAAGAATGTGGAGAAATCCGCTAAATTGCACTCCTTAATGTTTCGATATGAGAAGTTATGTATTTTGTATTTTGAAAGATGTGAAAAATCTCTGTTTATATTTTTAAAGATTAAATTTTTTATATTATACCCTTAATGGAGTAAGAGTGTTACAATGTAGTGTCTCTGTTAACTTATGTTGTTCATTCCGTCAAGTCAATGGGGTTGTTTTTGATAGATTAAGTAATGAAAGTTAATGGAATGGCCACATTGCAACACTTTTAATTCATTAAAGGTACAGGGTAAAAAATTTTAATCTTAAAGAGTATAAAATAGAAATTTTTAAATATTTTTAGGTACGAAGTGTGATTTCTCCCATCCTATTATACCAAAAGTTTAGGCTATGAGACGGAGGAAAAAGTAGGTATTAACAAAATAACTCTTGAAAATATAAACACCATTTAATCCATGTTTATAATGTCATAGAGACGGAATCAGGATTTTGTTATAAGCGAGGCTAGACAAAGATTTTATTCTATTTGATCATTGAACAAGTTGTCATTATTGCAAGTATTTGCTTTTATAGAACTTATAACATCAATTTTTATATGATATGAATTGTAAAATTAGTTTGGGTTATAAAATTTTAAAATTGATTCTTACTTAGCATTAATTCATGTAATTAATATCCCTATTTTGTTATCAAATGTCAAGCCATTATTGTTTTTGGATACACCAATTCAATTACCCTACACACACACACACACACACACACATATATATATATATTGAAAACTTGAAAGAATGTATAAGATTTTGAAAAATCTAAAGGGGATATAGAGTATTTTTAAGAAGTTGAGAGGCACCATATCCTCCGCGCCAATGTAGTTCAATCAATGACAAAGGTAGTATATCTAATATGGCTATAATAATTAAAAAGATTAGTTAAACTAAAGCTCATGACCCGAATGATGTAGAACCTTCACATCCAACAAGGGGAGTAACTAAGAGTAGTTTGAGTGGCAATAGGAGGGAGTTGTAAATCTAGAAGTCTTGACTCTTGAGTTCAATTGTTGGCAACCCTTTGGGGGTTAAGTTATTTCTCATGAATATCTTAATCTCGACATGGATGGTCTATTTTTGATTGAACTAAAGAAAAGATTAGTTGAGGTACGCATAAACTAATTTAGATATCCCATAACGTTGAACCAAAAAAAAAAAACAAGGGGATGCCAAGAACATCTAATTAGTGTGTTGGTGTCACACATAATTTGGACCACTAATTTTGTCAGTGCTAGTAATCTGGATAACTAAAAGGTGTGTCAATATAATTTCAGAAACTATAAGGACAGCCCACGCATTTAGGGCAATCTATCAGGGATGTCTCTGTAATTTAATATTTTATGAATTAAAACCCAATTCCTGTCGCCTAGTGGTTGGCGCCATTACATATGTGTTTAACTGTTTCTCAGAAGCTGGTAGTAACCTGACAATGAATTAGAGTTATAAAAAGAGAGAGAGAGAAGACAACGAATAGGGTTTCCTCCAAAGATCATCCAAAGAAAAACCCAAATTGAATTTTCACACCCTTCTCCAGGTAATGCCTTTGGAATTTTTTATTTCTAGAAGAACAATGTCAATTTTTTTATTTTTTTTACTTAGTATATTCAATATAAAACTTCCAGACACTCAAGTTCAGGAGAATCGGCAATATGTTGAAATTGACATGACCGAGAAAGTTTCATCGCAATATTTTTATGTATCTGGGCTGAGAAATCAAGGGTGTGGGTTGGAAACTTACCATAGAGTTGAAGACAAAGTCGTTTGGTACTCAATTTCTATGTAGAAGTCAATGGTAATACATGGTTTCATAAAAAACTTGCTTCTGAGAATTGGGTTAATTGGAATTGAACAGAGGGTGGTGTCGTTTTGGAGTATTTTGTTGGGTCTTTAGTCGATTCAGCAATAGTTTGTTGTTGTTTGGGAAATGGGTTCAAGAATCCAGGTCTGGCTACTCATTGTTTTTAATCAACTATTGGTTATAGCAGCACAGACGAACAGCAATGATCGTAAGTTTATCTGATTATTATGTATAGTTTTTGTTTCGTATTCTATGATCATATGAATCTGAAATATTTTTCATGTGTTGATATGATCAGATACTTGTTTTTTGTTTTCATTTAGTAGCCAATGAATGGTTTCCTTGCACATATTCAGCAAAAATGCTTCTATATGGTAATACATGTCCTGCAAATGTTAATTACCTAATCTATTATTTGGAAAATATATTTATTAGCTTAGGCATGTCTCTCACGATTGAATAGTTTACGTAAGTTTTTCTTGATTGGTTGGATCGTGATTTACTACCGCGTTACAGAAGTGGTGGCGAAGACTCTGGTTTTTCTTTGATGTTCCATTTGCGGTGTCTGAGTTTTTAATTTTGATTGCTTTTTTTTCTTCTATATAGGCTCCAAGTATGGAAAGGCTTGATTTGAAACGATTTGAAGTGTTTACACATAGTCTGCAACTAAATTTTCCTCACAGTTGCCTTCAAAATATTTTGTAGGTTTAGGTCATTAACTGCATAATAGATTACCTCTTTTTTGGATGATAATGGGATGTTTTAAACAAATGTAGTAGTCAGCTGAAATATCTCTGGGCATTTGGAATGGCCCTCAAGATATGGTTTTTTGTCAATTCTTGTTACATTAGCTTTTTATCGACATCGCCTTTTAGAGGTGCAAGTTATATTCTACTTTATACGTGAGTAAAGTCATTAATTTAGGCACTAAACTAGGCTAAAAACAATGTACCGACAATGATCCAGTGAACCGAGATGAAAACCGCTAAACCAATACCAAATTAGGCAAAAAATCGCTGAAGCGACATTAAACTTGGCAACAGCTGGGGAATACAGAGATGACTATAACTCGATATATGCAGGGCTGGCCCTACACCTAGGTGACTAGCTCTCTCCTAGGGCTCCACGTACCTAAGTATGTTGCTCTGGTACCTTGAATTGTTTTATATTAGGTTTTAGAAAAGAAGAAAGAGGAAGATGAAGAGAGGAAGAAATAGATTACGAAACAATATAATTGGAAAGTAAACAGAAAATACAAAATAGACATAATAGGAAAATAATATAATAGGAAAATAACACTCCAACTCAGAGATCTAGGCTTTAACTCCTTTGGCATAATCAATTACAGTTGAATGTGTTTGATTATACATTGATTGTTTTTGTAGCTTAAGTTATTTGGAAATACTTAAAACTCGGAAATTCTTCGTTAACTATAGGAAAAAAGTGAGCTTTATATATGGCAGCCAGAGTATCCCAATTTTTACTGTGTGGAACCTTAATCAAAAACCAAGGACTAAACTGCTTCTCTGCATTTTTGCTTCCTCACAGTTCTTCGTACTTAGATTGAATTAAATAGTATCTGTTGGAGAATTTTTTTTTGGTCAATGATTAAACAACAAAACTATTTTGATCATTATTGCAGTAGCTGCTCTACTTGCTATCAAGTCTAGCTGGCAGAACTTGCCAGCTTCCTGGAAGGGTTCAGATCCTTGTGGCAGCAGTTGGGACGGTATTGCATGTACCAATTCACGCATTACCTCCATGTAAGTCGTTGTTGTTTCAACCTTCTAAAACTCATAGAGTTGCTTATTCTGCCTCTTATTCTTGTTTTAACCAGCCAACTCTCATCGCAGAAAATTAGCAGGCATGCTTGTGTCAGGCAGCCAGTTTGGCGACATTGCATCATTCACCAATTTACAGTTTTTGTAAGTTCCGTGTCTCTACTTTTACTCTTTCCTTGTACATGTGATTTGTGTCTAGTTTTCAGGCATCTTTACTTATCAGAGATCTTCTTAAACTACAGTTCTCATATATAATTGACTTTTCAGAAATCAAAATTATTCATGCTAGACTACATTGCTCAAACACCCACAAGGTTCACTGGTCAAGTTGTTGAGCACTTATAGGGGCATAAATAGTGGCCAGAGATTCTTCATACCTCTGATACAAGCACCATGTAGACTATCTTTGGGAACTTGTATCATTGGATTGTGATGCAAATTTTTTATTTATTTTTTACTCTATTTTCATTATTGATACATCAAGATTGTGACCGGGTGTGTGGAGAATTTTTATTCTCCTTTGTGACTTAAGATTACAAAACCACTTGGATGAACAAACTGTCAATGTGGACATGTCACTTTAACTGCTACAATCCATGTGCTATCATATATAAATGTCCAGAGTTACAAGAGATCTATAAAGCACAAATACTTCTTTGAGGTTGGCGTACCCATATTGGATACCGTATCGGATACGATACTCATCAGATACTCGAAAATATATATCGGATGCACCTTTTAAGTATCCGATAATAATTAAATATTATGATACTTCATGGATACTTCTGTGGTCGAGCAACATATATAATTTTTTAGTTGAATTTTTAACATCTCTTTTCGAATTCACATACCATACAATACATTAACAAAAATTCATATTACTTTAAAGGCACATGAGTGTTTCTTAAGTATTTTCTACAATTACATGTCAAAAGAACATAAAATAAAGTTATTACATTATAATCTTAGCAAAAATTACTTCTAAATAGTAGGTAAGTATTAGCTTTGATTCTTTTAATTAGTCACTTCACTTTGTGAATATACCATAGTGATACGATATATATTTTCTTGAAACTAAAAAGATTTACTAATTTTTCTTATTGTATGTTAAAGAACTACTAAAATATATAAGTATTAAGTTGGTTGAAAATAATAAATATATTAAATATATTTTATTATAGTCATATCTTGGTTGTATCCGTATTCTACTTTTTTAGACTTTGTTATATCACCGTATCCGTATCGTATCATACCTATATCCATATCCGTGCTTCATAGCAAGAGAAGTATTGAAGTATTACTACTTCCCTTTTTCTGCAAATTGTTTGGAAAACTAACAGATTCATTTGGATGGTCTAAAGAGTATAATATTTTGTTCCAGATCCTATCAAAGCTTGTTTGATCCAAAGTTTCCAGGGAGAAACCAGTTACTTTGTGAGGCAAAACTCCTAAAGGGTCAATGTTACGATAAGGGATGAACTGTTAAACTAATAAGTGACTAAAAGCTGCTAGAGTACAGTGTGATTTCTTTACTTTGTGACTCTAATGTCCAGAATCCGGATACAATGATTTTGTGTTTTTTGTGACAGAATATCTGATAGATACGTGCATATATACGTAGATGTGTGTATAAAAATAAATCTATCAAGAGAATAACCATATATGTTAAATTTGGGGAGAAGCTTTAGAATCCAATAGAATATATGAGAACGTAATCGTAGTAAAATTAGAAATTCAAATAAGCAGATAGCAAAATAGAATATCAATATATATTAAAGAGTGAACATTTTTGGTGTTTGGGTTCCACTATCCACAATGAAGAAGCAATTGGAGATGATGCTAGTACTAGAATTAAAGAATGATGGACAAAGTGGAAGAATGCAGAGGGTGTATTATGTGACATGTAGGTCTCATGAACTGAAAGGTAAATTCTACAAGACAACCACCGGACCAACAATGGTTTATGGTACTGAGTTGTCGTGCCCCAAGTGCCGCACCCATGGGGACTTGATGCGCGAACTAAATTACCATCAATTTCTTCTAAATATAGTGCATTGAAAACTTCAATAACTTGATTTTCCTTAGATATTACAACAGTCCAAACCATGAAACATTGAAAAATTGTAGAAAGTAATTACGAATCAACAACTCTCAAAATTCTTCAGCAACTCTATTGCCCTACTGGTCTTTACACCAAAATCAACCCGTACTAGAGAGGTTAAATTGGGGGCTGAGCTTGGGATCTTGGTAAACAGATTGAATGAACAACTAACCATGAATCGCGAAAGTATCATACTCAGTTCATCTTGGCAACATTCCAAACCCCACTCGCTGCATTCCACCATCACACACACCCCACAAAGTCATAATTACATCTCACTAAACAAACCATACCCCTGAGTGCACATACTATGTACCAACAAGTCCCTACGTAATTCTCCAACCAAAAATATTTTCAGCATACCCCATTTAATGGACATCAAACAAAATTTCAGAACGACGACGATACAATAATCATAGTCGAATTCAAGATCGTGACAATGAAACAACCTCATTGCAAAGAGATTTAATGACAGATGGATATTGTGAAGTAACCTACTTAATGAGACCAAAATCGACACTGATGGATGTATAGATCCAAGGTCTGAAACAATACTAAGAAACGGTATAGTCATGATTCTCCTAGCCGAGAACAATCCTCGTCATATCAATTCTGCTAAGAATTAGCTCATTTATTGCAAAAATTAGGTTGCCACCATTAATTGCTATAGTAGAGCCTACAACATATTTAATTAAGTTTTTGTAGTCTGTTGACTTTGAGAATGTCACTGTTGCATTGCTATTCCACTGCTATTTGTAAATCTTGTCATTTTGCTGCTAAGCTTCCCATCTTCACAAGAAATTATATTTTGCCCCCAAACTACAACGGCATATGAAGATCTCATATTACAGACCCACTCAATCAAGTGTAACAAAATTGATAACCTTTATTGTTTCTTCCTTATTTCACCAAATGATAAGCCTTAAATATCTTCCTTCGTATCAAAGCCTAATATCTCGCCCTTATTCAATTTTTGCATGATTATTTTCTTTTTCTTCTGTAGCGGTTATCGCAAGAATGCTGAGCAAATTAGAAAAAAAACATGACCAAAAAGTATGTATGTTAAGATGGATGTGGGTTAAAAAAAAAAAGAGAGAACTATGATGAACATATTGGTGATAAAGTTGAAGTAGTGTCAAGAGAAGATATTAAGAGAGAATTGACTTAGATGGTTTGAGCATGTTTATAGGTGAGGAACCTATCAATGATAATGTGAAGGGTAGCAGACTGAAATGTACATTGAAGAAGATTGTAAAAAAGTACATGATAGTTTATAGCTGAACAGGAAAATATGACTCTTTATAGAGCATAATGGAGGGACATAATTTATGTAGCCAACCCTAAAATTATTGGGACAAGGCTTAGTCTTGCTTACCATGCATATTGCTTTCTCTGCCCTTGAAAATTCTCCTTCTCCATTTTTCCTCTCTCACTCCCTGGTTCCAGGAGAACACAGCCCACACAAAAAAACTAAAATTCAATTCTGTGGTTTATGTCTTACTTTAATTCAATGGACACCTCTTTACTTTACCTGTAGACATTGTTTTGTATTCTACATTATTGCTGATAAATTTCGCAAGAACCAGTTATTTTCTGATTAGTAGCTTCTGCATGCAGGGATCTTTCAAATAACATAGGTCTGAAAGGAACTCTTCCACCATCAATTGGGAATTTAAAGAATCTGACGACCCTGTAAGAAAAATCCTATTCGTGCTTTGAGTGTCAGCTACCCAACTAGTGTGCTTCAATTTTTACATTTGACAAATTGTTTTCCTTTCACGTAGAATGCTGGTTGGTTGCAGTTTCTTTGGTCCAATTCCAGATTCAATAGGATCTCTGCAGCAGCTAGTATTTCTGTAAGGATTTCATTCTAGCGTACTTCGTTTGATTTTCTGAAGGTTTGATAAACATCCATTTCCTTACAGAAGTCCAGGAATTTCGGCATTGTAGTTTGAATGCCGTTCAAGTTATCTTTATATTGCCATGGAACTATGTATAATGGGCCCTTTTAGTGCCTCTTTGGTCTCTTAATTGAACTCTTTATAATTCAACCATTCTGAAGCTTTTATGTGCCTGTCTTTTGAAGAGTTTTAGTAGAAGCTGCAGTCATCTTATTTTCTGTATCTTGTGAATTGCCGTTCTATGCAGAGCTCTGAATTCTAACAGCTTCAGTGGACCAATTCCACCTTCTATTGGTAATCTATTGAATCTTTCATGGCTAGATGTAAGTAACAATCAGCTTAATGGAACCATTCCAGTATCCAGTGGATCTACTCCTGGTTTGGATATGCTAATTCATGCAAAACACTTGTATGTTCCACCCCTTTAAAATTTCAACCTTGAAGTTTTCAAAATATTCAGTCTGTTTTTTTTTTGTAATTTATTATTTATTTGTCAATGTGAACATCAACCAATTGTGTACAGTCATTTGGCTAAGAATCAGCTTTCAGGCACCATCCAACCTCAACTTTTCAGCTCAAATATGAACTTGATACATGTGTGAGTATATTGGATTGGATATTTAATATATCTGTTTTATTACTTTAAGTAAATAGGTAACTCAGATATGTTTTGTACGCATTCACGTTGTTCACCTATAAGTAAGGAGGTAGATGGTTTCACAATAGGAAATTGAACCTGTATTTTGGAAATATGCTTCTCTAGCATAGTATTATCAGTAAGATCACTCTCAATTGCTTTTTCTAATAAACTTAACAACATAATTAGCTAGGAATGAATATATTTCAATATTCTCAATGAAAGAATAAGTGTTTTTATAATGACATTCTTATGCATTGGGGATTGGGAAATACCCGATCTAAATAATTTAGAGAAAGAAACTTAGGAGTGGAGTCCAGACTCTGGAGTTCATAAGTTCCTTGAAAACAGCCAATTTATATTGTGACTCCTAACAGTCTCCATTTTCTCTGTGTGTGTGTGTTTTTGCAGTGTTTTTGACAACAATCAGCTCACGGGGAACATCCCTCCTACTCTAGGATTTGTACAAACATTGGAGATGGTGTGAGTATCTCCGTCCTTGCTTGCCCTGAACTTTAAAAATTTAGTTTGCGCTGAATTTTTTCTTGGCGACAGTCGGCTAGATTGGAATTCATTAAATGGGTCCGTCCCTCCGAACCTTAACAACCTTACTAGTATCAGTGAGCTGTAAGCAGACAGAGAACTTAAAGCTTTTATTTTTTGTCTCTTGGATGTAAGGATTATCATGCATTAGATTCTTCAAGTAATAAAAATGGGACTTGGCTATCCACTTTCAGGTACTTGTCCAACAATGAACTCACAGGACCTCTTCCAAACCTTACTGGCATGAACTTCCTTACCTACGTGTAAGCAGGGGTTACTTTATTGAATCTTTCATATTATTAATGGTGCAGGTGAAGCAATGCTGCTCAATCTGTAATTATATTCTCAAAGATGATTACTTTTTTCTTCTGTGTTTTTTCTTTATCAAATTCTTATGGTAATTATACTCTGTAATAATGTGATCCATTCGAAATTCTGACCAAAACCTATTTGCTTTGTAGGGAAATGAGCAATAATAATTTTGATGCATCAGAAATTCCCCCGTGGTTTACTGAAATACAGTCTTTGACGACATTGTACCCATCTCTCTCTCTCTCTCTCTCTCTCACACACACACACATACATACATGCATGCAGGCACATATACACACAGGAACCCAGCTACTTGAAGGTCTGCCATTTGAACCTTTTTCCTGTCTGATTTCTAGAAGGGCCTATTCTGTTAAATCAGAATCCATTGTGTTTTGTCTGGCAAGGTTGTGCATATATCTTTGCCTTCTCCATATGACTCCTTGAACTGGAAGCATTTCATCCTTTCTCGTCTTTGGTTTGCATTCGAGCTACCTCTAATTTCTAGTGCATTAATTAATGTCTACATCATTTCTGACATAAACTTTTCTTTCTTTGATGAAAATTGTGGATATTTTTCTTTCTTTAAACATTCATTCATGAAAAAGT
>CM042189.1:30196243-30217284 GCA_023539305.1 Ilex asprella
GGTCATCATCCGGATCAACCGCGAAACTAGACTCCACAAAAGAACCCAACACCTTCTCCCTAAGAATGTGAACGTCGATTTCTATATGCTTCGTCTTATCGTGTAATATAGAGTCAAAAGTGAGCTGAATAACAGATCGATTATCACAATATAATGTAGATAAAGAAGTCACTGGAAATTTCAACTCGCCAAGAATCGATCATAGCTAGATAATCTCACATGTGCCTAGTGCCGGTGCCTGATACTCTGCCTCTGCGGACGAACGAGAGACAACTGACTACTTCTTGCTCTTCTAAGAGAGAAGATGGGTCTCTCGAAAATCACAGAAGGCCATAATAGATCGACCGTCAAACGCTCTCCCATAATCTGAATCTAAATAATAGACTAGAGAACTAGTCTGAGATCCTGATGCATAGAACAACCCAAGTTCAGGACAAGATTTAAGGTACCGAAGAATATGATAAACTGCATCAAGATGAGGTTGACATGGTCTATGCATGAACTGACTAATTTGGCTAACAACGAATAAAATGTCTAGCCTAGTGTTGCTTAGGTAGATAAGTCTACTTACCAACTTCTAGTAGATAGTCAGATCTCTCAACTCTTCACCTTCAGCAGTAAGCTTCAGATTTAGAATCATGGGTGATGATGCTGGTTTGCACTCCAGAATCTCAGTGTCTAAGAGAAGATCCAAACCATACTTTCTCTGTAAAATAACAATACCTTTGCTTCTACGAACAACCTCAATCCCAAGAAAGTATCGCAAAAATCTAAGATCGTTCACATCAAAGGTCTTCCCAATGTCTACCTTGATCTGTGCAGTCCTAGAAATATCATCTCCAGTAATAATAATATCATCAACATATATCGAAAGGATGACACACTGTTTAGAAGTATTCCATCGAATGAAACAGATATGATCATAATGACATCTGGTAAATCCTAAACATCCAACTACACCACTAAAGCATCAAGAGTTTGCCAAAAAAAAAACGAAAGTGAGTAATCTGCTAGTTGCATACAACCATCCTTTTCTATGGCATGTCCCAATCAGCTTGTTTGAATTGTGGATCCATAAAGTCACCAACCCAGTCTGCATTAGAATAAGCACGAATTTCTAGAGACATAGAGGAAGAAAATAATAAACTCAACAAAAACTCCTAGTGTAGGCTCAACAAATTAAGGCCCAAATAGTAATGAGGGGTCCAACAGAAAACCAAAGCCCAACAGAGAAGAGAAGAAAAGTCAAACTACCAGCCCAACAGAAAGAAGTCCAAATCAACAAACCCAAAAGATTGGGATTGCCCAACAAAAACCACCAGCAACAAAACCCAACAAAACAAAGCCCAACAAAAAAGAGAAGAAAAACCAAACCAGCAGCCCAACAGAGAGAAAGTCAAATTAGCACCAACCCAAATTAGCAAATCCAAAGGATTGGGGTTGCCCAACAAAAATCACCAGCAACAATGCTTAACAAAAGAAAGAAGAAAAGTCAAACTAGAAGTAGCCAAAATTAGAAACTAGAACCAAAAGAAGTAGCCAACGCCAAACAATCCAAAATTCGTCACAAATCAATTCAACAACTTTGCAAATCAAATATTCATCCAAACAATTCAAAGTTCGCCATAAATCAAATCAACAACTTTGCAAATCATATACTCTTAACAGTCGAATTTGGTACTGTTCACAGCGCATGGACAGTAATTTTGGCATTGTTCACCGAGTGAACAGTATTTTCGGCACTGTTTTAGAACTATATTAGCTCTGAGACCATGTAAATTTTGATCAAAAAAAGAAGAGCAAAAGAAACTATTATTGAGGCATAACTAGCCAGAACAACTTTAAAGAAAAACTACTTAAAAAAAACTACTATATAAGAGGTATTTATATAGTAGGGCAAAAAGAAAATAGTCAGACTAAGCTAAGGTGACATAAAAGAAAATAAAATGACTAAACTACCCCTAAGTATAAATATAATAACTACTTTAACACTAAGAACAGGTGCACCACTATGCTCAACGAACTGAGAAGTATTACTTACATTGCCTGAGGTAAAAGGGACATCAGTAGGGGAAAGAGAGCAAGGACGATGAACATAAACCTACAAAGGAAGAGAAACTAGTGACTCTATACTGAAAAGATGAGTGACTCTGAAGGAGGAGAGACTGATGACTTTGTAGTGATAGTGACCGATGGCTCTGACTCCTATGGTTAAAAATCAAAGGGAGTATCATCAACTAGAGGGGGCAGACACATGATTGGAAGAAAAATAAGGAATATGCTCAAGAAAGGTAATATCTAGACTGTAATACATACGTCGTCTGATAGGATCATAACAACGATACTCATTAGACTGATGACAATAGCTCACAAAGACACAACAAATCGCTTTATCATCAAGCTTATGGCGAGTACGAGACTGATCCTAAACAAAACATGTGTACCCAAAAGCACGAGAGGGACCAGAAAAAGTTTCTACTCAGGGAATAAGACCTGTAAGGGAGCCCTATGCCGAAGAACACGACTTGGTGTACGATTATACAAAAATGTAGAAGTCAAAACAACAGAATGTTAATAAAACTTTGGCACCCCATACTCGTAAGCATATAACATAACATCCCTATTAGACTCCTATTTTTTATTTCAACAACTCTATTTTGCTTAGGTATATATAGACAAGTGAGATGTTGAAGGATACCCTGAGAAGAAATGTGAGACACTAAGGTATCAGAGACATATTCTTTAGCATTATCGGAACGAAGAGCATGAAAAATGGCATCAAATTGTGTCTTAATCAGCTGAAGAAATTAAGTGATGACAGGGAGTACATCAGACTTCCTATGCAAAAAGTAGACTCAAGTACAACGGTTATGGTCATCTATAAATGTCACATTGTATCGAGCACTTGATAGAGCAGTAATAGGAGAGGGTCCCTAAATATCAAAATGTATTAGGTCAAATGGTTTGGGTGACTGATGCATGCGAGGAATATAACTGGTTCGAACATGTTTTGATAAGGAACATATAACACAATCAAGTTTACCACTAACATAAGCTTTGCTCAAAGCAGAAAATAACATACATAAATATTTAAAATTTGTATGCCCAAAATGGTCATATCACAACTGAACAGTTTGTGATGAAAAATGATTACGACAAGTATTAGGTAAAATACTAGCATGCAAGCTAGGAATAGATAAAGGCAAAGCAGGTGATGGAGGTGTAGGTGAAGAAACTGGTGAAACTAGAGATGGATCGTCTAGATATACAGTTCATCTCTCTCATGTCCCCTGATAATAATTCTCCTGATACTCAGGTCCTGCAAATAACACGAATCAGATAAGAACATTACTGCACAGTAAAAATCTCTAGCTAACTAATATACAGATAATAGATTCATGGCTAGCTTTGACACATAAAACACTGAACGTAATGTAAAGTCATCTGAGAGGCGGATTGTACCCCTACTAACAATAGAGGCATGTGTACATGAGTATGTAACTGCTCATTTAAAGTGGTGAAGTGATGGGCCTCGCCTGTCATATGACCATTCGCACCCGAGTCATGTATCCAAAAAAGAGACGGACTAGCTCAAATATGAAGGCACGAGATATACCTGTAGTAGTCGCATCAATAGTAGTCAAACCTTGAGAAGTCAGGACAAACGTAAGTATATCCAAGCGAGAAGTGGCAGCATCCATATCACTCTGCCAAGGAGAAGTAGGAGCAACGACTGTAGGTGGTGGTGCCTCAGTAATGGCAGCAGTACGACTGCGAGGAGGCGGCTTAAGCTCCGGATGGAGCTTCTAACAAACATCCCTGAGGTGTTCCATTTGGCTACAATAATCACACTGAGTAGAATTTCCCTGTCTATGCTGATGTGGGGTACCCTGACGGCGTTGGACTGAGTGCTGTCGACCCCTATATTCGATGGAAGTACTAACAGATGTCTCAACGGTAGGGGTATCAACTCACTTAGTAGTAGTCATATCATCAATAATACTAGAGCACGTGTGATAGAAAAATAACTCTAAGATAAATAGAGGGACAAAATAAGGGAGAACAATATACCTCCAGTCGAACTGTAGTAACAGATAAAGAAAGTCTAGAAAGCTCCCAAATAATTAGGTCACGGTGCCTAAAAATCCAGTAAATATATAAGTAATATATTGCATCAAAAGCAGATCAGCGGAGAAGAGAATCTGAACCCTCTTAAAAATGTTCAAGATACTACTCCTCTAGGAAAAAGAAAGCAGTGGCGCAAAAAGATGGTGACATTGTGACGAAGAACGCGAAGCACAAAGGCGTGACAGAGTGGCGCTGGGACTGTCTAGGCACGAGCTGGTTGGATTGCTGGACTTGGGCAATGCGTTGTTGGGTGTGTCATTGCTAGGTTGGGCTGGTAGTAGTGATATTAGTAGGTAGTAATGATGTATAGTTGTGGGCAGTCGGTGGCTTCTTGAGGTTGCTGTGAAGGATCGAGGTTAAAGGACCTTGGGACTGTCAGTGTAAAAAGGACCTTGGGGCTGTCGGTGTAAAAAGGACTTTGGGGCTGTTGCTCTGGCATGGGCAGTCGGTGTAGATGGTATGGGCAGTAGGTGGTCTGGGTTGTGGTTTTGTTACTGGTTTGGTCAGTTTGATATGTTGGGGGGTGGTTTTGCTTTGGGTTGGTGGTTTTGTTGGTGGGTAGTGGCTTGTTTTGCTTTAGGTTGGTGGTTTTGTCGGTGGGCGGTGGCTGATTTTGCTTGAAGGCAATTTGTCGGTGAAACAGTCTCGGTGGAGGCTTGGTTAGAGTTAGGGTCTGGCTCTGATACCAACTTGAAATATTTGGAAGAGAGAAAAGAGATACAAACTAAGTGTAGAACCCCCGTATATATAGCCAATAAAAATTACAATAAGGATAAAAAGGAAAAACTCTAATAAACTAGACTAAGTAACATAGGCACAAATTCAAGTGTAGCTTCCTATTCTTGTATCAAGTGCATACACTCAATCTTTTATTATTAAATACAATAATGTTCCATATTTAATATCTTGTCTATTTTAAATATATACATGTTATTTTTTTATCTTTGTTCGAATTTTGTGTCAAATCTTATAATTCTCGATTTTCAAATCTAAGATTTCGATTCACGATATGAATCTCGATTCGATAACTTACTGGAATAATTTATTGTACTTCTCAAGGGGGATGTCAAGTGTTTATTATAAGCATACTTCTAAGGATGATATTCGTTGTAATTAAGATTTCTAACAATTGCTTGAAAAGCTGCCCATTGTTTTAAATAAAATATCTCCCTTGATAGTTGCCCTTTTTTAAAATACCTCTCCCATGTACAATGCATACAAAACAAATTATTGCAAGAAGTGTGGGTATTTCTAGTGGAAAGCGATAAAGGATATGGTTCGTACTTCTAGTCCTTGCCCCAGGCCATATACTCCGCACACATTTTTCTCTAACGCGGTACGCCATTGCTAGTATCGAATCGATGCTAGAAGCGTGTAGGATTATGCAAAGGATATAAAAAATTTATAGGACTTAAAGTAGGTTTTTAGCGTTTTTCATATTTATCTATGTTGTGTATGATTGGGTATTTTGGTTATTTGTTTTTTGGTACTTCAATTTGGCTTTAGGTTGACACATGGAAAATCGATTCTTTTGTAACTGTAGGGATACATGGATCCTGAATATTACACGACCCAACAACTAACTGAGAAGAGTGATGTTTATAGCTTTGGAATTGTATTGCTAGAGCTGGTAACCGCAAGAGCACCAATAGAGCGAGGGAAGTACATTGTGGGAGAGGTTAAGGATGCAATTGATAATTCAACTGAACAATATTACATTAATGACATTCTCGATCCATCCCTTGGTTCAAGTGCAAAACTTGAAGGGTTGAAAAAGTTTGTGGAGTTGGCAATGAGATGTGTCAAAGACTATTCATCTGAGAGGCCTAAAATGGGTGAGGTGGTGAGAGAAATTGAGAACATTATGCAGTTAGCTAGTTCGAACAAGAATTTTGAAACAGAGTTCACTTCATCGAGTTATGAGGGGATTTCTGACGAGAGTAAGGCCTTTGATTACAGTGGCGGCTTCTTACCTCTCAATGTGGAGGGCCATTGAGTAAGATAAATGTTTGGATTTCGAATGTCCAAGTTGGTAGCAGCAGGCTGTTTTTGTCCCTTTCTGCAGTGCCTTGGGTGGGACATTTAACTTCTTCAATCTTTTTTAATCTTTGAAACATATTTCAGGCTGTAATCAATCTAATAATTAGGATGTGCATATATTGATCATTAAGCACATGCAACTAAATAAGTATATTGTACTGGAGACATCGTGACAATGTTAGGAATTTTTGTACTATTGATTCAAATACCTTATACTATGTAAGTTGTGTTTCATTCTCTGCAAAAGCAATTGATCTTGAGTACTTTTCCCTATGTGAAAAATTGCTCCATTTCCTAGTTCCTAATGCAGTTGAAAACGCTTTGTATGAGCTTTGCAGGTTTAAAATTTGAACTAGTTCAAGTTGGTACCATAACTGCCCTCATTAATTCACAAAATGAAAACATTTCCTCTGTTTTTGCACAAGAAAAGGGGGACTAATACCATTAAGCCTAACTGGTCTTTTAGTAGGAACTATTGAAGAATGGGCCCTCGGACTCCAATCCTATCACTACCTTTTAAGAAAAGTCCTTATATAAACAAATGTCTTGATTATAGCGTAGTGTATGCGAGGTAAGTGACAGGTTGTTTCATTTTTATTTTGTAAATATTGAACTTAAAGCAATGACAAATGTTTATACGGCTAGACAATATATCAATGACACTACGTCATCGTTAATATGTAGTGTTAACAACCATAATTATAAGTAAATAAATAAAACAAGTGGATCTCACTAATTTATATGGTAGTTTTTTATTGGGTATAAAAGTTATTTATAATTATAAAATTTTGTTGGATCTATTAGTTTTACATGTTTTTTTTAGCATTGGTATTTAGATATAATTTATTGACATAATTATTTATAATCATTGAATTAAAACTAAATTTCAGTATTTGTTAAGACACATAACTAATTTAATGATTATAATAAATTTGATCAATAAATTTAATTTAAATAATATTATTTTTATTTATAATTAATTAGTACTAACACGTAACGCTTAAGAGTGTCAACTCTGACCTGTCGATACAAATCGGACACAAACGATTATAAAATTGACATGATTATTAAATACGCATAATAAATAATTTAAACTAATGTTTAATGTTCAGAACATAATAAATGATTTTTTTTTTTTTGTGAATCTTGACACAAACACGATACAAATAACAATAACACAATATATAAATCACACAAACACAACAGAATTGGCACGTTATACGCTAGCAACAAAGTGTCAATATTTTAATTTGGACTTGAATTTGCATCCGGTTGATATGAATTTGGAGTTTGGGTACAAATCAATCATGTGACCACCAATGCCGTACTAAGCGTGACAAGCTTTGATTGACTTTGGACCCAAAATTAATCATGAAAATTTGACCAACTTAAATTCTTAAGTAAAAAATGCAGTTTGAATTTTGACTAAACCAGTCTCACAAACACCATCACTAGGTTAAGTGTGACACTCGAATCATATCGAATGATGTCCAATAATAATCAATCATAACTCAATTTATTTATTAAATTATGTTAAAATTTCTTAATAGTGATACGATTTATTTATTAAATATGTCATATTTGGATTAACATTGATAACTCGTAAATCAAAAATCTAATATTAAAACTCTTTTTTTTTCTCAAATAAACTCTTTTTTTCTTTCTCGAATAAACCCACCAATCATAGATCTTCCATAAATCAAACTTCGATGTTTTATGTTATTAAAATTAAAAAAAGAATCTCGTGTTACAAGAATTCATTGACTACGAAACGACAAAAAATGAAAAAAAAAATCTTTGAACAATACTTTGTAAAAGGTCTATTATGTCAAATCGAATCACTTAAGTTTGTTGCTAGCTTAACCAGTTTATTATTCATTTTATTAAATCGTGTTATTTCTAAACTTTTGCCAATAAAAAATCTATAATCTCTTAACTTTGTGTCAAATATTACTACCCTTAACCAATGCTAAAGTCACGCGAACTCATGAGGAGGATGATATGGTCAAAGACTACCGTTATTGGAATTGAAAAAATTGACTTAATTTATTATTCAATAATATGACCGTGACATGATTTAATAAAATTATTGTAATTGTAAATTTCTTCATCGAGATTCTATTACTGTCACATCAATAAGTCAATAAATTAAATTAATTTTTTATGTCTCAATAACTTTGGATCAAATAGTTTAGTTGATTGGAATAAAAGA
The DNA here is from genome assembly GCA_023539305.1 of Ilex asprella. Lineage (NCBI taxonomy): Eukaryota > Viridiplantae > Streptophyta > Magnoliopsida > Aquifoliales > Aquifoliaceae > Ilex > Ilex asprella. The sequence continues at coordinate 30,204,624 of CM042189.1, forward strand.
CATATCTATTGAAACTATGGACCTTACCTCCATTGTTGACCAAGCCCCCACCATTTTGCATTAGGAGTCCATGCAAGTGAACCATTAATTTTTCTGAGTCTTTTGGGACCAACCCATCTCCACGCTTACTCCACCCACAAACACCCATTATTAGAGGTGTCAATTTTATCTATTATTATGAATTCGACTTGACATAAAATTCAAAAATAATGTAATTTATTCACATGAGTGCTATAAATAAAAAATAAGTATTTAATAAATATTATAGACAAAAAATAAAATTTTTATAATTTTTTTTTAATTTTTAAAATAGTATTATATGAGTTGTTGTGAAATTAAATAATTTTTTATTGACATGAATTCGACACATATAAAAAATAAACCGACACAAAAATAATACGATCGAAAATGGCATGACCCACATCCCTACCCACCCACCACGAACACCACAAAGGAGAAGCATCATACAACAAAGCACGCCACACCCCTGATTATGCTGAGCCTAATATGCGAACAACATCAATTTTAAGGCTGACCCACTTAATTACTTCAACATCAATTTTTTAAAAATTCAAATAAACAACGTGGATTATGTTTATTTTACCACCCTATAGAATCCCCCAAGCACGTCTCCACATGGGACCCATATGCTCAACCACCATAGGACATATAAACTTAACAAAAATTCCAAGACATGTTTAATTTATCCTAATATCAATACTACAAAAAAAATTGAAGAGTAATTACATTTAGAAGTGTTGATCGAGACGAGTTATTCAGGTTCGGTCAGGAAAAAACTCAATTCAAGTTCGATTCGTGTTTTAAAGTTTAAATAATTTTTTAAGCTTGTTTAAAAAAATGAGTTTAAAAGACTTGACTCAAGCTCACAAAACTCGGTTTATTTATATGTAAAATAGTCGAGTTACTCGAGCTCGGCTTGAATTTTAAACGAGTAGAGTTTAAACAATTGTTTAGATTGTTTACAAAAATAAACTTGTCAGACTCAAGTTTAAGCTCGTAAAACTTGACTTGATTAACACCTCTAATTAAATCTCAAAAAAAAAAAAAATTCAACACTCATTAAGCATATAGAGCTTCCAAAATTTCTAGCACACCAATATGTGTTCACAATTTATAAAACATATAATAGTGGTTTTTGTCTGCAAATATTTAAACCTTTTCATTCAAGAGCGGGGCCACGAGTTTTTTTTATAGTGAGGACAACTTAAAAGTTATTAATACTTTAAATTATTAATATTATTATCTCTTTTACAAATTAATAATTCTTAACACTTATCTATAAGTATGATTTCATTGAAAGAAAGTCAATTGAAATTGTAATTTATAGATCCCATGATTTGAAAAATAAAAATAAAAAAATCAATGTATCACAAGTTTATTAAGATTGAACTTAGATATACGACCAATTTAATTCAACATGAAGAAATTTTTAAAGTTCAATTTAATCTTAAATATATTTTTGGTTTGATAAATTTTAAATATTGGATTTTATTATTTAATTATTTTTTAAAATATAAAGCATCCCTAAAATTTATACAATTTTTTAGTGGGGATAAATTTAAAATAATTTCAAAAGTTTGAGTTGACCTCAAAAAGTTTTAAAATCATAGTGGAAGCAATTGCAGCCATTGTCCGCATATTTTGATCCAACTTGACTCGATTATTCGGATTCCACAAATTTTTGGCTGGCTTATGAAATAAATTATAGTATGTCGCAAATGATTTGGATAGAAATGCGAAATAACCATAAAAAATTTATATTTCTATCCAGTCTGCATGTATGTTTACATTTTTTTTTTAATATTTGTTATAAAACTACGTCATTTTGCAATTATTTATGTATGGTATTTTAGACTTTTAAAGAACTACGTCGATTTATTATATTTTCTTTAGTGTTATTGATTTATATGTTATTATATTATATTTTAACAGCCTAATTATAAAAAGTATACCAAAAATTACTTAAATGAGTTATTAAAATGATCTAAAAATTAATAACTAAAAAATTATAAATACTAATATATTTTGCAACATTACCCGAATTTCGAGCCAATTTTTTTAGATGAAATTCGGTCGAAACATTACGCTCCGTCGGATATGGTGGGCCAAAAAATTATTCTTCCACAATGCACCAACTCAAAAGATATTCTAGTGGGAAAAAAAACCATAATTTAGCCAAGAATGACTTGACTTTTTATAAAGTTTGAATGGTACGAAATGGGACCCCGAAGTCACTGATTGAAAACGTCTCATGTATGACTTTAATCTTCCTTGTATGCGCATGTTATATACTGTTTATCTTACTTTTGTCTTTGTGATAAAAAATTATAATATTTTGACAGATTAATTGGTGAAGTTTGTTAGAAAAAGATTTGATCAACGCACTAAAAGTATATATATAAAGTGTCAATTAAAGACGATGATATGCTTTTTGGTCTTAATATTATATAAGTTATAGGTTGATAGGTCATCGGTGTTGTACCTTTTTTGGTTCCATTTACTTGGAAATTTTGAATTCAATTTACTTGATACAATGTCAATGATTACTCTTTGACAATTTATATATGCGTTAACCTATCATGTTCAAGCAATTGATCTAGGATACAAGCTTAGAATCTGATTTGAGGAGATGTATGCAAAACAAGTGGTTCATATGCTTTGTAATTCAACCTTTTTATCAAATCTTCGATGATAATCACTATTTAATCCAATCTGTGTTTCTCTTTTAACATAAATTTTGAAATTATGTTGTTTCTCAAAATACTGTCACCAGTCATTTAATAGTAAAAAAATTGAATATGTCAACGAATTGAAATATTCTTCTATATGGTAGTGTTGGTGGGCATATACTAGTGGCATTATTTTTTCGGTACAACAGTATGAGGGGATTTTAACATTTTCAAAATGAATAAATTGGTTTACTACAGAAAAATTCACCTATCAAATGTGAGGGTATAATGGTAAATTTGATATACATATTTTTTATTTCCATCCAATTTTCACAAAAGAAAATGTATCTCTTCAATTTTTCATTCATCATACCAAACATATATAAGGAAAAATATATTCCTTCCGTAGGGATGAAAAATTATTTCTATCAATTTTTTCATTCATCCTACCAAACAGACCATTAGTCTGTAAATTTTTTAAATCATTTCAATTTATCAATTTCATCTATTTTAGATGTTAAATATCGTTTTTTTTTTCATATGAAAATGATGCACTACTTTACGGTTAATTATTCAATAATCGTTTATTCTCAATTCCGAATTCATCCAAACTAAAAAGTTTTTTTTTTTTGGTTCAGCTGTGAAAATAAATGATAATACTTATTAGACTGTTCAAATTTTATTTAGTGAAATTTTTTTGAAAATTACAAAATTTCAAATCTCTTTATTTACTTATTATGTCTCTGAATACATGATTTTATGTGGCAAAAAAATCATTTGTTCTAAGGGTTGAAATAGATGAAAGAGATCTATTCAAAGGATTGTAAAAATTCAAAGACTAAATTGAAATAATAAAACAATTGGAGGTATTTCAAAGTCATTATCATAATTTAAGGGCTGTTTATGAAATTCATGACTATTCTTCCATTCAGGACAGAGAGTTTGAAGATTGCAATAAAAAATAAAAAATAAACGCTTCCACTCTCTCCCTCACTCTCACTCTCACTCTCATTTTGTATGATCTACGATAACATCACTAGATTTTAAAAGGTGAAAATTCTCGTATTCTCTGTATATATGATTATGCGGCTTAGATGAATATGATAGACTTTATTGAAGAATTTAATCTTCCTATTTTACATAGCGGAATTGAATACTTACCTCTTACCATTGATATTCAAATTTGATAACAAGAAATCCGAATTCTCGGTAGAGAAAATAATCAACGAACACAACGACCCCAACAAGTACGAATCCGTATCATAGTCTTGATTTCAACACTCAAGGAAAATACCCAAAATCAACCTCACAAATATATATTGTATGGAGGTATATGAGACACGAGTTTCTTGCGTATATATATGATATCTGAATTCACATATGACTTAATGGAAAATCACAAGCATGAATTATATATATAGACAAAGACTCTTATTCAATAGAGAAACTGTAAGTAATGTCCTTCCATCAAAGAGTTACAACTTTTTTAAACTGCTCCATGATGGTTACTCCATCTGATGATGGGAGTACTGGGTAGTTACCTTAACGTCAGTTACCCAAAAGACTTTGACTCAATAAATAAGATATATATTAAATATACATAATAGTTATTTATTAAAAAGATGATATGACATGTGGGTCATCTTAAGTCTCTAATTAGAGATAGAGTCCAATATTAATTAGACATAAAGTCCAACATTCTCCCACTTGGCACACATGACACATCGGACAATTTGGATAACCAACATTTGATACTGAATATGGCCATACAATTAAATAACTATCCGAGTTTTATTGAGAAAAATAATGCACGAATCAAAGCGATTGTGCTCTTTAAATGAACACTCTCTTCCTTGTATTACAATGCATCATCTTCTCTGAACCTTATGTAACATCACTCTTTATAAATATCTTCTTACAAGTCATTTCGGGTCCTATAGTCCCAATGGACTGCAAACTAATCTCAATGAATAGTATATCACAAACAATACATTATGTGCACAAATAGCTAAAGTCTGCATTTATCATGATCAAATATTTACAAACCAAGAAGTCAATTACACAATGAACCAATTAATTCCATGTTCTCTACATGTTTTAAATACGTCTTAATTGAGAGTCTTTTAGTCCTGGGGTCTACTAACATCAGATTTGTACTAATATACTCAATAAATACTTCTTGTTCTTTGACTCTTTCTCTAACAATGAGATACTTAATGTCAATATGTTTAGTTCGGCTTCCACTTTTATTATTCTTATAAAAGAAAACAGCAGCCGAATTATCATAGTAAAAGTCTTAATGGCCTGGAAATATAATCCACAATCTGGAGCCCTATGATAAAATTTCTCAACTATTTTGCCTGTGATGTTGCTTCAAAGCACGTTATAAACTCTGCTTCCATAGTAGACGATGCAACTATCATCTGTTTGACACTTTTCCATGATATAGCACCTCCTGTTAGCATGAAAATATATCCCGAAGTGGACTTTCTAAAATTCGAACAACCTGCAAAATTCGAGTTAAAATATCCAACCGCTTCAAGATAGTCTATATGCTTGTAAGTCAACATACAATCATTAGTTCCTTGTAAATACCTCAAAACTTTCTTAGCTACCTTCCAATGTTCCATTCTTGGATTGTTTTGGTACCTTCCAAGCATCTCAACCGCAAATGCAATGTCAGGTCTTGCACAAACTTGTGCATGCATCAAACTGCCAACAACAGATGCATAGAGAATGATATTCATTTGTTCATTTTTCAAAGCATTTTTTTGACGCTGACTCAAACTGATTTGTCACCCTTTACGATTGAAGCTGCATTAGGTGTGCATTTATTCATTATGAATTCCTCCAAAACCTTTTCAATGTGGGCTTTATGAAACAAACTCAATTTTCTTTGAGTCCTGTCTCTATGAATCTCTATGCCTATTACATAGGAGGCTTCACCCATATCCTTCATCTCAAAGTTTTGTGAACGAAATTCTTCATTTTTATGCAACAAACCCAAATCATTGGCTGCAAGTAGAATGTCATCAACATATAGGACTGAGAAAATATGTTTACTCCCACTAACCTTAAGGTATATGCAATTATCCACAACATTCTCCTCAAAACCATATGAAGTAATAACATTATGAAACTTAAGGTACCACTAACGGGAGGCCTACTTTAGTCCATATATGGATTTCTTTAGCTTGCAAACTAGATGACTATCCTCATCAGAACAAAATCTTTCAAGCTGCTTCATGTACACTTCTTCGTCAAGATCCCCATTTAAAAATGTTGTTTTCTCATCCATTTAATGTAGCTCTAAATCGAAATGAGCTACTAATTCCATGATAATCCTAAATGAGTCTTTTTTAGAAACTGGAGAGAAGGTATTGTGATAATCAATGCCTTCTCTTTGAGTGAAGCTCTTAGCTACAAGTCTGGTCTTATATCGTTCGACATTACCATTTGAGTTTTTCTTAGTCTTATAGACCCACTTACAGCCAACGACCTTGACTCCATTAGGTAACTCAACAATTTTTCAAACTTGATTTTTAGCCATAGACTCCATCTCTTCTTTCATGGCCTCGTACCAAAATGTGGAATTTTCTCCACTTAGGGCATGTGAAAACGAGATAGGATTTTTCCTATGTCCAACATCAAAGTCAGACTCCAATAGGTACATGAAGTAATCATAAAAAATAACTAATCTTTTTACCCTTGAGGATCTCCTTACTTCTACAGTCTCATCCATATTTTGTGGGTTTGGAGCTATAAACTCTATGTTGACTTGTTCATCTTGAGTTGGTGGTACTTGAATATCATCTGAATTATCTTGAATGATAACCATCTTATCTTTATTTACGGATATGGTATCCGAATCCCATGATTCCTCCCACTCAATCTTTCGAGGAATACTCCCACTAATGTCAACACCCTCAATAAATTTTTTATTTCTAGACTTAACAATTCTAGGTGTGTGTGTGATGGACAATAAAATTTATAACCTTTAAACTTTCTGCATAGCCAATGAAATATCCAATGACTGTCCTTGGGTCCAATTTCTTTAATTGTGAATTATAAATCTTAACCTCAACTGGACAGCCCCATATGTGAAAAGGTCCTAAACTGGGATTCCATCCTTTCCATAACTCAAATGTAGTTTTGGAAACAGCTTTAGTGGGAACCCTGTTTAAGTTATACACTGCTGTCTTTAAAGCTTCACTCTACAAAAATAAAGGAAGATTAGAGTTGCTTAGCATACTCCTTACCATGTCTATAAGGGTGCGATTTTGCCTTTTAGCTACACCATTTTGGTAAGGTGAACCTGACATAGTATACTGAGCAACAATACCTTCATCCTTTAAATATTCAGCAAATGGATCAAGCGTTTGTCCCAAATTTGTGTACCTTCCATAATATTCTCCACCCCTATCTAACCGTACAATTTTAATTTCTTTTTCCAATTGTTTCTCTACTTCCCGTTTGAATGTTTTAAAAGCATCCAATGCCTCAGATTTTTCAAACATAAGGTAGAGATACATGAATCGTGTATGGTCATCAATAAATGACATAAAATATCTCTGACCATTCAAGCAAGGGGTAGGGAATGGTCCACAGATATCAGTGTATATGATTCCAAATATTTCTTCACTCCTCTTGGCACCTTTACTGGTCTTGTTGGTTTGCTTTCCCTTTATGTAATCCACACAAGCACCAAAATCAGAAAAATCAAGAGCTTTTAAGACTCCATCATTAACCAATCTTTTAATTCTTTCCATGGACATATGTCCTAATCTCCTGTGGCACAACATAGAGGAATTCTCATCAATAATAATCTTTTTAGTGCCAATATCAACATGCAAGGTTAGAAGACTATGTTCAAAAATAGGATCCAAATTTAATTTGTGCAAACCATCTACTAAGGTCCCATAACCAACCAAACTAGAGTTTTTGAACAAACGAAAGTCCAAACCAACAAAGCTGAATTTAAATCATAAATGTACTAATTTAGAAACAGAAATTAAGTTCTTAGAAAACGAAGGAACATAAAGAGTATTTTCAAGATCCAAAACAAAGTCAGTTTCTAAAACAAGTCTAAAAGTTCCAATAGTCTCGACGTGCGAACGCATCCCATTTCCTGAATAGATGTCATGTTCACTTTCCATCGTTTTTCTTAGGCTGAGGAAGCCTTACATGATATTGGAAACATGAATTGTAGTACCCAAATCAATCCACCAAGTATTATGATGAGAATCAATTAAATTGAATTTATAACACACAAGAGATATGAGATTACCTTTTTTCTCAAGCCACTTTTTATATTTCAGACAATCTTTCTTGAAGTGTCCTTTCTTCTTGCAAAAGAAACAAACATCCTTATGACCATGTTTCTTGAATGACCCTTTGTCATCTTTCTTCCATTTAAGAATACTTTTGCCTTTCTTACCTTGTCCACCTTTGTGAGTGACCAGATGGGCACTCTCCAAATTTTCATGCTTAAACCTCTCCTTTTCTTGAACACACATAGTCAAAATTTTATTGATGAACTATTTTTCTTTGTGTGTGTTATAAGAGATCTTGAATGGTCCAAATTCTGCAGGGAGAGAGTTAAGTATAAATTGAACAAGGAATAAATCAGAGATCTCAACCTCAAGAGACTTAAGTTGAGCTGCAATGTCCCTCATTTTCATAATATGTTCACGCACAGTCCTAGATTTGTTATGTTTCATGTCTGATAACTTGTTCATCAAGGTGCTGGCCAAGGCTTTATCTGAACTGACAAATTGTTCTTCAATGACATTCATATAGTCCTTCACTTTATTGCATTATGGAATAGAACCTCTGATACTCTTGCTCACATGTGACTTGATGAGCATCAGACTTAAGCGATTAGATCGCTCCTACCACTCATAGGCACTCTTTTAGTCAATGAACTTAACTCAATGGGTACTGGAGGTTCTTCAATGCAAAGTGTCAAATCCAAGTCCATACACCCCTAATGTTAAGAGAATTTTGTCCTTCCAATCCGAAAAATTTCCACCACACAACAATAGAATGTTAGAAGACTCATTAAATAAAGAGGTAACAACAACTGCAGTAACCAAGAATATAATAAGCACTTTGAAACAATAACTGTAAAATTTAATAGAGCAAATCTAAACCTTCCTGTGGGTAGAGGTCATAAACTATACAAGATTTGCTTATTATTCTTTATAATAAGACTAATGAATTAAGATACTAAGGAACAAATGATCTCAAACTTGTGGGTATAAGGTATCCAAAGCCCTTAATACCCCATCCAATACCTTATTCCAATTAAGCAGTATAAAATAAATACTTCCCTGTGGGCCAAATAATTATCTTTAACAACTTAATCGCAATATGAAGATTTAAACATATACTTAATATGATCAAACTAAATGTTGATCATTCACTAATATAACTCAAGATGCTATGGCTATTCTTAAGTTAATATGATATCTCCATGTGACATAGTTCATGACATAAATAACTCCTTCATGCCAAATAATTTCTTAAAAATGTTTCTGTCTAGCATGCATATACCATAACCAAAGTTAATCTAAAAACATGCTAATATTATTGAATAATTATCAGAAGCAAAGTCATGTGCATAAGCCATAACAGTAACAACTCTTGGATTTAAACAAGTGACATCCCAATGACATGCATAACACTTTGATGACATTCCAGTAACTTTTAGTATGTCATTTGGTAATGTTGGTGCTTGCCAATGTAATAAACTAAGTGTCACTGTTTTTTTTTTAATAGCTAAATTCAATCTTTTGACCCTTAATGATCACATCAAACCAATAAAATAAGTGGTCCCAAAAATCTAAAAATTAAATCAGATAAACCAAATATGAGTTGTGAATGTGAATCATTATAGGCTTAAAATCATGACCAATAAAATTACTACTGTGGAAACATAACTCTCGTGGCCTTAATTTGATCGAACATCTCTTTTATATCACAATAAATTTAATTCCAAAAATATTAATCAGTTCAATAAAATATTGATCAATTGTATAACCATAAACTTGAGCCAAAAACTGAATGGGTATAAATAAAAATCACTGTCTTGGGCAAAACTTTTGTGTTCAGGATTTTTTTTTTGACCGAAAGTTTTCTGTGTGGACTTGATGTTTCAAGAAAATCACCCGTCCCAACATCCGAGTCTCCATAGTTTTTTTTATTATTTTAATATTTCTTATATGGACTTAATGTTTCAAGAAGACATTTTTCAAAGCAGAGATTCACAGGAGACTAAATACGAACTCCAGACGGAACAAACATTAAACATCAACCATACAGTAGAAAGATTCTAAACAAAATATGATTACTCATAATCATAATAACTGAACAAAATGGATAGAAGGATGTCTCTGATACCAATTGATAGACTTTATTGAAGAATTTAATTTTCTTATTTTGTATAGTAGAATTGAATACTTACCTCCTGCCATTAATATTCAAGTTTGAGAACAAAAAATTCGAATTCTCGGTAGAGAGAATAATCAGCGAACACAACGACCCAAACAAGTACGAATCCGTATTACAGTCTTGATTTCAACTCTCAAGGAAAACACCCAAGATCAACCTCAAAAATATATCTTGGATGGATGTATATGAGACAAGAGTTTCCTACCTACATATATGATATCTGAATTCACATATGACTTGATGGAAAATCACAAACATGAATTATATATATAGGCATGGACCCTTATTCAATAGAGAAACTATAAGTAACGTCCTTCCAACTTCTTTAAACTGCTCCATGATAGTCACTCCATCTGATGATGGGAGTAGTGGGTAGTTACCTTAACGTTAGTTACCCAAAAGACTTTGACTCAATAAATAAAATATATATTAAATATACATAATAGTTATTTATTAAAAAAATGATATGGTATGTGGGCCATCTTAAGTCTCTAATTAAAGATATAGTTCAATATTAATTAGACATAAAATTCAACAGAATATTCTTATTTATATCACTACGATTATAAACACTTTCTTGTTCTTATTAATAAAACATCCCCTTTTATTTGTTCTTTCGGAACCGATACAAAAATGAGTATTTTTTTCTATATTGTTTACTGTTACTTAGGGGTTTCAAGGAAGACCTATGTTTGGTGGGGGCACCTTTCGAGTGTGTGATGCACGTTTAACCACGCTATGGAATCTCCAAGCAAGTCTCCGCATTGGACCCGTATGCTCAACCATCATAGGCCATATAAACATATAAGAAATCCCAAGACATGTTTAATTTATCCTAATATCTATACTTGAATAAAAATGTGAAGAGTAATTAAATTTGGAGGTGTTAATCCAGATGAATTATTCGATTTCAGCTTGAATTCAACTCGTGTTTTAAATGAATTGTGTTTGAATAAGTTTTAAAGCTCGTTAACAAAAAATAAGCATAAAAGTCCCCACTCATTTATATATAAAATAGTAGAGCTATTTAAATTTGAGTCGGGCTCAGGTTCTAAACGAGTTGAACTTAAATAATTTTTTAAACTCGTTTTAAAAAATAAACTAAAGCTCAACCTCGTAAAACTCGGTTCGATTAACACCCCTAATTAAATTTCAAAAAATAAATAATCAAAATTCATTAAGCATATATAGCTTCCAAATTTTCTACCACACCAATATGTATTCACAATTTATAAAATTTATAATACTGATTTTTGTCTACAGATATTTAAACCTTTTCATTCGAGAGCAGAGTGAGAAGGTTTTTTTTTTTATAGTGGGGACAATCTAAAAGTTATTAATAATTTAAATTATTAATATTAGTATCTCTTTTACAACATATTAATTCTTAACACTTGTCCATAAGTAAGATTTTATTGAAAGTCTAAGTCTAATTCTTTATTTAATTATTTTTTAAAATACAAATTTTTATACAATTTTAGATTCTAAGTCTAAAGTCTATACAATTTTAAATACTAGATTCTAACTTTAGATTCTTAGTCTAAAGTTTATACAATTTTTTAGTGGGTACAAATTTAAAAAAATTTCAAAAGTTTGAGCTGACCTTAAATTTTTTTAAAAATCGTAATGGAAGCAACTGCCCTCATTGTCGGCATTGTGACTCCGCCACGGTTTGGGAACTCAGAACAACTCCGAGGGAGGTGACATATGAGGTGACATACTTCATATGTCATCCAAAATTAAAAAATATTCACTCTAAAGGGGGTGACATATGGGGTTGGAAAATGACATTAAGGGGTTGAGGTGATATTTTTGGTAACTCTGGAGAGAGAAAGTGAGAGATTGCAAATGGGTTAGTGAATGTAAATCCGTTAGATGACTATAGATCCAATGATTCATATAGATTAATGAATAAAAATATGAAAATGACACCCTATTTTGACATTTGTCATTGAAGTAGATTTATAATTCAGGGGTGTCAAAACACTGTTTAAGATTATAAAATGACATTTAACACTCTAAAAAATGTCAACTCTCCTTAGAGATGCTCTCATAAAGGGTTATTATGAAAAGTTGCCTCGGCCTTGCATTGGCTTCGGATTAAGGTAGTTTGCTATGGAAGTTCGTGGTTGTATGTAAGAAAACTGGCGCTAAGGGTGATGGGAGGTGGGGGATGTTCAAATTCGCGCATGGGAGAATTATTTTGACCCGACCCCCTAATTATTTGGATTCCACAAATTTTAGGCCGGCTTATGAAACAAATTATAGTATTTTGATGATGATAGGAATAGAAATGCAAAATATTCATAAAAATTTTATATTTATATCTGACCTGCATGTATATTTACATTTTTTCAAAAAAAATGTTTTGTTATAAAATTACGCCGTGTTGCAATTGTTTATGCATGGTATTTTGGATTTTCAGATGACATATTATCGAATTTAGTATATTTTTTTAGTGTTATTGATTTATTGTATTAGTTTATATATTATTATATTATATTTTAACAGCATAATTA
>CM042189.1:30217384-30254704 GCA_023539305.1 Ilex asprella
GGTTTATCCTTACCTCATTATACATATCCACACATTCACAACAATATTTTACTATATATATCTATACAAATATATAAAAGAAAATACGGGGTGTTATAAGGCATAATTCAAATTCAACTAAATGCACACTTCTCCAAGTTTCCTTAGACAAGGGGCATTGGGGGACAAATGATAGGTCAGGCCCAATCCATGTGGAAAGTCCAATCCTACTAAGAGCCCAATCTTATGAAGACCCACCAAACCCAATGGGGTCCAAGTCTAGTCAAGTTCATCAGGGAGCTACCTTAGCTTGGCTATGTCATCAGGAGAGCATCCAGGAGTCTCACCCTCGCCGCCTTGGAAAGAGTCAGCCATCACCTTCCTTGAACGAGTCTCTTGGAGAGCACCCCACCTGTTGAGGAGAAGTAGTCAACTCCACCAGAATTGTTGCTATTGAGTCGCCCCAATCTGTTAGGGGACGACTATAAATTATAAGCTCCACTAACACCTGAGGGCAGAAGACATTCTTTTGAGCACAACTCACTCCTCTCCATCTAAGCTTGTACTCTCTGCTCCCTGTACACTTGATATAATAAAGTGCCTGGTGACCCAAGCCATTCAAAAGTGGACGTAGGTCGTATTGACCGAACCACTATAATCTTCGTCTTCTCTCTCTACTTATTAATTATTGAATTTAATACTGTTACTTGACAGGTGGTGTGCAAAACTATTTTGTGCATCATCAACACTTAATATGACAGAATGAAGGATATTGCTTAGCTTCTATCAAAACTTTCAGAGTTATTTTGACAGCAAAAAATAATTTGATTAACCTGGCTCTGATATCAATGTTGAATAAATATAGAACAAAATTTGATAAATCTAATGAATGAGGAGCTAACCTTTGAGAATTAAAAATTCTCTTTGATATAAATACAATAGGATTGAGATTTTTCCTCAATGTTCTTCACAAATTGGGTATTTTCTTGGTGTATTCTCTCTGTATGCAGACAACCGTATTTATAAGGGAGGATTCAGCTAGCCGTTCAACTAGTCGTTTATTATTCAACAAAATATCTTCAACTCTCCAATATTATCTCAATTCTTACTTCTCTCCATTTTAAATGATCAATTGAATTCATAGCATCATTAAAATCAATAGGATCATTTGGAATTTCTGTAGCTAAAATCCCTCGATATTAATTAAGTCATGGTTGGCGGTCAAATCCGAAATATGTAAAACTCCAATCCATTGGTTAAATATTGCATTATTCATGACATATATCATAAATGTATTTTTTGTTAAATTATTATATATTAATTAATTATTTTATAATGATGCATGCATACATATATTGTATTGATGTAATTGAATGTTTGAGTTGGATCGTTTCTAGTCAGTATGGGTGACTTGGCTAGAGGAACCCATCAAGTAGTGAAAGACTAGTCAATCCTACTTGCAGTATAATTAGCCTACTTTGACTACAAAAGATTGAGGAAATACTGGTAGAGTTGAGATAATATTGGGGAGTTGGGGATACTTTGTTGAATGATAAACGGCTAGTTGACCAGCTAGCTAAATCCTCCCTTATAAATAAAATTCTCTGTATACAGCGAGAATATACCAAGAAAATACCCAACTTATGTGAAAACTCATTGAGGGAAAATCCCAACCCTTATGTATTCATATCAAAGAGAATTTTTAATTCTCAAAGGCTAGATCCCTATTCATAAGATTTATCAAATTATGTTATGTATTTATTCAACAAGTTCAACGTATATCAGTATCATCAAATTTGATCATTTACACGTTTCTAAAATAGAAGCCATAAAGAACTATAAGAATCGGCTTCATGTTGGTAGTGAGTTACCTGATAGAAACACCACCATGAGACCTTCATTTTAAGTGCAAGCCAGACATGTACTCACCACGAGATCTTCATTTCACATTCATGAGCAACTACTAAAGTGGAACTCATATATGTAGAAAAAAAAAAAAGGAAAATAGATTTGTCCAAGAAAATAATAAACTCAGTGCAATCATTTAAATCAACAAATGGTGACTAAATAACGCTATTTAACTTACCGTAGGGCCATCCGTGTATTAATGGGGCTAAGAATGACTTTACTACATTATTTGAGGGTGAAAATGGAAAACTAAAGTATTTTTTTCTAAGCCACTTTTATAGGTAGTAAAAAATAAAAGATAAGATAAGGAGTAATGTTACACTGATCAAATTTTGGGACCAAATTTAGAGTCCAAATGACATGGCAGCTGAGTTGAGTTTCTTTATTTGGTGTCATGTCATTTGGGTCTCAATAAAAACTTCAAATAACATGCTGCCACGTCATTTAGGCTCTAAATTTAGTCTTAAAATTTGGTCAGTATAACATTATTGTAAGATAATATTAGTTACTATGCAAGTTACTATACAATTGGTCCCATATGAAAATCAAACAAATATTTGATGGATGCATATTACTATGTAGTGGGGTCTAGTAAAATATTTCATTGAGTTACGATGCACATTACTGTATAATTGAGTCCACATGTTTTTATAATTTTAAGTTACCATGATGTCTTAAAAATTTATAAAGGAGAAGTTGGGGGACGAGAGAGGAGAAAAGTGAAAAGTGAAAAAAAAAAAAAAAAAGGAAGGAATCAGTGAGAGCTAAAAAGGAATTTGTGATTTGAATTTGATAAAATTTTTGGGAATTGTTGCTATGTTATTTTTAAATCTCTTTACAAAGGAGTAATTTTTCAAAATATTATAAATTTGCACTCTTTTTGATCCGCAGTATCTTAGTTCTAAGATTTTATGAGATTTGTATCCTATGGGTGTGTTTGTTTGGGGAGATAAGTGGGGTATATGTAGTGAGATAGTGTTTATTAATACACTAGTCATAACTCTTCCCTTGAACGTACTAAGAAACATAATATTTTAGCGTTCAAAAAATTAATCTCACTAAACTAAATTTAAAGTTAATTTCTTGGCTTACATCATTTAAAATTAATTTATACATATTATTTTATTAAAAATAAAGTCAATTTTTTTTCAAATACATAACTCAATATATTTTTTTAACATTTGTATATTATTGTGTATAAATATTGTATGAAATAAAAGTTATGTTAAACTATAAATTAACTAAATATTAAATGATTGAACATGTGATAGAATTAAGTGATGTAATATTTTTGGGGGAAAAATTGTATAGGGGATAAAATTCAACCTGTTAGCTGATTTATTATATAGATGAGTCTCACATATGCTTTATTTGTTAACCATTTTTAGCAAAATATTAATTTTTGGATCCTAATATCGCCCCGATATGAACAATGACGCTAAACCCATGGGTATATCTAATGCCACATGGGAGGTGATATTAAAATGAGGTGGAAAACTAACAATGGTACTAGATTAGTAAATTACAATATTGACCCATCTAGTACCTAATGTTCAAATCCAAGATACGGGCATTAAAGTCAATTTATATAAAATAAAATCCTTACATTTATTATGGGGACCACAAGAAAAGTAAATTACAATATAGGCCTTTCAAGTGTCTAATAATTTAAAACAAACTGAGGGTATTTAAGTCAATTACTTTTATGTAGAACCCACATGCATTGTGAAAGTTATAAGTTAACCATGGTATTTGATTAAAAAAGACATTAAATTATGTCTTCCATACCCATGGTGTTGGAGAGGATGGGAAATAAACCCCTAATCTCATTCATCCTTCCCGTTAAAACAAACATAGCCTATATGTATTATATGTTGATACTTGGATAATGTCTTGTTTGAATTAGGTAGTAGATGTTGTGGTTCTTACGAGGATATATAGATTCTTATCATGGTATTGAATGTTGTTGGTAGTTTATGTGGTAACACAAATTTTTTGACACTAGCTTTCTCATAACCTGCATGCAAGAGATATGACACACACTTACATAATCATTTGTGATAAAAAATATTTCACAGAATTGGCTTTATCTGAAACAAGTGTTGATACAATATAAGGTTTTTTAGAATTGATTAAAGGCTATGACAGAGAAAATATAACTAACCCAGGAAAACAAAACTTTTTATTGAAGATGCATTATACTCAAATTCAGCATAAATCTATAAAGTTTTAAAGATATACGTTGCAATGGATATTACATTGAAATGACAAATGAGTGTGACATAGTGTATTTATGCATCACATATATAGTATGCCATAAGAATGTATTATAGAAACTTCATACTCTCTCTTCTGGGTTGTATAGTGCCAAAATAAAATTTGCATAATCAAATATTTTGATGTACCAGAAGTTTTGTGATCCAAAAAAAAACTTAGCATGATCGTCTTGGTTATCCAAGATCAATAATGGTGTGTTGGATCACTGAGAATTGAAATGAACATTCTCTAAAGAAGCAAAAGATTATTTTACAAAGTGATTATCTTTGTTCTATTTGTTCATAAGGTATACTGATTATCACACAATTTCCCTCAAAGGTGATTTTTGAATCTCTTAACTTTTTGCAATGAATTCATGGAGATATATGTGGGTCGATACACCCTTCGTGTGAACCATTTCGTTATTCTGTGGTTCAATAATATATCAACATGATGATCGTATATTTATCTACATTCTACATGGAATGTCGCATTTGTATGGCTTCTCACTTAAATAATCTTATTGTGAGCACAATTCTCATATTATCTTATTAAGAAAATCCGTCTAGATAATGTTGGTGAGTTATGCCCTAGTCAATAAATAACTATTGAATGTTGGTAGGTATAGATATTGAGTATCATGCAGCACACACCCACACTCAAAATGGTTTAGCTGAATCATTTATTAAACTTATTCAATTGATAACTCAATTTATACTTATGAAAAAAAACTAACCTATTTCTCCTTGGGTACATGTCGCATCTTTAATATGTGTTCAACCAACAACGTACCATACATATTCACTAGCACAATTTGCTCTTGGTCGGCAACCAAATATTTCTCACCTATGAATTTTTTGTTGTAATGTAAATGTTTTGATTATACCAACATAACGAACCAAGATGGGTCCACAACGTAAACTTAGGATTTAAGTTCGATTTGATTCTCCTTCGATAATTAGGGGGGAGACAAAAAGAAACTAGAAGAATAGTGTGAAATCAATTAAAATTCTCCAATGTTATCTTATTTTGACTCCAGAAAAAATCAATACGAGCGGAAAGTTCAAAAGATCATCATTTTCAAGGTTTTAAATCACTTACTAGATGCATTCACCGATAAAAATAAAATACAAAATTAACATGTGTTGGCTACGAATGCACTGGCGAAAATTGATGTCCCTATTGGACAATAAGGTAGCACAGCTGAACATGAATTTAAGGCACATCTAAAACGTGTTAGACTTGTGATCATGATCACTTAATGTGAATATTTGTTGGAAAAGATTAACTATTTGGTTGAAAAAAGTTGGTAAATGTGATAAGTTGTTAAAGAATTGATGATATATTAATAAAAGATGAATTGTGTTTATTTTGCAATAAAATGGTGGAAAATTGGATTAAATAAAGCAGAAAGAGAAGCAAAGCTAAAGGGAAGCATACTGGAAGTCGCGTCCGGACAGTGTGATGCATTGCGTTCGGACGTGAGTGATAGAAGGTGAAGGTTGAAGAAAAAGAATACACTAGAAAGTGCATTCGGATGGAATAAATAATGCATCCAGACGCATGTCACTAGCTTGCCAACGCCAGAGCTGAATTTTAATTAAGTTAGACCTTTTTCCCAAATAATCATATAAATTGGAGATGTTGGATGTGTAAAGAATACCTTTTGTTGTAGTCTCTTATTTTCTTTATTTTTATTCTTTTGTTCATTGTTATCATGTATGGCTAATAGGTTTAGCTAGGGCTAGGGGAGAACATCTCAATGAAGTACGATAATGTTATAGACTTATGAGCTTAATGGTTTGCGATATTTTGCTAATTCAACCTTTGATTTTTAGTAAAATTTTTGCTCTGTAAAAAATTCTTAAGTCATTATGTCTTATACATTGATTGTTTGAATTTTCCTACAAGACAAATAACTAGTTATTTCATGATTAAGTTAATTACAATTATTTCACATAATAATATAATTGAAGGATTACTTGGGTAAGTCATGAATTTGATTGTTAGGAGAGTTTGATTTATCGTAGACTCCGGGCACAGTAAATACTTATGATTAACAATTATTTCATTGATTTTACTGGATAAACTTTTAGTTATAAACAAAGGTGTTTTCTCATTCGCATTGCCAAATTTGGTGACTTTAGTCAATCAACACTTAATTCTTGTCTAGGATTGAAAACTAAGTCTTTAATCATTATTGTATGGATTTGAGAGGGAGTACCTGATGCTCTAATATTTTTCATATTGTTTTAATCGCTTTATTCAATTTTATAAATTCAAATACTCTTTTGAAATAAAACATCTTCACAAGTTTTTTTAACAGAATTTAGTGTAGTTTCTGGTGTTTTCACAATTCCCTGAGGGTTCGACCTCGGTCTTCTGAGTTTATATTACTTCGCACAACTTGCGCTCGAATTTACATTTTTGAAGTTGTAGAAAATTTTTTGGTGTCGTTGTCGGGGAACTGTTGAAAGACAAGGAGCAACCATCACATTTGTTGAGGTTTTCAGTATTTACGATTCGTTAGAGATTCGGTAATTTCGTTCCATTTTTATTTTATTGAAATTTATTTTCTTTTTGTCATTTAATTTTGTTTTCTGTTTTATTTATTTCTTTAATGAGTTCTTGACATCGTGATTTGAGTGGCCCTTTGATAAGAGAAGATTTAGATACTCTGTTTGAAAACCTTGTTGATTCATCTGATTCAAATCACACTTCTCATACATTGGATGCAGATCCTAATAATAGGTGAAATAATTTTCATGAACATAAGGATCACGAGGATAGAATAAATAATCATTGATGAGAATGATGTTGATAATGTGAATGTTAATCATGATTGGACTTTGTGTGAATATATGCAACATGCAAGTCACATTACACCCTCATGCATCATCTTTCCATTGAATGCCACGAATTTTATTTTAAACTTTGTATGATTTCATTAATTCCAAAATTTCATGGCATGGAATCAGGAACTTTGAGAAGGATTGTGTTACATTTCATAATCAGACTGTGCTTTGAATACAATCAGGTTGGAACTTTTTCCTTTTTCTTTAAAGGAAAAAGTTAATATTTTGTTGCATTCTCTCAGACCTATGTCTATAGATACTTGGCTTGAGATGCAAAAAGAATTTTTGAAAGAAGTTTTTTCCAACACTTTACACAAACTCTTTTAAAAGGAAAATTGTGAATTTTTCTCAAAAATAGTCTAATTTTTTTTACCAAAGTTGGGATAGAATTTAAAACCTCCTTGCATCTAGCCCACACCACGGTTATGAGAGCTGGAGTGTGATAAGTTTCATTTATGAAAGTTTGACCTCACAAATGCACCAATTTGTAGAAATGATGTGTAATGGTGACTTTATGAATAAGGAACCATGCGACGCTTTTGACTTTTTAGTTCGTTTAGCCAAGAATGCACAATCTTGGGAAACTACATTCCAAGAACCTCCTAAGATTAAAAACACACAAGCATCATTGAGTGGGAGTAAATATCAGTTGTGGGAGGAAGATAACATAGCGGCTAGAATTGCCACATTAGCTAGAAAGGTTGAGGCTATGGAGTTTAAAAAGGTTAATGAAATTGACACTACCCCTATTGAGGAAATTTGTAGCCTTTTTGAGAGTCTGGGACACCCTATAAAGAAGTGTCCAACAATTCCTGTTCTAAAAGAAGTCTTGCATGATCAAGCAAATGTTGAAAATACGTTATCAAAGTCTTATAACAACCCATATTCTAATACATACAACCTTGGATGGAAAAACCATCCTAATTTTAGATGGAGAGATGATAATCATGAATCACAAATACCTCAACAAAATTCTTCTAATTTTGGACCCTACACTCCACCTCCAAAAAGGAATTTTGAAGAGGTATTGTCACAATTCATGCAAAGTCAGAAAAACTTTAACAATCAAACCACACAAGCTATTAATGATATCAGGAGTACACTCACTAAATTGACCACTGTCCCATGCCATAAAAAAAGGTAAGTTTTCAACTCAACCCTAACCAAATCTGCAAGGTCAATGTAATGTGAATAAAACGGGCACATCAGATCCTATTCATGAGTAGGTAAAGTCTATCTCCACACTTCATAGTGGAAAAGTAATTGACAAAAATATTCCTATTAAAGTTCAAGAATCTGATGAAATTTCAAAACCTACGAAGAGTTGTGATAAACTTGACCAATCTGAAATCATTAAGCCTGAGAGTTACTTGACATCTGCACAATTTCTACAGAGATTACTTACTTCTATCAAGTCAAACATGCACAATGATATGTTTAAAATTTTTAAACAGGTGAAAATCAATATTCCCTTGTTGGATGTCACAAAATAAATACCTTCTTATGCAAATTTTTTGAAAGATTTGTGTACTGTTAAAAGGAAATTAAATGTGCAAAAGAATAAATTTTTGACTAAGCGGGTACCTTCTATCATACAACATAAGACTCCAACAAAATATAAAAACTCAGGTTGCCCCACCATTTCTTATGTTATAGGTAACCACAAAATTGAACAGGTTTTATTAGATTTGGGAGCTATTGTGAACTTGCTCCCCTATTCAGTTTAGAGTAACTAGGATTAGGGGAGTTAAAGCCCATTTCAGTTACACTTCAGCTAGCTAACCGATTAGTAAAAATACCGAGGGGTATGGCTGAAGACGTTTTAGTACAAGTTGATAATTTTTACTTTCTTGTAGATTTTATAATTTTGGATACTCAACCTGTGTTAAGTTCTAATTCTCAAATTTTTGTCATATTAGGCAGACCATTCCTAGCTACTTCTAATGCTCTAATTAATTGCAGAAATGGTGTGATGGAGTTATCTTTTGGGAATATGACATTAGAACTTAATATTTTTAATGTGTGCAAATAACTATGGGATGTTGATGAAAATGTGTATGAGATTAATATAATTGAGTATATTGTTCCAACCAGAGCATATGATTCTTCTTTGTTTGATCCACTTAAAGCACGTTTGTTGGAACAATCTTCTTTGTTAGAGATGAATGAATATAATTCTAAAATTTCTGAATTGATTGATTTGTTAAATTTTTCTCAGGTTCTTGAAATAAAATATTGGAGACAGAAATTTGAGGAGCTACCACCAAAAACCAATCCACCAGTTCCATCAAGTGATAAAGCTCCTAAGCTTGACTTGAAACCATTACCGGTAAATTTAAAGTATTCATTTTTAGGAGATGATGATGCATTCCCAGTAATAATTTCTTCTCATTTATGTTCGGCATAGGAAGATATGTTTCTACAACTTCTTAGACAACATAAGAATGCTATTGGTTGGACTCTAGCTTATATAAAATAGATTAGTTCATTGGTTTGCACTCATAAGATAAATTTAGAGGATAATGCTAAAACATCTAGGGAGATATAAATGAGACTTAAACCACATATGAAAGAAGTTGTAAGGAATAAGCTGCTAAAATTGTTAGGAGTATGAATAATTTACACTATTGCAGATAGTAAGTGGGTAAGTCCTACACAGGTAGTCCCCAAGAAATCAGGTGTCACTGTAGTTGCCAATAATAATAATGAACTTGTACCAATTAAGACAATAGCTGGTTGGAGGATGTACATTGACTACAGGAAATTAAATTATGTGACTAGAAAGATCACTTCCATTTACTTTTCATAGATCAAATTTTGGAAAGGGTGGCATCACAAATGTTATACTATTTTTTTGATGGTTATTGGAGATATAACCAAATTAAAATTGCCCTAGAAGACCACATTTACTCGTCCTTTTAGTACCTTTGCTTATCGAAAGATGATATTTGGATTGTGCAATGCACCTACGACCTTTCAAAGGTGTATGCTTAGTATTTTCAGTGATATGATTGAGCATTTTCTTGAAATTTTTATGAATGATTTTACTATTTTTGGTGATTCATATAATGATTGCTTGTTAAATCTAGAGAAAGAGTTAATTCGATGTGAGGAAAATAACCTTGTACTTAATTGAAAAAAAATATCACTTTATGGTTCGAAAAGGAATTGTTCTTGATCACATTGTCTCTTCTGAGTGAATTCAAATTGATAAAGCTAAAATTGAATTAATTGTCAATTGTTTTTTCTTAGGTCACGCTAGTTTTTATAGGAGGTTTATAAAAAACTTTAGTTTTATATCTAGACCATTTTGCCACCTCCTAGGTAAAGACATACCTTTTGAGTGGAATGATTCGTGCTAAGAGACTTTTGATAAGCTAAAATGCATGCTCATCACTGCTCCAATTGTGCAACCCCTAGATTGAAGTCTTCCTTTTAAAATTATGTGTGATGTCAGTGATTACGCTATAGGGACAGTTTTAGGTCAACATAACGAGAAAATGCTACATGTCATATATTATGCTAGCAGGACCTTAAATAATACACAGATGAACTATTCTACTACAGGAATTACTAGCAGTAGTATTTGCTCTAGACAAGTTTAGGTCTTATTTAGTGGGATCTCCTATTGTTATTTTCACAGACCATGCAGCTCTTAAATATCTGTTAACTAAGAAAGATGCAAAACTAAGACTGCTTAGGTGGATCCTCCTACTTCAAGAATTTGATCTAACAATCAAAGACAAAAAAAGGAGTAGAGAATGTTGTGGCTGACAACTTGTCTAGACTTGTGAGTGATGTGCCAATAGAGCCAATGTCGATCAAGGATATATTCTCCAATGAACAATTGTTGGCAGTTTCCTCAATACCTTGGTTTGCTGATATTGTGAATTTTCTTGTTCCAAGTAATATGCCACCATCTTGGACTGCCTTGGATAAAAATAAATTTTTGGTTGAACTAAGAAATTTTTTCTGAGATGATCCGTATCTTTGTAAATACTGTTCAGATCAAATTATTTGGAGATACATGCCTGATGATGAGGTAAGTAATATACTAACTTTTTGTCACTCAAGAGCATGCAATGACCACTTTTCTATGAAGAAAACTCCAGCAAAAGTTTTGCAGCGAGGATTTATTGGCCAACAATATTCAAATATTCATATAATTTTTGTAAGTTTTGCGAGAGTTGTCGAACTAGGGGAATTAACCCGTAGAAATATGATGCCCCTTAATCCAATTTTGATAATAGAAATTTTTTCTTGGGACCTTTTTCCCAATCTTTTGGATACATGTATACTTTAGTGGCAGTAGACTATGTTTCTAAATGGGTCGAGGTTGTACCATATTGGACAAATGATCATAACATCGTTTTGAAATTTTTAAAAGAAAATATTTTGTCCAGATTTTGTATACCTCGAGCCATTATTAGTAATGGGGGATTGCATTTTTGCAATAAACCTTATGAATCTTTAATGAAAAATATGGTGTAACACATAAAGTTGCAACCTCCTATCACTCACAGACAAGTGGTCAAGCAGAACTAGCCAATTGGGAGATATCTTATATTTTAGAAAAAAACGGTTAACCCTGATCGTAAAGATCGGTCACTACAACTAACTGATGCGTTATGAGCATATTCTACTGCTTATAAAATCTCCATTGGCATGTCCTCGTATAGATTGGTGTATGAAAAAACTTGCCACTTACTTGTGGAATTAGAACAAAAAACATAGTGGGCCATTAAAATGTTTAATTTTAGTCTTGACAAAGCTAGCGCCCTACGAAAATTACAGTTAAATGGGCTTGAGGAGATTCGAACTAAGGCTAATGAAAATTCTAAGATTAGCAAAGAGCGAATAAAGATAGTCCTTGATAAAAATATTTTGCGCAAAACTTTTACACCTTCACAAAAAGTTCTTTTGTATAATTCTAGATTACATATCTTCGAATGAAAACTTCGAACCAAATGGAGTGGTCCATATATTGTTAAAGTTAATGGACAAAGACTAAAATTATTATTGGAGGGAGGTATAGTTGAAGTGGAATCCATCAGGTTGGTGAATCCCCACTATGAATAATTCATCTCTAACGTTCAACCCAATTTTTGTATATTATTGTATATTGTTGTGTGTTATTTTTTATTTTATTTTATGAGATATTGCAGATACACATGCACAATATAAACGCATCCGGTATGCCCTTCGTTACTCTTAATGGTTCTTATACTGTTTAGCAGTCTTTGGCCCTAGAAAACTCTAGAGAGTGAGAAAGAAGGAGAAAACACAAGATTCAGAGGGATTATCACGTCGTAAACGGATAGAACACGGTAGAGTTGAATCAAACTACGGATTAAAGGTAGGATTTTTTATCAAGTTCACTCATTGAGGATTAGGAATGTATATTTGTATATATTTTAATCTCCATTATGAAATAAATATTAGTTTTAAGATGTTTTAACGTTGATTTGATTTTAGGTTTCGTTTATTAAACAAAATATATGAGTTGTTACAAGATTTGCTTGTTTTAATGAAAAAAATCTAGCTTTTGATTTACAAACCTATTAAAATGATAGATACATAATGCTTTAGAACTCTTTGCGAGAACATGATTCATTTCTTCGAAGAATTACATGTTTTTAATTCCTAAATACCATGTTCTTGATTTCAAAAACCCTAGTTCTTAGTTATGAATAATGTAAAAGTGTTTTTGAGGATCTCTTATATATTTTCTTGAAATTATTCTATTTTGACAATTGTGAAATTGTGACTCGTGATTTTATGTGCAAGTTATGAAACTATCTTTTGTATTGGTGGGTGTGATGAACATGAGTTACCTTCTATTGGTTATCGTAGAGTGTATAGATGTGTTTCTTAACATAACAGGTTTGACAGCTCATTGTCATTTGTAGTGGAATTGTTTGGTTCCTTACAAGGTTCAAGAATTCACACTATTCGCTTACAGGAATGGGACTGGGGGCTAGTATACTATTTCTAGGGAGAATTCCTCACTACCGATGCGTCGATTTACATCCTTCCTAAAGTATTATATCCTTGCGAGAATTGAGTGTATATGAATGTGGGCTAGGATATTCTTGATATGTGTATTCATGCTAAGTCTACTTGCATACATATGATATATTTATGGAAATTAAATTATTTCTTGAGAATTGTTCTCTTTTGTATAAATTTTATTGTTTGTTACTGTACACTTGAAATCTCATAAATTGTCCTTATTTTACTTCAAAATAACATTATATTAGTTTATCAAATGAGACCTACCGATTTAACTATTTTGAAACTCTACTTCGGCTTGAGGAGGTTTTTTCACTAGGCTTCTGTTCATCCTACAATATAAATCTATTTTTCAGACTTGGCTTTGCGAAAGACATCACATTAGGTGACTATGATGATTGAGACGCTGAGGTGGATCAGCATGTGGATTTAGGAGTAGATGCTTAGTGATATCTAGTTGAAATTTAAATTTTCAAATTTCTAGTTGTGGTTAATTAGAATAATGTTTTTGGATTTATACTTTTAGTAGTAAAATGGAATTCTTGTATTCAGGTTTTGGATGTAACTCTAATAATCTATTTTTGTTGGATTCGGGATTTGAATTCCTTTTTATTTGATGAATTGGATTAATTTTTATCAATTGTGGATTATTTTAAATACTCTCATGATGGAATGTTATATAGATAGTTAATGATTTTTGGGCATTACAAACATATTCAAGTGCAAAATAGATTACTTTCAATCAAAGACATTCTAACAATATTGTAAGATGACAATGCAATTTGTATTGCATAGTTCAAAGAATGATGCATCAAAGATTTGTTCATTGAAACAGCTACATTTCAAAAATTAGTGAACAAAATTGAAATGCGGCATCTTGGTGATCTATTAATCTGAAAAATTATCATTTTGATTGGATATATTTAAGAGAGAGGGAGAATTGTATTTAAGATTTTGTCCCACCAGATTTTAATTAGTAAGGTTTTTAGGATCTTGGTGATCTAGCTCCGGCCATTTGTCTCTTCTACCTGTACGAGGAACCTCTTAGTACGTATGTGAAGTGCAGAAAAAAAAAAAAAAAGGGTAATATCATTCTCTAAAATTTTCCCTCATTCAATTTTTTTGTGTTAT
Organism: Ilex asprella; assembly: GCA_023539305.1. Taxonomy (NCBI): domain Eukaryota; kingdom Viridiplantae; phylum Streptophyta; class Magnoliopsida; order Aquifoliales; family Aquifoliaceae; genus Ilex; species Ilex asprella. The sequence goes on from CM042189.1 coordinate 30,231,526, forward strand.
TTAGTTTATGTTCAGTTAATTGAGTAATTTCACAAAATTGATGATAATTTAATAATATTCCTGGGTTATGATATAAATACAGTCCAATAAGATGACTTAATATCAACCTGATACTATAGTATCACGTAATACCATATATGCGGTGCAAATGAATCTCACATGATATGTGATATAAAACTTATTATTAGAGATGAAAATCTTAATTTATTATTCATTAATCCATTTAACTCGTCTAAATAAATAGATTGATTATCTATATTAGTTAATAAGGGTTTTAAATGAGTTGGGTAATATGATTCATTTTAATTAAGCGGGTTAATATGAATTACAAATGGGTACTCATTGGGTTGAGTATTTATCTTTTTATTAAATAACACAAATAAATATTAATATATTAAAAAATACACACACTATTACATCAAAAAATACACACATATACACTAATACACCAAAACATACACACACTAGTACACTAAAAATACACACACTAATACACGACCCATGACCCACAACTCATGGGTCGAATGTCGACCCATGGGTCACCCATAATCCATAGATCGACTCATAACTCATTGATCAACCCATAACACATGAGTCGATCCATAACTCATGTGTCAACCCATGAGCCACGACCCATGGACCAACTCATAACCCACAATTGACTCGATCCATTATGTGTATATTTTTTTTTATTAAATGTGTTTTAGTTTTTGTGTTAGTTCAGTGTATTAGTGTGTATATTTTTAATGTATTAATTTGCGTGTGTTTTGGTGTATTGGTGTATTAGTATATTAGAGTGTGTGTGTGTGTGTGTGTGTTTTTATTTTAGTGTACTACTAATATATGTGTGTGTGTGTTTTGGTATACTAACGTCTCTATTAAGAATTTTAATTATTTTATGGGTTAATCGGTTCAACTCAACCCGTTATAAACTCAACTCATTATAACTCATTTATTAGGTGAGTGAAAAATAGATTGGATTTATTTTAGCCCAATCTAATTTAACTCAATTCATAACTAACCCAACCCACCCATTTTCCACCCCTACTCATTATGATTGGTATTAAGACCGAAAATAATCAAAGTATTCTTGGCCTAACTTTTAATGGAATTGAATGCAATTGTCTTTTTTTTAACTTATGCAATATATGAATGAGTAGGATAATTTGAAAAATAATTTTCCCATATAGATTAAATTGAAATAAATAATCCAATCTAACAACAGTATTAAATGACCACCTACCAATATATTCTTTGTTGCACTTTAAGCTTTGGCTAAGAGAAGAGTCAAGTATGGTGTAGCCGTGGGCAAGTCTCACTACCAATAGCCACAAAGGTAACATCACCACACCACCGTTTCAATCACTATACGTGATCATTTTGCACCACCTTTCTCGAGCCTTTTTCTCTCTCACTATCGTCATAGTTGATAATGATACAACGGTCCACATAATTTCAACATTCTCTCATATTTTTTCTTTATTTACTACCATCATAATATTATTAATAATAATGAATTAAAATACAACTAAAATTTAGGAGTAAGGATCTAAAGAATAAATATACCAAATTTAGGAGTAATTTGAAATTGTGTTTTAAAGGTATGACTCAATTGTCGCTAGACTTACTATAATAATCAATGCAATCTGACTGAATAGACGAGTTTTCTAATTTATTAAAAAACAAGTTTTTCTTACGGACAAATGAAAAGCTTTGGAAGGAAGGAAGAAGATAAAGAGAGACTCATATTCCGTATAAAACTTGATACTTAAACTTGAATAATGACTGGATTTGTATCGAATTAAAATATTTTAAACTTAATCTAATTCTGAAATTAAAATTATTGGTCCAATAAATAAAATATTTAAAATTTAGGGCATGATGCTCCATCCAAGTTGCAATTCCTGCTCCTCATGGAGTATCAAAAAAAAGTAAATCAACCTCTATGATAACCAAATCCAAATTTCGTCCGTATGTATTTGTGAGGCTGACAATCGGAGGTTGTACGTCCCAAACAAAAGGTCAGGATACTGCAGGATTGTTAGCCGCTTACATCGTTTTCAATCATAATCCTTATGAATGATTTAGTGGTTCAATTTAACTTAAATTTAATATTTTCTCGTATTCTCTAAAGATTCATTTAGTTAGTTGTCATATTAAAAATAAATGAATTAAATAAAATAATATAGTATAACATAATACAAATAGATTAAAGACAAGATTAATTATAGTATTAAAATAATACGTAATTTTATCTAATGTTTAACAATGCACAATACAAGCGTTGGATAGTAGTTATTTAATGCAATCGATTGTTTGGTTAGAGAATTATTTCATCGTATTAATGTTGAATTAACAAAAATACTCTCAATCAGTATTTGTTATATTGATGACAACTTGATTTTATCACTTCGGAAGTCATAATATTAAATGTGTAGGATAATACGTTTAAGTTGAATTGTAATACAACCTCTCTTGGTGGTATTAAAAAACTTCCATAATACAGATATATCGTATAAAAAATATACGATTAGTATACATTTTTTAAATTAATTCGGTATTAAATTTCGTTAACAAACAAAGTATTAGACCCGATTAAATAAAAAATAGTACAATTCAATATTTAATCCCCTCAATAATACATCTATCAAACGAACCTTCAAGATTAGTCATTCTTGACATTGTAGAAAAATGTTCTAATTTAATTTAAATTACAATAAATAGTTGTTAAATTTAAAAGAGTAATCGATATAAAAGAGAACACCCTACAGATAATATATGAATCGTTTTCGATCATGAAAAGGTGTTGTGTGATTGTGGGGATTGATTAGACTGGTCCGAGGTATAATGCATTTTTTATAAGCTTAATGTTCATTTTCAATTTTATTTTTTGACTAATTTGAGCTAAAATCAATATGAGACTCGCTCATAATTTAGAGTCATTCTATGTTTAGATATGGTATCATCTGCGAGGAAGTTAATGTTGTCTGAAGTGAAAGAAAAATTTTGACTACACAGTGTAAAATGATCGATGGAAAAAATAGGGGTGTAATTTGTGTTGGGCAACTCGATTTTAACACGAGTCCAACCCAAAAAAAATAAGGTTTGGGCAAGGATTTTTGGACTTGAATCAAAAAACTTCAACCCGAATTCAATTTGGACGGGCCTAGGGTTAACCCTTCGAACCTGCGGGTTGAACCCGAATATTAAAATTGGGCTCAACCCGATTTAATAATCGGGTTCAACCTGAATTACTATTATATAATTACAATTTTATAATTTATTCTACGATTAATTTGATTCTCAACTCAGTTTGCACAGTGTTTGTGTTGTGTTTTGTATTGTTGTGGTTGCATTAAAATCTTAATATTATGATTTTTATGCTAAAAACTTGATTAAAATTGTTGATTGTTAAATTATTTGAATATTATGTAATATATGTATCAGGTTTAGAACATTAACCTAAAATCAACCCGTAAAGTAACCCGAAATCAACCCTAAATTATTAACCCAAATTCAACCTGAGCCCGTTTGAATTAAACTTGGACAGTGTTTGGATTGAGTTTATTAACCTGAGGTAGGGTTAGGATTGAAATTAGGGTTAAATATTATATACCTAAGGTTAGGCTACAGTTGACTGTCTCACCTGCTCGAATTGCACCCCAGTAAAAAATGAGTTTGTAACACTTTAATATGAACTTGAATCCCAGAAAAGTTTTTCAAGAAAATTACAGTGGAGTGTTGATCAAAGCGAACAAAACACAGTTTTTTGTTCATCAGAGACATAGATGAGTAGTGATTATTTTGTGTGAGATCTATAAACACCATTGTAGGGCCTGAGTTTATCTTTGTAACATATTATTAAATGCTAATCTGATTTCTTCAGATTTTATCCCGATTTCTTAAAAATTGAAAAGGAGTCATTTGATTAAGATTTGTTGACGTGGAAAGATGCTCAATCGTTCAACTTGAATTGGAACATCTTTCAATTATATTTAAGGTTATGTTGTAATTTTTTAGAAGTATAAGTTGACAGCTCGGTTCAGACCAAACTCAGATTAGAGATGTAAATTAAACCAAACTCAAATATACAGGTCAAGCCCACCACAAGTTCAAGGAAGTTTAACCGGGTTAGCCTCGCCATTTTGAGAGAATCAGTCCACAATTAGTACACGAGGGGATTTTTATGGAACACAGTCGTCAGGGGAAACATTGTTAGTTTCATGAGATCACCTCGTCCATTACAAAATAAGACGAGCTTTAAGGAATCACCCCGCTCATTACGAGGATAAGACATTCTTCACGAAATCAATTATGAGGATGGCGCCTCAAATCAAGGCTCCATCGGAGCTCTTATTCATCTATAAATTGTAAGTCTTGCCTGCACATGGGGGCATCTTGCATGATTCATATTTGAGCACCTACACTTCTTGAGCCATAAAATACTCAGGTCACTGTAACATTTTATAGTAGAATAAGTCACCCCCGACCGAACCACTTTATTTGTGCTTATTTGTGTTGAGTGTTCTTCTTAATTACTGTATTAAATACTTGATAGGTGATACATAAGCATATTTTGTGTATCATCATAAGTTATAATTTTAAAGGGTATGATCAATTATGGAAGATTGAGACCGATATCGAGATTTTCATGATCGGTCATGAGTGTATGTAATCGATCATGTCTTTCCCTTGAGCAGTTATAACTTCTCATCTCAAAGTTAACTAGCATTATAGTACCAAATTTATTTTTTTTGGCACCGTAGAATTTCCCCCACAAAAATTATAGATGTGGGAGACTTCTATCAGTTTGCACAAAAATGGAAATCATCCAAAAATTTTCTATTTAAATTTTTTTAATTCTTACTTTTATTTGCGGACATCTTTAATGGTGTTAGAGATTTTATTTTGAGTTTTTGGCTTTGATTTTTTGGTTTTTTTTTTCTCTTTTTTTTTTCAATGTGGCACATACTCCTTTCGTTGGTTACTTTAATTAACGACAGTAATACCACTAAAGTCTTTATAATTATAATTACATACATAAAATAATCAATTTCACATGGAGAAGTTTGACAAACAGTCTCCCACATATTCTGCCATATTTTAATTTTTTTATTTTTATATAAAAAATATAAAGTTTTCTCCAATTATTTCTCTTTTAATCGTTTTCTACTTTTGACTAACTAGCCACTATTTATTTGAGTTTATTTAAAAATATCTTTTGTCACCCTAGAATTATTACAAATCTCTCACTTTCCAAGTTAAAGAGCGAAGAGGAAAAAAAATGAAAAAAAAATTACAGATCCCGTGCATCACACGATTAGGATCTTTGGTTAAAAGCGAAATAAACTTGATGACTAATCCCAAAAAATTGAGAATGGATTTAGGAATAGGGCCAACCACAGCTTGTGGTTAAGAAATTAGTTATTTTTTGTCACAATTTTTCATCAAAAAGGGTTAATATTTATTTATGGACTCCTAAAGTAAGGAATTTTCACTATTTTCCCAGTTCCTAAAAAAAAGCTAAACATCATACGTCAATCCATTACACTTTGACACTAAAAAGACCATCAAGTGGTTGCTTAAAAGGCACAGAAAAAACACCCAACCCTTTCTACTTGGATAATGGATAAAAAAAATTGTGTCTTACCTTACGTGCACTTTTGATTAATCTTTTTTTTTATTCAATTAAAGACTAATTATTTATATTAATATTAAAATATTCATAAGATTAAATCTTTGATGATCTAATTACATAAAATTATTAAAATTTAAATTTAAAATATTTAAATTTATAACCTGTCTCACTTACACTTGAACTCATTTTAAAATTTGTAAGTGATATTTGCATTAGGGGTTGATAGGACTGGTTTGATTTTAAGAATTGAAAGGGCTGATTTGATTTTAAAAGTTGAAAGGACCTATTTGAATTTAAGAGTTTTTGATGTTGACTGATGATCACCATTCAAATAGAATTGGGGATTTTCTAATTATATTGTAATCGGAGATAAGCTAAATCCAAAAAAAAAAAAAAAGTCAAAACTTATATCAACCGCATTTATTTCCAAAAAGAAAAAGAAAAATATGGTATATGTTTTGGTGAGCTTTTGATCATTGTTAATAAGGTTGACAATCGTGTCGTGTCGGGTTGGATTATAATTTTGTTAAGTTATTTTGAGTTCGTGTCGAGTATTAGTCATTCCTAATCTAATTCGATTTATTAATCGTGTCATATCTATCTATTTATTGTCGTGTCTTACAAGTCTCTAATTTTTCAAGTGATGGAGTAAAAGAAAAGAAATAAGGAAAAAAATGAAAAAAGAGATTACAGATTCCGTACATCACACGATTAGGATTAGGGTCATTGGTTAAAAGGGAAATAAACTTAACGACTAGCCCCTAAAAATTTGAGAATGGATTTAGGAACAGGGCCAACCACAGATTGTGGTTAAGAAATTAGTTATTTTTTGCACATTCTTCGTCAAAAAGGGTTAATATTTATGGACTCCTAAAGTAAAGAATTTTCACTATTTTCCCAGTTCAAAAAAAAAAAAAAAAAGAGCTAAACGCCATACATCAATCCATTACAGACTCACATTCTTTGACACAAAAAAGCCCATGAAGTGGTGCTTAAAAATAGGAGAGATAATCGTGTTCATGAGATTCGTATATTATATTATTCATGTCGTGTTATTATTATTCGTGTCATATATGTGTCAAGATCCACGAAAAACACATTTTATTTGGTGTGTTCTTAATATAAAATATTAGTTTAGATTATTTATTATGCGTATTTAATAATCATTTGTTTCAGATTCGTATCAAGTTCGTATCAACATGTTAGAGATGACACCCCTACTTAAAAGGCACAGAATAAATGCACAACCATTTCTACTAGTTCGATATATGAAAAAAAACTTGTGTGCTAGCTTACGTGTATCGTTGATTAATCTCTTATTGATATGGTTAAAAATTAATCATTCATATCAAAACTAAGATATTCACAAAGAAAAAATATCTCATTACCTAATTTCAAAGAATTATTAAAATTCGAATTCAAAATATCTAGATTTATAATTTATTTCTTTTACCACTTAAACTATTTCTAAAGTTGCCTCAGTCTTGATTTGATTTTAAAAATTGAAAGAACCGATTTGATTTTAAGAATTGAAAGGACCTATTTGAATTTAATTAATAGTTCTTGCTGTTGACTGATAATCACTACCATATAGAATCGAGGATTTTCTAATTATATTGTGATCGGAGATAAGCTAAATCCGAAAATGAAAAAATAAAAACGTATATCAACCGCATATATTTCCAGAAAAACAAGAAAAGAAAGACATGGTATATATTTTGTTGAGCATTTAATCATTGTTGGTCGGGTCGGGTCGGGTTTAGTTTATATAAAAAAATTTAAATTTATGTAGAGTACTAATCAATTCTAACCCAATCCGTTTTACTAATCTAATGGTGTCGATCTATTTATATTTATGTTTTATTCGTGTTAACTCATATAACCCGTAAATAAAAAATTTAACGCTCAATTTTATGTCCAAAAGTTTCATTATCAATTCATCGAATCAATACTCATACATTTTCTATAAATTAAAAATTACTTAATAAATATAATAATAATAATATTTTTTATATAATAATTAAGTCATTATTTGATAAAATATAATAAATAATTAACATGTTATTCTTATAATATTACTTAAACGTATTAATTCTATCAATTTTTTATTATTCATATTTGATACTAACCTAAGTTATTTATTATTAGTATTATATATAAGTTTATGTTGATAAATGATCAATTTTAATTCATTAATTTCGCGGGAATAATAGCCGCAAAATTCTTATCCTCTCCTATCAAGGTACCGGTCTATGTTGGCCCCAGGACTATGAATATATTCTTTTTCGCTGTGTTTAATTTGTAAGAATGTGGTACACAAAGAATGTAGACATGAAAACTTTTATCAGTTTTCACATAAATGCAAATCATCGAATTTTTTTGTTTTTAAAAAATTTTAATTCTTACTTTTATATGTGGTGGACTTCTTTAATTCAATTAAATATTTTATTTTTTGTTGTTGCTTTTTGATTTTGTTTTTAAATTTTTTCCTTATGGATTATCGAGGCCTTAGCCAATAGGCCTGTTTGGAACTAATTTTTTTAGATAAAAAGTTACGATTTAAAAAATTTTACAAAAAAATCAGAGTTAAAATAAGTTCACCAAAACCATTTAGGGTGTTCTTTAAAAAGTTAAAAAAATCTATTTTGAAAGACTTTATAATTTTTTTGACCTTTTGTGGTAAAATGAAAAAATAATTACATGTATGTATAGATTATACATAATAGTTCCCAAAATATGAATTCAATTTTTTTTTATATCATTATTAATATTTTATGAATATAATAAAATAAAAAGTTATGTGAGACTTGGGACAAAACTCTAAAAAGTCGAAAGAAAAGTTCATAAAATTAGTTCTTGAATCATCATAAATAAGCCTTTTGGATCCAAAGAATTGTTGCATAAGCTGATAAAAAAGTTAAAATCTAAAGGAACCTGACTTATTTTATTCCAAAACATAGAAATTACAAACAAACCCATTGAATGCGGGTGATACCACTACACATTTTTTATAGAAGAGTAATGCTACATGAACTTAAAAATTAGACTTAATAATTACAACCATTGATTTTACTGTGGGACCTAGTATTTACTAGGACTGAGACCCGCTACCCATTCAATAGTTGTAATTATCAAGTCTAATTTTTAAGTTCATGTAACATTACTATTTACAGAATTGAAAAATCAAATCTTATGGGAATTAGTTTGAGAAGACTTGCTTCATTAAATATTAAATTATCATAACTTTAATTTATTTAATTATTCTCATCCAGTCAAACTTTTCTATGTGCCCTATATAATTATTTCTACCATATTTTTTAATTACCCCACTTCTAAAATTTTGAATATCTTTAATAACTACTTCATAAATTGAAAAAAAAAATCATTTATTGCACAACCACAGGCCCACTAGTTAACCCCAAAATAAATTCTATTGATGACTGACCCAAAAAAAGGGAAGAGAGCCATGATCAACCGAAGCTTTGGTGGTTAAAAACCAGTTATTTTTTGTCATGTTCTTTAGCCAAAAAGGGTTGGTAAATATTAAACTATTATAAGGCTCAACAGAAATTACTGGTGATGGACAAATGTGGTCTAAATAATGCTACTGTTCCTGGGATATTTTGGTAGTTTGTGGACTCCTAAAATGCTAATGTTTCTGGGATATTTTGGTAGTTTGTGGACTCCTAAAGTAAAGTACTTTCAATCTTTTTTCCAGTAAAAAAAAAAAAAAAAGCAAGAAAGGTTATACTTCGTACTCGAATCCATCTGAAGCAATTAGTGGCTTAAAAAAAAATTAGTGGCTTAAATTTCCGGGAAATTCATTTTCTTCAAACGTGTGTCCTGATGCTATATTTACCTGGCTGAAATGTTGATGGGGTTGTTCTTTTTCAAAGTCTTCTTGTATATTAATGGCTTATGTTCATCAGAGTTTGTTCAGGAGAGATCGGTAGGCTAAGAACATTAGGAAAGGCCTATTCAATTACTTATAATCTGTTTGCTTTCTTTTTTCTTCCAATGGGTGACCGCTCAGCTCAAGAACCTCTTCTTTTAAGACAAGATGATAGCTTTGGCTATGCCAAGAAGACATCCTTTTGGTTATCATCTGTGAAATGGATTCTCAAAGTTGCAATGTGGGTGATTTTCATTGCCTGGGCTACTTTTCTTTTTGTGTATCCGTTGGAATCTGTGACTGAATTGTTTGACAAATGGATTGAGGCTACACGTGGGACTGTGTTTGGGCTCACAGGTTGGTTGGTAACTTGAATTTTTTGCTTTACTTTTAAGTTAACCAGTGTATACATATTATTTTGGATGGTTGATGATCCAAAATTTTCTGTAACAATCTACAGGAAGTATATTTCTGCTGTTTAGTGGCCCAATTCTCATCATTGCATTTCTTGCTATAATACTTCTCATCATCTCTGGAGAAGAGGAACTCCATGAGTATGTACTCTTTAATATGAGCTCTTATCTCCTACACACACACACACTCTTTCAGATGATATTTGTGTGTATGAACTTTGTAATATGAGGTCTTATGTTCTATACACACACTCATTCCTGTGATGATTGTGTTCATGAACTTTGTCCATAGGAACACTACAAGAAAAGCACGTTTCCGCTTGTGGACATTTCCAGTTATCGTGGATGGGCCATTTGGGGTTGTTTCTGCTGCGGAGTTGATTGGGATTGTCCTCTTTTCTGTGTATGTCATATGGGCAGTTACCGTGTATACCATAAAGAACCAGAATATTATATCTTCGTTTGATTTGCCTTCCTATGAGAAAAGGTAGACTACCATTCCATGATGATTATTCTTTGCCTTTTTGTTGTGTTTAGCTGAGTGTTGTTTAAATAGGTTGCTGCAGAAACCGATTCCTTTCTTAAATGATATTTTCCATTTTCTGGGGTTTAGCAACTTTTAGGAATTAGGATTGAAGGTTAGCTCCATCTGTTATCCCTGAATGGTTCCAAGCATGTTTACTTAGGAATAGCTGTTTTGTTGACAATTTAATTTGCATTGTTATTTTAGATATCTAAAGGCCTTTCACCCTTTAGAGAAGATAAACAGCTACCCTTAAATATAACCAAGATAAAAAAAATTTGTAGAATTGATGGGCTATTCATGAAACCATCAAATTTGATATAAATATTTGCTGAACTGATTTACAGGACAATTTGATGAACTTATCATGTAACATATTTCCCTTTTGAAGTCCTAGGGGCCTGCTCTTTGATGGTATTACTGATTCATTTTGGTCTATGTTGAGGCGACAAAGTAGACAACACTGCTTTTTACATCAGTTTAAGGTCCATAGTTTGAGTTTTGCGTTTCTCTCTGATGATAATTCTTTTTGTGGGGTCTATGATGTTTTTGTTTTTGTTTTTGCTTTTTTGGAGCCTTTTCCATTAATTCTAAACTTCTGCTATTCTCCAGAAATGCCTATTTCTGTTTAGTTCCTGTGTAATTAAGTTTTTTTTTACACTTCTGCAGAGAAAAAGCATAGGCTTGAATTTCACACACTTATCAAAGTAATGCATTTTGAATCAGCCGAAGAATGATGCATAAAAATTCAAGCTTGTCTGAATCAATTTTCATGTTGGTTCAAAACTTCCTACATGATATCCCAATTTTTATGCAGAAGTTTACAATTTAAAACCTTCAGGGAGAGATCTGGTAAAATTTAGATTAATTGTATTCATATAATTCTGACCTGAACTATGATCTTTGCTTCTTCATTTTTTTCCTCTGTTTGATAATTTAAAATTGGATATTGCAATTGAGTCCAAATTCGGGGACAAAGTTTAGGGACTTGATACACTACATCATAGGATTGACAGTGAATTCCAACATTGGATGGTGTCTGCAGCCAATCCAATGGCACTATTTTCTTTTGTCTCCTAATTTTGTCCCAACAGCATTTTTCTACGGAGTTTATTGACGAGAATTGTGATTAAACTACGTACTTTTGTTGCTGTTCACCATTAAGCCTAGGTTCAAGTTGACAATGTTTTCAGAATCAAATTTAAATTGGATACACTTAGGAAGAGTTATCTTATGTTTTGCAATGCTTAATCAAACTAAACAAGGAGAACTAGTCCTTTGTGAATATCCACTTGAGACTCAAAACTATATGATCTAATTTCCAATGTTCATTACTTGATATGAAGAAATTACCATGCATTCTAGATTTTTATTGCTTTTTATTTAATCCTTGATATAAGTGAAAGTCTAATGTGTGTTAGTTTCTCTATGACAAAGATTATTTACGTAAGGCTGGAATCTTGAATTTTTTTTTGTTCCATTCATTTTTTTATGGTTGTGTAAACAGTGCAAGTTTTCATTCTTTTCTGAGTGTAAAGATTTGTCTAACTGAACAGTTTCCCATTGTAACTTGAATTCTTCAGTGCTTTGATGCTGGAATTGACAGGACTTCGCTTCGGTTTGATTGGCTTGTTTTGCTTGGCATTTTTGTTTCTGCCAGTTGCAAGGGGATCAGTTCTTCTCCGAGTTATAGATATCCCTTTTGAGCATGCAACCAGATATCATGTATGGTTGGGACATCTCACAATGTCGTTGTTTACTCTTCATGGCCTATTTTATGTAATTGGTTGGGCAATGCAGGGACATCTCCTAGAAGAAGTGAGTCCTAAATTTTTATTTTCACTCATATTCTCTTCAAGACATGCATATGTTTCACATTAAAACATAAGCTCTCTGCATAAAGACACGAATATAGGGTATTTTTGCTTCTCAATTTTTTTCTTCCTGTTCGTTTTGGTTGGCAAAAATACGACTACACCATGGATGATTGATCAATCAACTTGAGTTGAAGCATAATCAAAACCAGTCATTGTTTACCACCTATTGGAATAAGTAGAAAATGGTTCACTGCAAATAAATATGAAAGGCCTAAAAAGAGATGTGAACTTGGCTCTGCTAGAATATTCTGTCAAATAAAACAATTGAAACTATAACATATCTGAAATAAGTGAGATACTGAAGTGTGACCATGAAGGCAGATGATGTTCATGGCCAGATCTACCTCCTTTCCAGATTTATCCCATGTGATTTTTCGTATAGCATCCAGGATTTAACATTTGAAAGCAGCTAGGCATGTTATGAGACCCCTGCCTATGTCATAGTTTCCAATGTTTCAAACTAGTGGATAGCAGGCTACAATTTTGAAATAAGATAAGCCATATAAACTTAATAGAAAGATATAATACAGTAGGAGAAAGCGAGGAACTCTCCTGTTTAATCTTGCTGTGGCGTCAATAGTGAATGGATGGACAGTAACAGTTACCCATAGGGTTGGTCTGGTTGTGTCAAAATAAAGCAAACTGGATCTAGAAAAATTACCCTACCCTTAGCATCCTTTTCTTTCCTTTTACATCTAAAAGCTACAAAACTTCAAAATCTTGAAGGTCATTGAACAGCGAAGCCTTCAGATTTGTGGAACAGAGTCCTCCTTCTTACCTTTCCGCCACTAGCTTCACCAGATAATTCATGTCCTTGCATAGTGCATTAATAATGCTGCCTGATTCCCTCGGCTGTTTTGTGGCTGTGACTGACTCTGTGCTTCTTTTCGCAAGTATTCCTCTTTCTTATGCATGATTTGGGGTAGCCACAATATTTTAAAGCTTTTCATTTGCATCTCTACTTATTCTCCATCAGCAGAAGCGCATTTGGTACATGGATTTCTCAATGTGTTGCAAAATGTTTGAAGTAAAAAATCCGATCAATCTTCTGCCCTGTAAATCCTCTAATTTCTCTCGTAGATATCAAAACTACATTACATATTGAATACAATTTAAAAAGATATAAAGATATTGAAGAAGATTCTAAATTTCTTTCATATAATTTTGTGCAGCTTTTGCAGTGGAAAAATATTGGTGTTGCCAATCTTGCTGGAGTTATCAGCCTTTCAGCTGGTCTATTGATGTGGATTCCATCACTTCCTTCTGTGAGGAGAATAAATTTTGAATTATTCTTCTACACCCATCAACTATATGTAGTCTTTGTTGTCTTCTTGGCCTTGCATGTTGGAGACTTCATTTTTACAATGGCTGCTGCTGGAATATTCCTCTTCATGCTCGATCGTTTTCTTAGATTTTGTCAATCACGGAAGACTGTTGATATAATTTCAGCCTCATGCCTTCCTTGTGGAACAGTGGAACTGGTCGTAGCCAAACCTGCAAGTAATAATAGTTCTTCATGGTCTAGTTGATTCATGTTGAATATTTGATTACCATGTGATTTACTCTCTTGCTCTACAATGTAGATCTTCGGTACAATGCTCTTGGTTGGATTTTTGTTCAAGCTCGAGAATTATCTTTTCTGCAGTGGCATCCTTTCAGTGTGTCCTCTAGTCCGTTGGACGGTAAAAATCATCTTTCAGTTCTCATAAAGGTTCTTGGTGAATGGACATCAAAACTGAAAGGACATATCTTGAATGTTTCCAAGGATGATCCTCAGACAGGGCTACTCCTCAAGCCTCATTCCAAGATAACGGCTTCTGTAGAGGGGCCTTATGGGCATGAATCGCCATATCACTTGACGTATGTACTCTTTTTTCTGGATCAACATCTGTCCATACTATTTAATGGAAACCTTGGTTTAGAATCACCTTCTACTGATAGATATCAAAATAAAATAGAAAAACAAGAAAGAAAATTTTGATGATGTTAAGGTTGGGATCTGTGCTTAAAACTAATATCAATGTATAGTGGATGATCCAAAGGTGGCCTCACTTTTTTAGCAAACTCTTGTTTATTAAAGGCAAGTTTAGCTTCCAATTTAGAACTTCTTGAGTGAAGGATATGTGGATTACCTGGTTGTAGCTTGTCTAAATTACTAATATCAGTATATGCAGAGAGAAGAGAGAGGGAAAAATCTTCCTCAGTAATTTTTCGGCTACTTTTATGACATTAAGTTTTGTTGGATGATCAAACTTCCCTACTTCGATAATTTGATAGACTTTTTGCTAATAGATTGACTGTGCCATTGTGGTTCTCTTAGGTATGAAAACCTTATTCTAGTTGCTGGAGGCATTGGAATCTCACCATTTCTGGCTATCTTGAGTGATATTCTCCACCGTATAAAGGATAGTAAACCTTGTCTGCCCAAGAATGTATTGATAGTCTGGGCTGTGAAAAGATCAAATGAGCTTTCACTTCTTCACACAGTTGATATGGAGTCAATCTGCCCAATGTATTCTGATACACTGAATCTTGAGATTCAAACTTATGTCACTCGAGAATCTGAACCTCCACTGGTTGGTGTTATTTTACTTTCCTTTTCTGGTATTCACTTATTAAAATTCCCATATTGAGTTCCCAAAATATGACATGTTTTAACTGCAGGAAGAGGGTAAAGTTCAAGAGTCTGTAAACTCTTCTATCTTTCCTGCCACCAAGAGATGTGGCATGTCAGTCTTGGTTGGTACTGGGAATATTTTATGGTCTGGAATTTATGTCATGGCATCTACGATTGGTTTGGTGATCTCTGTCGCCTTGTTAGATGTCTTTTACATAAACCCCTTCAATATAACTTACTGGTGGTACAAAGGGCTTCTTTTTTTAGCATGCATGATGGCAAGTGTTCTTATCTTTGGGGGTCTTGCTGTTGGTTTATGGCATCTTTGGGAAAGAAAAACTACAGCAATGGAGGAATCGGAGGAAAATAAGAAGAATGGATATACACATAGTGACCCTGTGATGCCTAAGGATCCATGCCATGGAAATGCTGCTAATACTATTCGGTATGGTCAGAGGCCAGACTTCCAAGGTATGTCCTCAATGGAATTGAAATTCCATAGGATTAAAGGAACAAAAAAATCACTGAATAATTTGGTTTGTGTTCTGAATAGCATATTTGCTGGATTTTATTATTTTTTTGACATTGTTGTGTCCTTGAGGCGATGGCTGAAATTAGTTTCTTGAATCATATACATGAATGTAAAAATCCACTTCCACACAATGTCTTGGCAAACAATGTACTGTCAATTTTTTCGTCTACCTGCAATAAAGATTTTTTTGAAGAGAAGAACAGCCCAGTACACGAGGCTTCCTCAAGGGTTAGATATATGCAACCTCATGAATAAGAAAAAGGGTAATTGAGTCTATGTGACGGCAGTGGATCGGGAAAATACGAGTATTCGTCTAAATCTGTTCCATTTGGACCGGGAATGGACTATACGTATTGGACGGTGGACGTATACGAAGATACCCATATAAACCCGTGCAGGGATGAAGACAGGGATGGACTTACCCTTATCCCTGTCCCGTCCCCGTTACTCGCTAAATAAATAAATAAATATAAATATATATATATATATACTCTTTTTAGTCTTTTAGCTCAAATTGTGCAAATATTACTCATCTTTTACTTCTAACATAGTAGACATTTGTGAATGTTATATGAATAGGGCTGGAGCTTTTACTTTGTTATGTTAAATTTTGCACAATTTGTATCTTATACATGTCAATTACATTTGAAAACCTTGCGCACACACACACACAAAACACAAATTCAGATAAAAGATTTTATAAAATTTGATATATCCAATGGATCATATTTAGCATGCCCAATGCCCAACAGATCCTGGATAGCAAACTTGTACGGATCAATGAACTTTATATCTCTGACCCCTTATGGAGAGTTACCACTATTATGTTGTTTGTGGACATTTGTTTGTATTTTGTTCAAATATGTAGTATTTGGAAGCAGTGTTTTGGACATTTGTTGTTTGTGTTTTATTTAAATATATTATGTTATATTATGTTGTGTTAGATTATTTTGACTGTTGTTGGATTATTAAAATATGAGATTTATTTAGCTTGGGCTTGGGCGGGTACGGGGGAAGCAGGGACGGGGATTAAAAATTTACCCGCAAACGGAGATTGAGATGAAAATTATACCTGCTAACGGAGGTAGACCAGGGACGGACGGAATTTTTTTAAGCGGGTACGGAAATGGAGACTACACCTCCTATCCCGGCTTCGGTCCATTGACATCTCCATCTATGTCGTTTAAAAATGACTAGATACTTAGGATTGAAGTACTTAGTCCACAGTAATTAGACAGAAATCGTCTCAAATTGTGAAGAGTGGGAAGACAAAACACTTTGTGTAGAATCTCTATAATCCCTTGAGTGACTACACCCATCATCTGTTTTTTGTACATGAAGCTTCAAGGTTGGCAATGTTATTGTGGGAAATGAAGCTCTTTTGCACTTCAATTTCCAAGAAGAAAGGCTAATTTTTTTCTTGACTCTAGTTTCTTACTCCTGACTGCAGAAATATTTGGAACCATATCAGAGCGCTGGGGCGATGTCGATGTTGGCGTCATTGTGTGTGGTCCTCCAACTCTTCAGGTAACCGTTGCTAAAGAGTGCCGGACACAGAATTTAAGGAGAAGAAACAACCACCCAATCTTCCATTTCAACAGCCACAGCTTTGATCTGTAACTGCAACCATATATCATCTATGCACTGTCCTGTTTGCATATACAAGAATGATCCTACCCTATGAACCTCCTGCTTCCCTGCTTGTCAATAGATGTAATAGCAATGACTCATGTATATTTTGACAGTTTAAATGCAATTATAACTGTATAGTTCAGTACATAATATAATAGGAATGAATTTGAGTACTTAAGAACTAGAAAGAGGTGCCATCTATTGTTAGACAAATCTTTGCATTGATCATTCCTTGAATGCAAATGAAGCAGAGAATTCAATGTTTCTGTTTTTTTTTTCTTTTTAGGGCACATTAAAATCCTATTTCGAAACTATTTTTTTTCCAATGATGACTTCCTTAAATTACCATTCTACAGCAAAAAAGAGCTGGGGAGAGCAAACAGTTGAAATGAGGCCATTTGTTCAACACTAGTTACAGTGTTTCTTTACTTTTTGGGAACTTAAAAATTGTTCCTCAATGCCAATGATAAGAATTTCATTTTTTTTCACCGAAAGGTCGGACATTTTAGAAACTAAAATAAATCAATGATTGAATATCAAATTTTTAATATTTTTCAGTTGTTTAGGATTATTTTAAATTTTTTTCTCGGTTTCCTAGTTAATTGAAACTATGCACCAAATCAAAAAATTTCATTCTTGCTCAAAGCATGGTTCTTTTCACGCATTATCACATTCGTAGAATTTCATTCTTCACGCATTGATTATTGTGTTCTATCTTCTGACAATGCTTAGTATTAGTCACTTCTATGAGATTGGGACACTAGTTCAACCAAATTGAACTTTCTAACTTTGACCAAACTTTAGCCTTGTGGAAAAAAAAAACATTGATCAATCTTAATTTTTTTACCCAATATCGCATTCACAAATAATCAAAAAAATATATCGATTTGATGGTAGATAGGCTGTGAGACTGTCCACCTCAACTGCAAAGATAATGGAAAGAAAGAGATAAACACGAAAAGATGAATCCAAACTCATTCTGTGATGAACTCTGCAAAACTGCAAACATTCTATGAATTGCTTTTTGAGTCTGCTTATTTAAATTCCAATTTCATTAGTTTCCAACTCAACTCAAATTACTTATATTCAGACCAAAAGATAAAAAGTCAACTCAAATTAACAGGATTTTGTCCCAATTTTTTTGCAGTCAATACCGATCGGTTACATGAATATTGTGCAAGACAAATGAATAAATCTTATCTATGTTAGGCGTTCTTGGTTTACTTCACAAATGACATGAAACCAATAAAACTTAATAGTCTGATATGGGCAGTCCAAGAAGAATACATACATGCATTACCACACACATTCACTGTTCACAATGTCAACATCCCCAAGAATCAAACCTTGCTCTCTTTTGGTTCCCAGATCAACTGATTCTCAACGTTTTTCTCATTTATTCACAACCCTTAGAGACAATTTTTCCACACGCACCCGAATACGAGATACCAAAAGTGCATGCATAACACAAACGAAGGTAACTGCTTAGAGATTTGAAGATTTATTGTAACAAATTACAGACTGTTCACAGCTTAAACGAATACATGGTTGATTTCATACTTACATACATGCAGATTATGTGTATCACAAATGCCAAAGTAATGAGACATGCGCGGGAGTACCCCAACTACGTCATCAGGCTAGTCCAGGTTCAAAGTCCTTGCCCAGCCCTACTATCTTCAAGGTGTTTATGCCCATCATATTCTTCATCTCTGTATTACTTTGTCTTTTCATGTTCATGGTGTGTTCAATATCCAAAAAAAAAAGGCTGCAGCAGAAAAATCATCTAACAAGAAGTCCACTTCAACACAAAAATGGTAAGGACCCATGCCAGCATCTCAAGGTTTCCAAGGTGCTGGTGGTGGTGGTGGAGTTGGAAACATAGGGGGAACTGCTGAGAATAGGGTGTTCTTGTCGATTCCAGTGGTCTTGTCGCCTGACAAAGCCACTAGGGCTGCCACTAAACCGGCATTGCCAGCAAGCGTTGGTTCTGTGTAATTGTAGTTCGTACGGACATCATGGAAACCATCATGCTTATCGGGACCAGCAACCATGGCTCCGACAATTGTATTTGGATTAGGCTTTGTGCTGTCCCTCCACTTCCATCCTCCTTTGCAATTGTACTTAACCTTGTTCTTGGGCATTGACGCACCTCTATGGTGGACGTGTTTCGGATAATGATTGCCAAAACCCACAACGTAACTCATACCTCTTGGATTTTTGCCAAGGATGTAGTCGATCTGCAAGAATGCAGAAAGATCACTCCAGTTAATACCCAACATCCAACAAAGGTTCCAACTACCAACAAATTGTGACACAATAGAAAGTCCTCTTTTTGAGGGATTGATAGGAGCTACACTGGGGGCACATTTTTTATATTTCTTAACACAACAATATAAAAATCCAGATTACACTCAGGAATCCATTCAGCTAACTTATAAGAGAGAACAGAAAGTTAAATACCTGGGTCTCAGCAAATTTACGCAGCACATCAATTGAATAAAAATTGGGACCACAGTACCATCCAGGTGTATCTGCAGCTTGTAGATAGTCACTGAACAAGGTAGCCAAGAAGGCTGCATTGACTACATACTGAAGAGGCTGAGGCCTTCCATGGTTCAATTGAATCAAACCTCCTGCAACAGTTCCCCCACAAATTACATTATATTCCGTACATACAATTAATAACAAACAGGAAACCATAAGGGTAATGTAGCGAAGCTGGTGTACCCTTTGTTCTGTTAAAGCTTGTAAAGTAAGGTAGGTATGAGCACATGATAATGCTGGTCTGGTTGTGAAATGTCCTTAAAATTTCTTCGTATGGATACCCGGGGCTTAAGAACAATCTCAAACGGCTCAGAAGCACCTGAAAACCAAATAGCAATGCCACATCAGCAATGGACCGGGAATGATATCCACAAAAGCTTTGCCAATAAAGACAAACACATATAGGCACTCTTTAGGAAGACTTTCAATACCATAGAAGAAAAAGTATAATTTGTTTCCTTCATCACTGCTATGCTTTCAATTTAAATGAAAAATAACCAGTACCAACACAACCCTCTGCTCCATTTGCAGTAAGATAAGCCCAATATGTGATAAATATTCATATAACGATGTGATTACGTCCAATTTTAGGTTATTGCTCTGCCATTTTCAGTCCGCAGTAATATGTTTAGTGATCCATTGATCTCAAGGAAGTATAGCACCACATAAAAAATGTGGTTATCGGTAGCTTTCTAAAATTAGAGCTCTAGGCTGTCCAAAGCTCACACAAAATAATTGCTGAAGATACAAGTCATCTATAATGACATCCATGATCCAATGCACCCAGAAGGCTAGGAAAAAATACTTGAGCTAGAAGAGTGACAACACAAAAAAAGACTACCAAACATGCAGCTACTACACAGCAAAAAGCATATAAGCACCCCACCACTGTATCAATATTATTAGTTAACAAATATCCAAATGTCATTATGATGATGCAGCTCAGATTCTATGAATGTTAAGAATAACATTAGAAGTATTTGAAACACCCAGGAGAAAGGAGTACACAGCTTCACAGTACATTTGCACCAAGCAATGAATTACACGAGAAGAGAAAAGGGAAATAATGTAGGCACAATAATAACAAGCTCCATTAACTTACTTGAGCTCCAGCAAGCTTATTGTCCCAGCTAAGTACACCATAATCTGGTCCTCCCCAAAAGGCACCAGCATGTTTGGCGATACCCGGAGTCGTAGCCAGTTGAAGATATGAAGAATTTCCAGTAGCATAATACAACCAAGCTGCACCCCACACATATTCATCATAGTAATTAGTGGAATTATAGAAAATAGCAGCATCGGAACCACCAGCAGTATATCTGCCTCGCTGATCTCTAGAAAACTTGAAGAGGGTTCTGGCACCATGTACAAGTTTCTGGGAGTAGGCCTTGTTATCCTTGAAAACAATGGATGCGGAAGCTAAAGCAGCAGCCATCTCTGCAGCAAGGTCTGAGCAACTATGGCATTCATATACGGGCCGAGCATAATCAATATCCTCCGGACGCATCCAACAATAATGATCATTAGGGCTTGGTCCTCTTGAAGTATCCCCCACTCCAACCTGTTGGATATATAGGAAAGAAAGTCCATGGATGAGATTGCAAACTCTACATACCTTGAAAAAATTTAGATGACCCAAAAACAGAAAATTAAAGCAATGTCTTTACAAACAACTACACTACAGCCGCCTGTCCCAGGCTAAAGGATCTACATAGTGGAATCTGATGATTCACTGGAACTAACTAAACCGAATTACGAATCAATCCAACAGTGGATATGGTTACCTGAGCCGCGACACTGTTAATTGTATCAGCTGTGGAATTGAAGGTCTTAAGAAAGTAATCAGTCCCCCACTTAATTATCTCTTTAACATGGTTGAGCTCCCCAGCAGCTTCATATTTTGCACTGTATTCAATCACGCTCCAACTCAACATGGTCATGGCAAAAGATGCCGGAAAGTTGAACTTGATCGCATCTCCCGCATCATAATAGCCACCCACAAGATCTTTAATTACCGGTGATACATTAGACTTGCCATCACTCATACAGGAGTCTCCCCTCCATGATACATTATTGTGCCTCGGGAGTTTTCCAGCTGCAATTGTCAATTTTGCAAATTAGGGATACTACAAGACGAAACGAAACGAAAACATTAATAGCATGAGTTAATAAACAACAATTCAGACCAAAAACAATAGTTTAGGACAATTTTGTCATTGTCAAAACCCACATGGACAAAATCGATTAATATAAACAGCAAAAGCTTTGCGCCGACTGGCCTACGCGTGATCTCTAATGGATTAGAATTTTCACCCCCTTTTTTGGGACTCAGGCTTAGCAATTATTCCCAAAACAAATCAGAACTATATGAATACATATTTTATTTTTCACAACACCCACTAAAAATAATCTGCAATTCTTCCATCTCAATCTCAATCTCAAAAAGGAAATCAAATCATCAGAGCCAAATCTTTTCTTCTCAACATTAAGCTGCAAATGGGGAATGCTAACACTACTGTGGGTGGATCAAATTAAACATGCCGAAAAATCATCAGATCTGACTACTCTTCACCCTATAAAGCAAATCTATATCCATATCAATCTACCTGTACAAATAGGTAAGATTTTTCACTTACAGCGCTGGCCATTAAAGAACATGAGTGCCTTGTTCAATGCCACCGTATAATTATCAGGTGGAGGATGATGCCGGTGATGCCTCGGCACCGTTTTAACAATTAGAGTAATGAACCCAGCTAAGAATCCAGCTGCGAGAATCGTCCCCACAGTCCACACAAAGATCTTTCGACTCACAATTATACAACCAAGATCCACATACTTTTTCTTCTTCTGCTCGCCAGGACCCAACAGCCAGCTCTGCTGTGTCTCGTCCAACGGCCGTGACAGCGCCGCCCTGTCATAGTCCTGCAAGTTCCTGCTCCGATCATCGTCGGTGGCCGAATCCGCCGCGTGTATCTCCAACGGCCCACCCCATGGATCTCTACCAAACATACTCATTCTGGTAAAGCTGAGTTCTCAACCGATTCAAACCCAGAACCCAAATGCAATGAAGACGATAATACAAAAAACAATTGATTAATGTAGTTTCTGAAACACAGGTCAAGGACTCTCAAAAAGCTTAAAATCGAGTTAAATTTTCACCCAATTCCAAGCCACAAACTAAAGCAATGAAGATGATACAAAAAACTTGATTAATTTAGTTTCTGGAACACAAATCAAGAAGACCCAAAAAGGGTGTGATCTAGATCTGCAATGGCTGTTGGGTCTCTCTCTCTCTCCCAAGTGAGAAAAGAGACTGTTGTGGACTAAGGTGATGTAAAGGAGTTATTATTGGGTTGATGGGTGGTGGTGAGGTAGGGACAATAATGGAGGAAATGGGCTGTGAATGTGACGCAGCTGTATTTTATTGCATTGAAATTCAATATACAATTTGGTTGATGACACTGACGAGTCCACTAATCGACAAAGACAGACTGTCTAATTTCCAACC
>CM042189.1:30264704-30277199 GCA_023539305.1 Ilex asprella
TGTCCACTAATTGGAAATCTTTTATTTAAGAGAGTACAAATATTGTGGATAATTAATTTTAATAAATTTTGATTATTTTTTTTAAAATAATTATTAATTTATTATTATATTAAATTTATTTAAACAGATAAACGGGTGATAAACGGGTTAGCATGTCTCACCTGAACACGACTTGTTTATTAAACGTGTTAAACGGGTTAACCCGTTTATCACTCGAACCCGTTAAGGTTTCACCCAAACCCGTTTAATCAACGGTTAATCGTGTCGTGTTGAATTTTGACAGGCCTACTTGATATAGTCCTGGCTTCTGCCTATCTTACCAACGCAAAAGCAATGGGCTTTCAGTATTTTTTGTATTTCATACTCAAGAAATTTTTTGTACACCAAATTTTTTTTTATCAAAATTTAAACCATAAATGATATGACACACTGAAAATCAGTGATGATTCATTAAAGTTTGATAGACCTATGGATTTGATATACAAAAAATTTAATAAAAATTTTAGGAAATGAAACGTTATTGTTTATATTCATCTGACTAAGCAAAGGCTGCATAAACCTACAATTACTAAATAGAAATATAAAAAAAAAAAAACAAAAAAAGAACAATTTTTGAAGGACCCAAAACTCCCCTCCCCAACTCATTCACTCTCTCTAGTATCAATCTATATTTATATTTATCTATGCTACTAATAAAAGTACATTAACATAAAACTTTTGATTCTCTATTATACCTTTATAAAGAATTTCAAAAATTATTCTATCATTTTTATAGTTATATATCTAAATTATCATCATATCCTTATATATTTAAATCTTCAAATTATCTCTAATATCTCTTTTAATAACATTATGTCTACATAAGTGTATTTCCTTTTTCATTGAAAGTGATG
Organism: Ilex asprella; assembly: GCA_023539305.1. Lineage (NCBI taxonomy): Eukaryota > Viridiplantae > Streptophyta > Magnoliopsida > Aquifoliales > Aquifoliaceae > Ilex > Ilex asprella. The sequence continues at coordinate 30,265,598 of CM042189.1, forward strand.
GGTCAAGCTCAAAAGACCCAAAGTTATATTGAAGCCCAGTTGCAATTAAATGTTCAAATTTATAAAGGCCCCGCAGGCCCAATGAGATCCAAGCTCAGTCAAGCTTTTCATCAGCTCAGCTACAAGAATCCAGAGAGCACTCAAGACCCCTTACTCACATTGGAAGCAGTCAAAGGAAGACCCGGTCTTGTGGGGAGCTCCTTAACGGTCACACCCGTTGAGGAGAATCCGCAAATCCCACTAGAATAGTTCAGTATGACCACTTAGTAGCTCCATTCGGTTGAGGGTTGAATATAAAATGTAAGCCCCACCAACACTTGGGGGACATCACACTCAACAAAGCTTAAAACTCTTCTTCCTCTCCCATTTGTAATCTCTCCGTCCACATTACTCACCGGAATCAATAAAATACCGGCAACCCACTGCCATTCCAGAGTGGACGTAGGTCGTATTGGCAGAACCACTATAAATTCTCTCTCTCTACTTTAATTACTACATTAATTTCCAAATTACTTGACTAGTGGTGTGCAAAGTCGATTTTGTGCATCATCAGTTTGACGCCGTCTGTGGGAAACCGACAAAATTCTCATTTCTAGAAACCTTTTCTATTGAGTCAATGACGATCATTACTCGATCAATGAACCAACATGAAGACAATCCACCACGAGAGGAGGAGGTTGCTCCTCCACCGGCCAATCTTGTCCCAAGTGCGCAACAGATGCTGGAGACCATGCAAGAGCTTGTGGCTTAGAACCAACAGATCTTTCAATTGATGCTTGCTGGGCAGGGAGGAGCACAACATGGACCTCAAGTAAGGGGAGCTCCACGCCATGGGCGTCAGGAGGCTCCCAACATGGAGGCACCTCATCATGGCGCCACTTTTGGAGCACATTTGGGCGCCCAGCATGGGAGACCTCCCCATGAGGGACTCTAACCTCCAGCTCCTCCAGCTCCTGCTCCTCATGGTGGAGACCCTCATCTCTATGAGGATGAGGATGAGAACCAGAGCATGGGATATGGGAGCCATTTCCATGGTGATTCTAAAGGAGCTCCCAATCATTGGGATGAAAAAATTAAAGAGGTACAGAATCAGCTAAGTGACGTCTTCAGCGTCATGAAGGCGCAAGGATCTGAGACTGTGGACTATCATGTCAGGCGAACTGACACACCTTTCAAGCCGGATGTGGTGAACTACCCCCTCTCTCAAAAGTTCAAAATGTCATCGGTGGAGACCTTTGACGGGAAAAATGATCCACTAGACCATCTGGAGACTTACAAAACCCTAATGCACAGTGTCCCCGACGAAATCATGTGCAGAGCATTCCCAACCACTTTGAAAGGATCCGCTCGACAGTGGTTTGCCAACCTTGCCCCAGCTTCCATCTCCTCCTTTGCTGAGCTGAGCAGGTTGTTTGTGTCGCACTTCATTGGAGGGCGCCGTCACCAGAAGCCTGTTACTCACCTGCTTAGCATAAAGCAGGACAATGACGAAAACTTGAGAAGCTACCTCACTCGTTTTCATGAGGAGTTCCTTCAGGTCAAAGAGTCTGATGACAAGGTGTCCATGACTGCCTTCTTGGGAGGCCTTCGCTCGTCGAGTTTCCTATTCTCGGTGATGAAGCGCCCGCCAAGGAGCATGGCAGAGCTACTAGCCAAAGCCCAAAAGTACATGAACGCGGAGGACATCACAAGGGCTAGGCGGGGTGAGTCGTCCAAAACAGGAGAGAAGAGAAAGGAAAGGGACAGAGATGACAAGAAAGAGCCCAGCAACAAGCATAACAGGACAGAAAGGGTACCTGTCAAGGACCGGCTTGGTCCTGCGCCTCAAAGGGACCGACAAGCCTTCTCCCCTCTTAACGCCGCTGTCGGGCATATCCTATTCCAAATCCAGGATGACCCCGCAGTAAAGTGGCCTGAGAGGATGAAGTCTCCCCCAAACCGCAAGAGCCCAAGCAAGTACTGTCGCTTCCATCGTGACCATGGCCATGACACCGACGATTGTTTTGACCTCAAAAAACAAATTGAGGAGCTCATCCAACGTGGACACCTTCGCCAGTATGTGGCCGGAAGGGGACAGGTGCCGCCACCACCTCATAATCAGGAGGATCCATATCCCATTGGAGAAATTCACACTATCTCAGGAGGACTTGCAGAAGGAGGAGAGTCCCTCTCCGCCATGAAAGCTCATGCCATGAAAGCCAGGCACCTTGAGGAGGAGCGACCATCCAAGTCACCTAGACATGGCAACAATGAAGTCATCTCCTTCTCAGATAAGGACTTAAAAGGAATCCAGCACCCGCATGACGACCCTTTGGTGCTCACCATGACCGTCGCCAACTTTCAGGTACGAAGGATCCTAGTGGACAGTGGTAGCTCTGCGAACATCCTGTTCGCATAAGCCTATGACAAGCTATCAGCTCAATCTAGGCAGAGAGAGACTCCAACCCATAAGATCACCCCTCATTGGGTTCTCAGGGGAGAAGGTATACCCACTAGGGTCTATCACCCTACCATTCACTACCGGTGCTGCACCCCGAAGCTCCACAGTCATGGTCAATTTTCTGGTAATCGACTGTCCATCTGCTTACAACGTCATACTGGGGCAACCTGCTCTCAATACACCAAGAGCTGTGCCCTCCACCTATCACCTCATCCTCTGTTTTCCAAACCCTAATGGAGTCAGAGAGGTGAGAAGAGATCAAGTAGCAGCAAGGGAGTGCTACGTCTCCTCAATGAAGACTAGAAAGCCACAGGAGGCATTGCAGGTAGAGGTCCTCGACCCCAAGGATGACGCCGCCACGAAAAGAGGAGAACCAGTCGAGGAGCTCATCTCGGTAGCCTTACATGAGGAGCATCTAGACAGGAAGGTATACATTGGCTCTTCACTCTCTGAAGATCTGGTTCACCAACTAAGAGACTTTTTCAGAAACAACATGGACGTCTTTGCATGGTCACATGCAGACCTTGAGGGGATAGACCCTGAAGTTTCCATCCACCACCTCAATGTCGATCCTCGTCACAAACCTGTTCGCCAAAAGCTAAGGGGCGCCTCCATTGAAAGGGCCCAAGCTGTGGACAAAGAAGTTGAAAAACTGATAGGTAATGGGGCGGTCAGAGAAGTAACATATCCTGAATGGCTTTCCAATGTGGTAATGGTGACCAAGACTAATGGGAAGTGGCGCCTCTGCGTTGATTTTATGGAGCTCAACAAGGCGTGCCTAAAAGATAGTTATCCCCTACCGCGGATTGACCTCTTCATCGACGCCACAGCAGGGCATGAACTGTTCACATTCTTGGATGCATATTCTGGATACAACCAGATCAGCATGCATCCCCCTGACCAGGAGAAGACTTTTTTTATTACTCCGAAGGGTACCTACTGCTACAGGGTAATGCCCTTTAGGCTAAAAAATACAGGGGTAATCTACCAGCGACTGGTGAACAAAATGTTCCAGCCCCAAATAGGGCGAACGATGGAGGTCTATGTTGACGACATGTTGGTGAAGAGTCTTGTCGCAGCAGAACACGTTAACCATCTCCAAGAAACCTTCAATGTTCTACGGTCATACCACATGAAGCTGAATCCTGAGAAATGCGCTTTTGGCGTGGAGTCAGAAAAGTTCTTAGGATTTATGGTCAACCAAAGGGGAATTGAGGGGAACCCTGACAAGATCAAGGCAATCCTTGACATGAAGTCGTTATCCTCAACCAAGGAGCTCCAACGCCTCAATGGAAGAATTGCAGCACTTAACAGATTCGTCTCCAAATCTGCAGACAAGTGTCTGCCTTTCTTTAAGATACTCAGAAAAACCTTTGAGTGGGGACCTGAAGCAGAGGAAGCCTTCCAGAGACTCAAGGCTTACTTAGCTACACCTCCCTTCCTCTCATATGTCATGCCAGGAAAAACTTTGTATTTATACTTGTCTGCCTCTTCATCGGCAGTGAGCTCAGTTCTTGTCAGGAACAGTGATGGAGTGCAGAGACCAGTCTACTATGGGAGCAGAGCATATAGGGGGCAGAAGTGAGATATTCTGAACTTGAAAAACTAGCGCTCTCCCTGATCTCAGCAGCAAAGCGCCTATGACACTACTTTCAGAGTCACAGTGTCATTGTAATCACAGACCAGCCTCTGAAGAGAATTATGGGAAAGTCTAACGTATCTGGAAGATGACTCAAGTGAGCAGTAGAATTAGGGGAGTTTAACATCCAGTATCAACCAAGAACAGCCATCAAAGCACAAGTGCTGGCAAATTTCATTGTCAAACTTACACTAACAAAGGAGGAGACTCGCTCAGAAGCCTCTTCAGGTACCCCTGCTAGCGCCCAAGCCTCTTCAGGCACCTCTGTTGGCGCCTCTTCAGGTACCCTTACTGGAGCCCGAGGCTCTTCAAGTACCCCTACTGGTGCCCCAGCCTCTTCAGGTACCCCTTCTGGCGCCCGAGGCTCTTCAGGTACCCCTGTTGGCGCCCAAGCCTCTTCAGGCACCTCTGCTGGCGCCCAAGCTCCTTCAGCTACCCCTACTGGCGCCCAAGTAAAGCCTTCAGGCGCCCAGGCTCCTTCATCTACCCTTAATGGCGCCCAGGTAAGTCCCTCTGGCGTCCAGACAGCTTCTGAATCCCAACCTTGTACCCAGGCAACTCACCCTATGGACCTACCTCTTCCAGAAACCTCTGAGCAGCCTTCTCTATCACTCTGAAAACTCTACGTCGATGGCTCCTCAACTAACGAAGGAGGAGGAGCAGGCCTAGTCTTGATTAGCCTAGTTGGCACCACTCTCAAGTATACGGTAAAGCTTCACTTTCTTGCCTCCAACAATGAGGCAGAATATGAAGCCCTCCTCTCTGGATTAAGGTTGGCAGCCGAAATGGAAGCCCAACATCTTGCCACATACAGTGACTCCCAACTGGTAGTTAACCAAGTAAAAGGGGAGTTCGAAGCAAAGGGTGCAAGAATGCAGGAGTACCTTGCTATAGTGAAAAGTTTAAAGGTAAAGTTCCACTACTTTCAGATTCGACATATCCCCAGAGAAGACAACATGGCAGCCGATGCACTTGCAAGGCTCGCCTCAACCTCGCAAGCCTCACAAGGGGAACCAGCATTCATTGGGCACCAACTCGAGCCAAGCAAGTTGGACATAGTGACCGTAAATGTCAACTGTACATCAGTCGAGTCGAGTTGGATGATCCCAATAAGGGCATACCTCCAAGAAGGTGTACTACCAGATGATCCGTTAGAAGCCAGGAAGCTAAGGATAATAGCTTCCAAGTTCACCATCTTGCAGGATACCTTGTATAAGAAAGGCTATTCCTTGCCTTTGCTACGATGCCTTGCACCAGAAGAAGCTCACTATGCCCTGCGAGAAATTCACGAAGGGATCTGCGGGAACCACTCTGGAGGGCGATCCCTTGCCCACAAGGCACTCAGACAAGGCTACTTCTGGCCTTCCATGGCAAGGGACGCTCAAGAATTCTCCAAAAAGTGCGACAAATGCCAACGCTTCGCAACTGTGTCTAGGCAACCACCGGAGGAGCTAACAACTATCACAAGTCTATGGCATTTCTCTAGATCGGGCATTGATATATTAGACCCCTTACCTCTCAGCAAAGGACAGTGCAAATTCGTGGTGGTGGCAGTCGACTACTTCACCAAGTGGGCAGAGGCTGAACCCTTAGCAAAAATAACAGATGCAAAAGTGAAAGACTTTATCTGGAAGAACCTGGTCTACAGCTTTGGGATACCTCACGCCATCGTCAGCGACAATGCGAAGCAATTTGACAACAAACTACTCAATTCTTTTTGCTCAGATCTTCAGATAAAACAACCGCACTCCAGCCCAGCACACCCGCAGGCAAATGGACAAGTAGAGGTCATGGTGAGAACGGTGCTCCGTAACTTAAAGACAAGGCTCGAAAGAGCGAAGAGTCTTTGGGTGGATGAGCTACCAAGAGTATTGTGGGCTTATCAAACCACGCCAAGAGATCCTACTGGGAAGACCCCTTTCTCCCTCGCTTTTGGAACTGAGGCGGTCATACCAGTGGAGATAGGAGTACACTCTCTAAGGGTCCAACACAACAACCCAATCACCAACGAAGAAGGACTCCGCATCAACCTCGACTTAGTAGAGGAGGCAAGGGAGATGGTTACAGTCCGCAATGCAGAGTACAAAAGACGCATGACAAAGTACTACAATTCGAGGGTAAAGCCTCGCTCCTTCCAACCAGGGGACCTGATTCTCAAGAAAGTAATCCTCGCCACAAAGGATTCATAGGAAGGAAAGTTAGGACCAAATTGGGAAGGACCTTACCTCATAACAGAAGTAGTAAGGCCGGGCACCTACAAAATTCAGAACTCTGAAGGGAAGGCTTTACTACATCCGTGGAATGCTGAATACTTAAAGAGGTACTACCAATGACACCTTGAGAGAGTCAAAAGTAATAAAGTGGGGACTTGTTTTTATTTTCTACCTTTTTTTGGGCTCATTACCCAACATTCAATGTACCTTTTTGGGGTATCACCCAATATTGCAATGAATGAATAAAATTTTCCACATTTTACTCCAAAAAATGATTTTGCATTTGTCATTCAATTTCAAAGGAGTGTTGGTACAAAAGTAAGACTATAAACCGTCTTTCTTTAAAAACAACAAAAGAAAAATCAAAAGTCCCCAATACTCTAGCTGCTCTCATGGTCGTCGTCGTCCCCCTCCTCGTCGTCCTCATCATCCTCAGCCTGGACAGAGCCTCCATCACTATCAGGTGCATCAGTCGGCATGAAGCCTGAGACATCAATATCAGGGTAGGTAGCTGAAACCTTCCCTCGGAGCTCCTCATACCCATCAATGAAGGCGTCTGCAAGGCCGTTCATCATATCCCTCTCAGCGGTGATAGCCCTCTCTTTAGCCTGCAGAGCCCTCTCATGAGCCGCCTTCACCTCTGCCTCCATAGCAGCCTCTCTGAGCATGGCCCTCTCACGGGTCTTCACAAGCTCAGCCTCATTGAGTATGGCCCTCTCGCGGGTCTTCACAAACTCAGCCTCTTTGAGCGCGTCCTTCTCATGGGTCGCAGAAAGCTCAGACTCAAGATCAACTATCTTCTCACGAGCCTCCTTAAGCTTAGCCTCGAGCCCAGTCACCTTCTCACAGGACGCCACAAGCTCAGCCTGAGAAGCTTCTCTAGCAGCTTCAAATTCAGCGATCCTCACCCGAGCCACAAGGAGCTCATTCTGCATGGCATCACGATCTTGCTTCATCTGATGAGGACTGTAAGTCCTTGAGAGTAAGCACAAGGATGTAGTACAAGCCTGAAGAAGGATAAAAGTCGGGAGAAACTTAAGAAAGAGCTAAAGAAAAGAAGGCAACTGACCCTTACCTGACCCAGGCCCTCCAAGAAATTGCGAACAATTCCCTCTGTCCCCAGGGCATTAATCCCAATAACGTCCTTGGAAAACACAAACCACCCGAGTCGATCCCTTATGACCGGTGCATTACCCAACATGGAGCTGATCAATGGCGCACCTCAAGAAAATCCCACCGGAGGAGTCGAGGCACCTGGAACAGTAGATGGAGTCAAAGGGATCTCCAGAGTAGCAGGTACAGATGAGGGAGTCGTAACCCGAGGAGGCGCTTGATGGGGACACCCCCGGGGTGCCACTGGAGAAGATGCCTGAGGGGAGTCCACCTTGGTGGGCGTATTTGGAGAAGTCACTCGGGGGGCATCCCTTTTTCTCACCACCTTGGAAACATGAGAGCTCCTACTAGAAAGGCGAGATCCAATCACCCCCTTATACATCTCTGCAGAAGCACAAAATATGTTGTAGATGAAAAATACAGAACAAAGGTGAAAAGTACAGAACATTCGTCATACCTTTCCTCTTCAGAGAGGAACCACCCGACTTGGAAGAGGGAGCGTCAGTCCTGACAGAAACTGTGGAGGAAACACCACCTCCTCCATCTTAAGTACGAGAGTCCCAAAGTCTCGTATAGGATGAGCTCACACAGCCTCAAGCTTCCACTCCTGACCCTTGGAGAGTGTAGAAGAACCTGTATGGAATATGGTGACTACACGGCTTACAAGGAATATGGTGATAGAAGAGTAAAAATATGGAACATACCCACTTTCTTTGGAGTGACCCATCGTGATGGTACTAGTGCCCTATCAACATCTGAGGCCCACTCTCCACCAACGAATAGGAAATGAGATTTCCAACTATGGCAGTTAGAAGCCAACCCAGTAATCAACTTACTTTCACGTGGATTAAAGTAGTATCAACCTCGATTGGGAGCCAGAGTCTCACTTAAATAATAGGCTGCGTGGAACTCAATAGGAGAGACATCCTCGTGATGTACCCTTCTCCACAATTCCAGAAAAGCTAGTAGGACCCTCCAATCGTTGGGTGTCAACCGTTCGGGTGTCAATAAAAAATAGTTCAGAAAACCACAAACGGGAGAAGGAATGGGGAGCCTGAGGCCAACCTCAAGCATCTCCTCACAGATGACAATGTCACCAGAGGAATCATCGCAAGCAGGCTCGCCCTTTTCTGCTCGGCGGCATAATACAGTCGGAGGAATGCGATAAGTGGAGATAATCCGCGAAATATCGGCATCTAAAATTAAAGTACTAGTCAAGGTACTTACCTTAGACCCGTCGTCGTCACAGATCACTTTGCCTTTCTGTCTTTTGCTACGAAGACGTGAAGGATTACCCAAACCACTACCAGGATCCTTGCCATGAAAAGTGTCCGGAGTACCCACCTCTCGCCCAGTACCTAGAGAGGTGCCTGACCCTCTCTGATCGACTAATAGAGGAAGCCCAGCGCCAGGCAAGGTGCCTGACCCTCTCTGATCGACTAATGGAGGAAGCTCAGCACCAGGAAAGGTGTCTGCCTCCATCTGTACGCCCAAAATGGCGCCTGGCATGGTCATCTCGCCCAAAGGGTCGCCTGGAGGGGTCCTTGACATGGTCTTCATGCCCAAATCAGCAGGAGCAGCTCTTGAAGGTGCGCTGTCCAACCTGCCCAGTTCAGCGCCAAGCTCCTCCACTTGCTCACCTAGCACATGGGCTGGTTGCCCATGGACTGCCCCATATGACCCAGCGCCTATGGCGCCAGAGCATGCTGCTCGCCCACTGCCGCCTGGACCAACCCACTCAGCTCCACTGCAACCTGGACCAGCCCTCATCTCACCCAATTCAACTCCCATGGCGCCTGGACCAGCCCCTTCCTTGCCCAACATAGCGCCTATGGCGCCCAATGAGCTGCCCGAATCAGAGCCTATGGCGCCAAGGAGGTTTTCTCGCCCACTTTGGGGGTCTTCTCGTCCACTTTGCCTCACCTCTCCACTACTTTCTTGATCCATGAGCACCTAAGGAAAGATTGCTCACAAGAAAATTCAGCTATGGCTTCCTCACAAATTTCGGCTATGGCTTCTTTGAAAAAAAAATGGGTTTCTTCTCCTTATGCTCAAACTCAAAAACCAAAAGCACAAAGTCTTCAAATGTTGTCAAGGAACATTCTTGAAGGGGTTAAAGAAGGTGCGTATGCTCAAAACCCAAGAATCTCTAGTCTTGGGTCTCCAAAGCTCAACAAAGTTTCAGCTCTTAAATCTCCAAGGAAGGCTCTATTTGAAAATGGGTAAATGAAGAAGAAAAGTACCTATTTATATCCTAGGGTTTTCAAAAGAGGAAAAAACCCCAAAAGGGAAATCAAGAGTTACCCCAAAAATTAGGCAAAAATGCAAAGACTTGAAGTATTCAGTGAAAGCAAAAATAATATCTTGGAAGGGAAGAGTTACCTAGCAAAGGAAGTCTACACCACCAAGAACTCAAGATTCAAGTAAATGTCCCCTTCCCCAAGTTGCCTAGGACACGGGGCATTGGGGGACAAATGATGGGCCAGACCCAAAAGGCTTAAATCCAGGCTCAAGCCCAACGCAACTCTCCACCGTTGCCGATTTCGCTGAATTCCACGTAAAACTCAAATTCAGAGAGATACAAGCATTTTTTGGAGAAATTTGGTGACCAAACCGCCTTCGGCAGTTTGTATATCATAGATCTCGAAAAAATACCCAGATTCAAAAAAAAAAAAAATTCGCCTCAAATAGACAACCGAGCACAAAGTTATGGTCGTTCAAACTTTTACCAGTATTTTATGATTTTCTGTGCGCCCCAACTATCCAGCTCTCCTCCCTGCACGCCTAAACTGCCCAGTTCAGCTCCTAAGGGGGCGCCCACCACCCCCGCCGTGGCGCGCACCAATGGCCGCGGCTACCTCCATCTTTTTCCCTGCAATCTTTATCATTTTAATGGAGTTTTGCACATCCCTTTCTTCGATCGTCATTGCTCACTTGGGTATCCGCAAGAAACATTGCGAAAGGGAAGAAGACATCTATAAGAAGCAGGAGTCTCCACCGCCAAGATTCAAACAAATGCCCCCGTCTCCAAGTTTCCTCAAACACGGGGCATTGGGGGGCAAATGATGGGTCAAGCCCAAAAGGCCAGAAGTTATATTGAAGCCCAGTTGCAATTAAAGGTTCAAATCTATAAAGCCCCCGCAGTCCCAATGAGATCCAAGCCCAATCAAGCTTTCCATCAGCTCAGCTACAAGAATCCAGAGAGCACTCAAGACCCCTTACTCACATTGGAAGCAGTCAAAGGGAGACCCGGTCTTGTGGGGAGCTTCTTAACGGTCACACCCGTTGAGGAGAATCCGCAAATTCCACTAGAATAGCTCAGTATGGCCACTTAGTAGCTCCATTCGGTTGAGGCCTGAATATAAAATGTAAGTCCCACCAACACTTGGGGGCATCACACTCAACAAAGCTTAAAACTCCTCTTCCTCTCCCATTTGTAATCTCTCCGTCCACATTACTCACCGGAATCAATAAAATACTGGCAACCCACTGCCATTCCAGAGTGGATGTAGATCGTATTGGCCGAACCACTATAAATTCTCTCTCTCTACTTTAATTACTACATTAATTTTCAAATTACTTGACTAGTGGTGTGCAAAGTCGATTTTGTGCATCATCAGAAAGGTTTAAGCCTTTCATCTTTAAGATAAAATATAATCTTATATATAGTTTTTAAAAATTAATTTATGTTACATCAATATAATTTTTCAGTCACAATAAATTTTCTAAGCTGTATCAAGATTTTATGTAAAAATAGATTGTAGTATATTTTTAAGTAAAAATTGATTTTTTTAGAATTGTAATATGTTTTGTAACATATATTATAGAGTAGTATATTAAATCTTATCCCAATTGACTTAACTAATTCTTAATTACAGTAAAGTTCTAATATAATTAGTATATGGACAATTAATTTTATTTTATTTAAGGAATTATAAGTAAAATCTTAATCTAATGAATTTCAAAAAATTTAATTTCTCAAACATCACTAAAAAATTACTCTCAATCACAAAATTATAAAAAAATAAAACTTTAATTGTTTCTTTTTTTATATATATCTTTTTTCTTATAGTTAAAATAACGAATTTCGAGAACATACAAAGTTTTCATAATCTTATAATAGAATATAAGCAATGAAAGTTAAGTTTGGTAAATTTAAGATTATATTTAATTCAGATGTACATATACGAGGTTTTC
>CM042189.1:30286489-30297837 GCA_023539305.1 Ilex asprella
CACTAACTTCTATTTGAAAATAACTCTTCCCATTTAAGGATTTGTTCATCAAGACTTTCTCAAGTCTCAAACCTTCTCAGTTTATTTCTCCTAAAGTTTTGCCGCTGTATGGTTCTCAGATTTTAAAAATTTTATTATGTTTTTAGGTATATAGAGGAACTCTTCCCAGTGGACAACTGGTTGCCATCAAAAGAGCTCAACACGGATCTATGCAGGGTGGTCTTGAGTTTAAAACTGAGATTGAGCTTCTTTCAAGGGTTCATCACAAGAATGTTGTCAGCCTAGTGGGCTTCTGTTTCGAGCAAGATGAACAGATGCTGGTCTACGAGTATATTCCAAATGGTACACTGAAGGAAAGTCTATCAGGTACTTCTGCTGATTTCCTAACCTTCACTCCATATGAATACTAATGCTGTTTATGCTTTGATTTGCATACTTGACAACTCATGGTCAAGGTTTACCAAAAATTGAAATAATTGAATGGCATTTCTACAGATTACAGCTAGTAATGTTCTGCATCAGTAACTTAGATCATTAAAAAGTTGAAATCCGAGAGTTTGAGAGTGTCTCTCCTTTTCGCATTTTCTCAAGTTGGATAGCTTTGTGTGGTGTGTAGTATGGTTTTAATATCCTTAGTTGTGCTTGTATGTTTCTCCTTTTGACCTATCATTGGTCTGGACGACTTGCCACCTTTGATTGTTTTTTTGAAACTATTTTTTACCTTATTAATACAGTTGCTATTTCTTATAAAAAAAGGTTGAATCCGAGTTCATCATTCTTCCAGAATAGGATTCTGATGTTCCTGTAGCCTCACCTAGAAATGCACCGGATATGTCTCACACCATTATTGGTTTTTACGGAATAAGAAAATTCTTGAAGATATTCTTGCAAAATTGCTGCTAGATCGTCCTGATCTTTGTTCTTTGTAACCCCAGTGTGATGAGCTACACTGCCAGACTGTTCTGAGTGGGGAAATAGAATGTGCGCCATTGAACGCTGCTAATTTATGAATTACCTGTGTAGGGAAGTCAGGAATCAGGTTGGACTGGATGAGGAGACTTAGAATAACCCTTGGAGCAGCCAGGGGTATTCAGTATCTGCATGACCTTGCTAACCCTCCCATCATACATAGGGACATCAAAACAAACAATATTTTATTGGATGAATGCTTGACCGCAAAAGTTGCTGATTTCGGTCTTTCCAAACCAATGGATGACTCTGAAAAGGGTCATGTCACCACTCAAGTCAAGGGGACAATGGTAAGTTTTGAAAGCATGATATTTTGCTGTAATCGAGGGTTTACACCAAGGAATGCACAAAGATATTCCTTTACCTGTGGAAATTAAAATGATTTCACTGAAAGAGAAAGGGTAAAACAATATGTTCTCGCAATTTCCCATAACATTCTCCAGCATATATCATAGGAAAATATGCAGGCATTTTTCAGAATGTCTGATTCATCGAGGACCCACCATTTATGTAGTTAAAAAGAATATTTAATGCAGTAAAATTTATGGAATCACTAAAGATAAAAAGTTTTGAGTTCATTGAAGATTCTGCAACTTTGCTTTAGTTTTTTGGATTGAAAATTGGAAGTTTATTGCAGGGCTACATGGATCCTGAATATTACATGACTCAACAGTTGACTGAGAAGAGTGACGTTTATAGTTTTGGAGTGGTAATGCTGGAGATGATTACTGCACGAAGTCCCATTGAGAAAGGGAAATACATCGTAAGAGAGGTGAAGCAAGCACTGGATAGGACCAAAGAACTATATAACCTTCATGGAATTCTTGACCCAGCCATTGGTTTGAACAGTACTGCACCAAAAAGTTTAGAGAAGTTTGTGGATCTGGCGCTGAGGTGTCTCGAAGAAACAGGATTTCTCAGGCCAGCAATGAGTGAGGTGGTGAAAGAGATTGAGAACATCATGGAATTGGCTGGGCTGAACCCCAATGCTGAATCTGCATCAACTTCAGCAAGCTATGGCGAGGGAGGTAAGGGATTTGACCATCCTTACAGCAACGAAAGCCTCTTTGATTATAGTGGAATCTATCCACCCTCAAAGTTAGAGCCCAAGTAAAAACCTCCAAGATGAGGATGTGTATACAGTTTATTGGTTTTCACTAACTGTGGAACATTTAATTTGTCCGGGCCTTGTGGTATTTGAACATGTTAAAGAACCAGAACTGTAGTTATTCAAATGCTGATTAGTTTTCTGGTGGTGGTGAGGGGTTGCAGCCAGCTTGTTAATATACTAGAAAAACACGGGGTTTAAATCTGAAAGGCCGTGAGAGGAGATGAAGCGGAAACATAAGGCAAAAACTTTCTATTTTTGTAGAAGCTCTATTTATGCAAGTGATTTTTATTCTTTCTAGCCAAGGATCAAAATTTCATTTTGGTGGATTGTTTCGGTTTTTGAAAACTAGTTTACAAGAGTTTCATATGCTTATCGAAGTTGTAACAATTTGCATTACTATGAAGAAAGATTAGCAAACCAGTCTGTGAAATCTTGGAACTTCATTACACAAAATTCTTGTGTGTTTTTCATGAGCACTGTCGGAGTGAGAGCGTATAAAGAACAAAAGAAATGGAAGAAGGTTATAATTTTATTAAAGAATGATCTGCTTAAATACATGAGTTTGCAACTAAAGAACAGAAATAAAAGCAACAAACTTCCTAAACTTTAGCTACTAATATTATCCGCTAGTAAATAATAAAAAATCAAAACAAATCTCCTAAAAACTTGGTTAAAGAGTATATCATGCACTGAATATCAGTTGCAACCCTTAAAGACCTGAAAATCTGATCTTAAAGACACCTGCAACATCCATATCAGCCATATCAGCATCCATATCAGCCACGTTAGAATCCATATCAGCAACCTTGCAGCTACTGATGCACACATTCAACACTCCTCCTTGCATCAGTGGGTGGAGATTCCAAGTTTCTCTCTTAGAAACTCAAACCTGCTTCTAAGAAGAGCTTTAGTGAAGATATCTGTTAGGTGGTTTTTAGTCTTGCAATACTTCAAACACACTGCACCATCCTTTTGAACATCTCTGAGAAAGAACAACTTTATACTGAAATGCTTTGTTTTTCCATGAAAAACTGGATTGTTGGAGATGGCTATGGCTGCTTGGTTGTCCACCATCACCTCTGTACTCATCCCTTGCTCCAAGTGTAGATCAATTAGAATTTTTCTTAGCCATAAGGCCTAATTAACAACAGTTGTGGCTGCTATAAACTCTGCTTCAACTGTTGATTGTGCAAGAATTTCTTGTTTTTTTGAGCACCAAGAGAACACACCTGATCCAAAGTTGAAACAATGGCCAGAGGTACTTTTCATGTCATCTAAAGACCTTGCCCAATCACTGTCAGAGTAACCCTGCAGCCTTAAAGTCTGACATGTACTGAATTTGATACCATAACTTAAGGTCCCCTTGACATACTTTAGAACTCTTTTTGCTGCTTTAAAATGACTTTCACTTGCACAATTCATGAACCTTGAGAGTACACTTACAGCATGCAAAATATCTGGTCTTGTTGTTGTGAGATACATTAAGCAACCAATTAAACTTCTGTAAAGAGTTTCATCTGCTTGTTTAGCACCATCATCTTTGCACAACTTCTCCTTTTGACACATTGGAGTACTCATGCTTTTACAGTTCTCCATGTTAAATTTCTTTAGGGTCTCCTTCGCATACTTCCTTTGACAGATGAAAATTTTATCCTCTTCTTGTTTAATCTCCATTCCAAGGAAGTAAGACATTTCCCCTAGGTCAGTCATCTCAAAGACTTGCATCATGTCTTCTTTGAACTGCTGAATAAGTTCAACATTGTTACCTGTAGCTAGAAGATCATCAACATACAAGGAGATCACAATTAAGTTAGCTTGATCACCTTTGACATATAAAGTTGATTCACTAAGGCTTTTAACAAAGCCTAAGTCCAACAAATGCTTATCAATTCTGCTGTACCAAGCCCTTGGGGCCTGTTTTAAACCACACAAAGTCTTCTTCAATAGATAAACCTTGTTCTCATGCCCTTTCATAGCAAAACCTTCAGGTTGCTCAACATAGATTTCTTCCTCTAGAAACCCATTTAGAAATGCTGGTTTCACATCAAGTTGGTAGATTTTCCATCTTTTTTGTGATGCAATGGCTAACAGCAGCCTGATTGTATCTAGCCTTGCAACAGGGGAAAATGTATCAAAAAAATCCACACCAAAAACTTGAGCATACCTTTTACCACTAACCTTGCTTTGTGCTTGTTAATTGAGCCATCTGCTTTTAGCTTTGTTCTAAACACCCACTTGACTCCAATTACCTTTCTGTGTTCAGGCCTTTCAACAAGTTCCCAAGTCTGATTTTTTTCAATCATAGAGAGCTCCTCCTGCATTGCAGCCCTCCATTTGGGGTCCTTTTCAGCTTCCCAATACCCTTCAGGTTCAAGAATTGCAACATTGCATCTCTGATAAACATCAGAGAGCAATCTAGTGCCTCTTACAGGAGGGTCATCAACTAACTCATCTTGATTGTGTATAGGATCAACAAACAACTTTTTTTCTGGATCAGCAATCAACTTCTTTTCTGATGTATTCCAGCTCTATTACTCATTCTCCATGAAGTGCACATCCCTGCTTATCAGAATTTTTCTTGTGTGAGGTTGGAAAACTCTGTAAGTCTTAGATATTGAGTTATATCCCACAAAGATGCCAGACTCAGCTTTCTTATCAAGCTTGTCTCTTTTAATCTATGGCACATGAGTAAAACACAAACATCCAAACACTTTAAATTTTTTTCTTTGGAATTTTTCTCCTTGGTTGATTTGCAAATTAGCTTGCAATGCTCCCTCCACAGAACCTTCAACTCTCATAATTCTTCTTTGTTCTTGGGCCTGCAAAGCATTTAGAAGTTCTGCCAAGCTGATTCTTGACAAATCTTTAGCATTCTCTAAGGAAGAAATAGTGACTTCAAATTTTTCAAGGATGGTTACTAGTATTTTCTGAACTATTCTTGAATCAAAAAATTCAGAACCAAGTAATCTTACCTTGTTGACAATGCTAAGAAGCTTATCTCCATATTCTTTGATTGTCTCTGACTCCTTATTTTTTAGAACCTCTTTTAAAAAATTTTAGGGCCCTAAATTTCAGCATTATTATTAAAATTAATTGTCTATCGTATAATATGTACAAATAATAATTTTATATTTGTATAAGTTAAATTTGAGGTCATTTTTTAATAATTTTATTTACTATGCACAAGCTGACTATAAAATAGAGTAAGTAGAAGTAATACACTAGCTATCTTAAATTAATTAACCATAGTTGTCTTACTAATTTTTTTTTAAAAAATTGCTCTTTTTCTCTATGATATCTAACAATATCTCAGTTATTTTAGGAATACTCAACTTGTATAAATTCCTATTTTTATATACATTTATAAAAAAAATTATTTTACTAGTCAACCTAATTTTCAATTATGTCTCTCTTTTATCTTAAACAAATAGTATGTATTATTGTATTTGATCTTCATATTTGACTTCGATTAACATAATTTTTATTCATAAAATTTGTATTAAAAATTTAAATTAGTATTTTATATCTCAAAAGACAAAACAAATAATTTGTAAATAAACATATTTTAATAAGTATTTAATATTACTATTATTACTGAATAAATATTTATAGGGCCTTGCATAACATTTTCACCTAGGGTCCCAAATTAGATTGGGCCGCCTTTGATTTGTAGCAAAATTACATGCCGCGCTGAAACAAACCATAAAATCAATTGGTTTGGAGGGATTGCTTACCATACGCTGCACATATATTAGGTGAAATTTGTGTGCATGGTTGGCTGAAAGATTTGATCCCCAGAAGTGTGCATTCAACATATATGGGAAATGTGTGAAGTTCTGCTTTGAAGATGTGACCTACATACTAAGGTTGCCATGCATAGAGACAAATATGGTGACAACGGGAACAAAGGACAAGATTACTGATCTTTGCATGCCTATATTTAATGGACAACCGAAGGTGTTTTTGAAACATTTGGAAGAGCGCATTAGTGCAATCACAGATGACTCTGACAAATTTATACATTTGGCAGTTTTATATATTATTGGTTGTATGCTTCATTCAACCATGCGAACTATGCTAAGTGTTTCTGCATTGCATTCTATTGTTGACGTGCCTTTTTTATGACATACCAATTGGTGTAAGTTTGTATATGATGGAGTCATCAAAGGCATACAAAAATTTCAAAGTTCTGGACGAGAATCAATGGGTGGCTGTCTGGTAGTTCTCATGGTAATTTACTTATAAAAAACATGTTTGTTAATGTATATGTGATCTGAAAAAAATTAGTAATGTCTTATGGTCTTCACTTTTTTTGTTATGTAGATTTTTTTTTTTTATCATGAACGGGTTACACCAAGAGGAGAAACCATCATTCCTTTGGTGTATCGCGACATCCCACGTATTGGACATTAGGGTGACAACGATGTCAGCAAGCGAATGAGTGATATCTCGAAGTTAGGAGACTTCAAGCTGGAAGAGGTATACATAGGGTTATTTTTGTGTCTTCACTGTTGCATGGTAATGTCTTACATATTCTTTCATGCACATATTTTCTTGATTATATGCATGTAGTTGTCGATCTTTATTGACGAGGAGCTAATTGATAATGCACTTGGTACTGCCACCCAACAAGCATTGTCTTATGATCTCATTGTATATATTTCCCAAATCCTTTTATAGAAGAGCATGGCTTGTGGAGGATTTACTATGCTTCATTTTTTTTGGAGCGGCAAATTATTACAACCAATCCATTATAATGGCAATTGTTTAGTAGGATTTGCAGTTAAGAATTGCAAGACTTGAGGGAGTTAATGAACGCATAGACCAAAAGTTTGATATTTTTTCAATATAATGCACAACATCTTTTTCTATGATGGAGAAAATATTGGACATATCGTGTCCTAATTTGTTGATAAATCGGGGACTGCGAAGGATGCGCCACACGACATGGGGAAAATAATGAGGAAAAGGAATTGATATCATGAATTTGCATACATTAGCCGTTTTAATGGTCATACATTATTTGTTTTTTTTTTCATAACCACATCTCTTACTGATGACTTCCTTCGTGAATTGATTATTGAAATTTATCTTGTAGGTTGAATTAGATGATCCAAACGGCTCTGAGGAACGCTGATAAAAAGAAGTAGGTTTTGTTGTGTTTTGTATTAAAAATGCAACTTGTGTTTTTCAGTTGCGTGGCACTTAGAACCCTTTATAAGATAAATTGCTTTGTAGATGACAAATGTGGTATTCCCACGTGTAACCCATATTGATGTTGATGTTGAGCACGCAATCTACAATTACATATTTGACAATAAAATGCCATATAAGTATGTGATGGTGGACACTAAATTTGACCATATACCTTATGCTTAACAACTGCAAATCGTATTATTTTTCAATGCAACTGTGCACAAAATTAATGTGTTTTATACATCTTTAGTGAGCTTCTGGTGTCATTTGCTGACCATGATGATGGCATGCGGGAAGTGTTACAGACCTTTGGCCCGAAACAATGGCTAAGTGGATTTGTTCGCGAATCTTCCTTTGTTGATTTTTCTTTGGTGACGTTATGAGCATCAAATTAACATATCGTGCTAAAAAAGTATTAGGTGATTGATTTGTGTGCGTACATCGCTCCACAAACGGGGCAATGGTACTTAACTATGGTCTTCTCTTTAAGTATATTTGTTCATTACGTGTAATTTGGAATTGCATTATTCAATAAATATGTCATGTCATGTGACAAACACATTAATGTGTGCCAATTGATGCGATGTAGCAACAAGCCCTTGCAAGTACCACCATCCGCAGCCATGGTGCAATGAGAACTCTACAAAAACAGAAGTTTAGTAGCCTTATACTCCCTAATTTTAGAACAACTACCAAGGTATCCATTATTCAAATTTCAGTTTGTTATAGTTTTTTAGTTAATTCAGGTTGCATATCAGATACCTACACCGAATTTTATGAACAAATGTTTCTTTGTATTTAGATATATGTCCCAATGAATGACGATCACGCACATTGGTATCTTCTATTGGTGGATATAGAAAACACGCAAATTTTCATACTCGATCCTCTGCCAACTCGAAAAAGAAAAAATATTCGCCGCACAAATATGAATAGAGTTGTAAGATATTTATGGTTTTCAATAACAAAATAAAGTGTCAACAATTTTGGTGCATTACATGTCAAACTTGTTTTGCAGATTGAGGTTTTGGATGACATCCTTGCAAAGAGTGCTCCTGAATTTAAACACAAATTGAGCAGATGGAATCTTGTTGAACCAGATTGGATGCCCAAACAAGGTAATGAGTTTGATTGTGGACTTTTCGTAGTAAAGATGATGCAAGCATCACAGTTGGGCGAAGATTGGACTGCAGTAGTCGGATTAATGTTGCACATTGTCTTCCACATGATGTGCCAAAGTGGTAAACATAATGTACACTTGTGAAAAATGAAGTGGAGCTGGTGGAGACTGGTGTTTTTTTTTTACCATTGTGCATCACCAATCTATCATGCAATGGAGAAGTGTGTACCTTACTGCATCAACAACCATTCCATACAAGAATATGTTAATATGTAACATTTATTTTCACACTATAGGATGCTTGAATGATTGATATGTCCAAAAAATTACCAATATTTATTCATAATAACTTAGTGTAAATTTCATTCCCCAGTCAACATTATATTCGAATATATACAATTTGAAATCAAGAAACTGTGATAACACAAACTTATACTATCAATATAAGATATTGTACTTTTCAGTTGATCTACATACTGCCTACCTAATCACATCATCTAATATACTTATAAATTTCACTGTTTCTCTTCCTTGTTCTAGGGCCTTGTGTATGAGTTTGTTCCTAACTTTTTTTGTCAGCGTGAGTAGCTAATGAAAAAGCAAAGTTCATCCACATTTCGTTTGAATCTTCTTGCGAACAAATGATACAAGTGGTAAACTTAATGAGCTTTGAGGAGGGATATAAAAAACTTATGTAATTACAATTATTAGTACTTCACCTTAATGCTAAAGTTTGGACAAAGCAAATTGTCGATGCTAACTTTTTGCATGACTTTTTTTTGTCTCTCCTTTTATTGACACAAAAAAGTATTTTTATTGACGCAAAAGAATTTTTCAACGGCACGCAAATTGTTTGTGTTGGTTACTTGCTAACCCAAAAGCCATTTTTTCTTGTAGTTATTCATCTTCCTTCTTTGCTTTTCATCTTCTTTTTCTTAGCATCATGACAATGAATTTAGCTAACACATTTCTTTTTCTTAGCAGCATGACAACAAATTTAATTGCGATATTAACATCTAGTCTCATGGAATAACCAATAGCAATAAATTTCTTAACATGAGGATGTATTTTCAAAAATTGGTCCCCATATTATAGACTAGTGGCATCCTGTACAACAAACCTACAATTGTATGCACTATTTTTTTTCACTATATTTAGAATATAAGTTGGAACATTAATCGTGGTTAAAATGTAAATGGGTAGTTGTTTTTTTTTTGGTAATTAAAAAGTTGGTAGATTTATTGTGATTAAAATATAAATTGTGAAAGAAGTTGTTAAATCCATAAATGTAAGTGACGATCTAGACCATTGTTGTGCTTTATAGATATATTTTCTATTCGTAGACCTACACAATCCATTGATTGGAAGGTTTTTGTCTCTCACACCACTGGTCAAGCCACCACAATGGTAGCTTTATAAGGGAATCAATCTCATGTAGGCTAAAGTAATGATTCATATTTGTTGCACTGTAAGTGGTAGGTTTGTCCACACTAAAAGCGAAAATTTTAAAAAAGATAATGTTAACATGACATGGATTCAACTAGAAATTACTAGATAAGGATTAAATGGTAAATGACACAATTTATCAGCAGAAAATACAATAGAGGTCTAATAACAGTTGGTAGTTTTTTTTTTTTTTTGGTGGGGCTTTCAATTGGCGGTTTCTTCATTATAGTTGGGATTCTTCTTATATTTCATGATTTATTTAAAATACCCTAAGGAATGAACAATCACGGATTTTGTTATAAACTTTAATGAAATTCAATAGAAAGTTCATATAAAAATTTAAACAGCTACCACACAAACTTAGCTGGCCTACACAATTGAAATTAATTAGACAGATTACCAGGGCCAACTTCAAGGTATAAAAATAGAATTAAATCTGGTATTTTAATTCTATTTTTATACCTCAAAATTTCTCCCTTTACTCTGTCTAGTTATATTTTAGTCATGTAGGCCAACTAAGTTTATGTGTTGCTTGTTTAAATTTTTATCTTCAAGAAATGATTGCATTGAGGGTAGTATAATGTTCAAATTCATCTACAATCTGTTCCGACAACAACCGTTTCAAAAAAAAAAAAGAGCTCCAACAGCAACAAGTTTGAACCCTACAGAAGTCCAACAGACATTAAAGTCGTTCATTCGTCGTTGCTATAGTCTCCTTGTTGCGGTTGTTCCATTGTGTCGTTTGGAAATGAAGAGGTTATACATCTCCATGCATTTATTTTTATGAAGTCTTAAACTCTGTAAATGAATATATTGTTTCAATTTTATTCTTCTAATGAAAACATAATTACATTTTTTTACCTCTAATTTATTAATCAATTTACTTTTACTTTATTTGTCCTTTTCCTAAAAATCTATATAATAAAGTAGTTAAATTATTTGTTTTAAATTTTTCGAGGCTCAGATCGTTTTGCTCCGATGGTTCTAATTGGATTTTCCTTTCTTTTACAACTCTAAGACTCTCATATATATCATATAACTCTCTTTATTTATCTATATTACTCCCTATCTCTCATACTATTATATTTTTTTTATTTTCCTTATTGTTGTTTTTATTATTATTTATTCCATAAAACAGATGAAACTATATATTATGTAATTATTTATTTCATGAAACTAATTCAAATTATTTGATATATATGACGACATGTATTTTGACACTTCCTTCTTAATTTGTAAATTACACTTAATATAAATAAAAAGCACATTAACTAAAAAACACCAAATAATATTCCCCACTAAATGAACCTTAAATTTTAAATTAATACACAATTTTATTAAAAATTGACATTTATTTTTTCTAATTTATATTAAATTTTTTGAATTAATATCAAATTAATTTTTATTGTTATCAAATTAATATTGAAATTCATTTAATCAATTTTTTGGAGTACTAAATTATATCAAAATTTTTGGTACTAAATCAAATTTGATTTGATTTATAAA
>CM042189.1:30302975-30313918 GCA_023539305.1 Ilex asprella
AGTCAAAGGCCGAAGGCTTTAAAGCACAATGTCCACTCAGCACATGACTATTTTTCTAGTATGAAAAATTAGTGTATTGTAGGGTCAAATTAGTTTGTGGTTAATGTTTAGATTCATTATTTGATAATGTGTGCATTTGTTGTACTTCCATTACAGTAAGGAACGATTGGAGAATATCAAAGGAAACGCTGATAAAAAGTTACATGCGAGGTATAATTTGATTTACAAAGGGCAAGTATTGTTTGGGATAGTGAAAGTAATAATGGCTTCCAATTGGCACTTGTACTCATAAGGTGATTAAAAAACTGACTGTCCAATGGAGGAAGATGACAGATAGTAAGAAACAGAAGTACAGAGAAATGTCTATCAAGACAAAGAGAATATCGCCAAATTGGACTTCACAAGTCCAGGGGCTTGCTACTCCCCTACAAATGTCACATGTTGTATAGGTCAAATAAATAAGTATATGCTTCACTACAAATTTTCTGATACATTATTATGTATTTCCTCTTGTTTGTTAATCACAAGAAGAAGATACAACCTCTAAATGAGGAGTCTACTCATTTCTACGTAGACAAAGACAAACCAATTTTGGAATAAAGAAAGCGATATTTATAACCTCAAACCCATATTGGAAGGAATAAAAGGGATTGTGATGTGGAGGGAGGCACCAATGTTTGAAAAAAGAAGAGGGATTGGGATGAATAGGGGACTCGCTAATTTTAGAAGATAGAAAGAGGAGACCCAATGACCTCAACGTTAAGAGGAGGGAGGGAGTTGGGTATTGGTTTTTGGCGGGATTAAGAAGAGGGAACTGGTGTAGCTAACTGTCACAACGTGATTGGTTGGTATGGAATTAAACCCTAAACGATGTCACGTGGATTTATCGGGGAAAAAAAAAGAACATGATTGATCAAACTCA
Organism: Ilex asprella; assembly: GCA_023539305.1. Lineage (NCBI taxonomy): Eukaryota > Viridiplantae > Streptophyta > Magnoliopsida > Aquifoliales > Aquifoliaceae > Ilex > Ilex asprella. The sequence goes on from CM042189.1 coordinate 30,303,898, forward strand.
TACACGATCGATTGAACAATTTCGGACTACCCACAATTGTAACGCTAATATGAGGAGGGATTGAACAACCATTCTTCTACTACAACACTTCTGCATTTATCTATCGCGAATAAGTGATTGATCACGAAGTTTCAGAATGTGAACATTTTATGCACTTGCTTGATCGATCACATTAGTAAATGATCGATCATTATTCACGATCAATCATTATTTTTTGATCAAACGCTACATTTCAGAATATGAAGGACCAATCGGATTAGTAAATGATCGATCGTTATATTTCAAATTATGATATTAGATCAATCATTTTTCACTGATCGATCGCTAAGTTTCAGAATGTGCCCATTTCATACACCTGCTCGCTCGATCACATTAATAATTGATCAATTGTTTAGTTTCAGATTGATACACTATCGATCATTATTCACTGATCGATTAATAAGTTTCAGAATGTTAAAGGTCGATAAAATTAGTAAATGATCGATCGTTCAATTTCAAAATATGATATATGATTGATCATTTTTTCACTGATCGATCACTAAGTTTCATAATGTGACCATTTATACACCCAATCGACCGATCACATTAATAATTGATCAATCTTTAACTTTCGAATTGATATAAGATCGATCATTATTCACTGATCGATCAATAAGTTTCAGAATGTTAAGGATCCATTGAATTAATTACCAATCAATCGTTCAGTTTCAAATATGATATAAGATCGATCATTTTTCACTGATCGATCACTAAGTTTCAGAATGCGACCATTTTATGCACATGATCGATCGATCACATTAATAATTGATCGATAACTTTTGGATTGATACACAATTGATCATTATTCACTGATCGATCAATCCCATACACTATCGCAATAAAACTTTAAAATCTTGTATAATGTTCTTAACTCTCGTAAACTTATCGACTTTGTCGTAATATTTTTCATACAATTAGTAAATACTCCTCTCCACTTGTAAGATAATTTATAATTGTGGTTATCTCACACCAAAACAATGATGAATCTTCCTCAATTACTGAGAACTTAATCACATTTGTCGTAAAAATTTCATACAAGACGTAAATTTTCATTTACTATATGTTCTTAACCCTCCCAAAGTTATCCACGTTTGTCGTAAATCCATCGTCATATGTCTTAAGTATTCCCATCGACCTCGTAACTAAATCCTTACAATTCATAAAATCACCTACAAATCTTGTAAAATGTACCATACTTGTAGTAAATACTACTCTGTACTTGTAACAATCTAGAAATTTGATATCTGAGACCAAAATAATGGTAAATCTTCCTCAATAACTTGTAACCTGTTCAAAAAAGAAGTATAAATTTCATTAACTTACTTAAATTTTCCTTTACTATATGAAATCTATCCATTATATTGGAAAATCTATGAATTTCTATTTCACCACATTCGTAGTAAAATCCACGATAATGAATACCACATATCAGTTGGTGAGGGACTGTTCTAACTTAATCAAAGTCTCGGGTCTTATCCGTCTCGAATCCAGATTAGTCAGAGCTCAAAATGACTTTCGAATACCGAATGGTCTAACCAAAAAAATAAAAGATAATGAATACCACATATGTTATATATTTACTTAAAAGATTGTAATATTAACCACTTTTGTTATAAACTTGTCCAACCTAAAACTAAAATGTATCAACAGAAGTTGTAACATTATCCAAAACAATCCAAACAAAATCTTCAACTCTAGTAAAATGTTTGTTAAACCACGTAAATATTTGCATCTGAGTCATAAATCCTTCACCAATGTCTTAATATATCCAACTTGTCTCGTAATTATATCCTTAACACTCATAAAAGTATCCACAAATATTATAACATATACCATACTGGTAGTAAATACTCCTATCCACTTGTAAATTCATTAACAAATTTTACTCAACTACTTGTAACTTATCCAAAAATAACCTAATAATTTTCTCTAGTGACTTATATTTTTCTTTGCTATATGAAATCTAACCATGGTGGTGGTGTATCTATGAAAATCCCTTTTCACCACATTCGCATTAAAACTTATTACAATGACTCCCATACATATGACATGTTTACCATAGAAGTCGTAAACTTATCCAAAAAATAGGAACAAAACCTTGAACTCCAATAAAATATTCCTTAAGCATCATAAATTTATCTTGTTTTATGATAAATCCTTCCTCATATATTTTAATTTACCCCACCGGACTGTTTCATATACGAATAATTAAGGATTTATGATACCTACTAATGTCATAAAATATACCATATAAGTAATAAATACTCCTTAATACTTGTAAACTTATCCACGAAACTGGTAAATTATATTCAAATACTAGTGAATTATTCACAAATGTCGTAAAACATTTCATTAAGTGAAGTAAATTTTCTATTCCTTTATGAAATCTAAACATTATGGTGGTAAATCTATAAATATCCCTTTCATCACATTCTTAGTAAAAACTACCTATTATGACTCCCATAATGTTATATATATTTACATATACCTTCGCAATATTAACCACTTTTGTCGTAACATTAACCAACCTAGAAATACAATTTTCGTACGAACTCGTAACCTTTACCATTTTTAAGTTATCCACTTTTGTGGTAAAACCTTCCTCATATGTTTTCATTAACCCACCTGCCTCGTAAACGTAACTTGAAGTGTCATAAACTTACCCACAAATATCGTAAATTGTACCATAGAACTAGTAAATACTCCTCTCTACTTGTAATTTTATCCACAAAACTGATATATCTTCTTATAGTAGTTGTAAATTATTCACAAATTTTGTACAAATTTCATTAAATGACGTCAACTTTTTTTCCTAAATTAAATCTAACCATTTTTTTGGTAAACAATGAATATCCCATTTCACCACATTCGTAATAAAAACATTTATAATGACTTTCATAGATGTTATGTATATACCTATACCTTCATAATATTTACCATTTTCTGGTAAAATTACTCAACCTAAAACTAAAATTACCGTACAAATCTCATAAGCTTATCCAAAAACATCAGAGCAAACCTTGAACTTAAAATATACCTTAACCATCTTAAAGTTATCCCCTTTTGTGGTAAATCCTTCCTCATATATTTTAATTTACCTCATCTACCTTACAAACGTACCCTTGAGGGTCATAAACTTACCCACTAAATAGTAAATACTCATCTCTACTTGTAAGATCATCAACAAAACGGGTACATCTCTTACGGGTTATAAACTTATCCACAACGTCAATTTTTCTTATTATACAAATATAATCATTATGGTGGTAAAAGTGTGCACTAATAAATGTTCTTTTGGTCTTGTAAAAATATTCACAACTCTCGTACTCTTATACACAAATATAGTAATACGACTTTTTATCTAATGAACAACGATTTAAGTGATGTTTTAATTTTATCATCAATTGTCAGAATTGTTGATAAAAAGTGGCAACAGTTTCTCACCCATTTGTAATTATTTTCACAAATGTTACAAACAAAATTCTTCAATAAGTCTAAAATTCTACTATATGACAAGTCATATCACTGTCTTATATTGCCTATTAATCAACTGCAAGTAACCGTTTATTTTTTGGGGAATTTTTTTTTTTTTTGGAATGACACATTAATAAACAGCTCATTTTTCTTGTTAGATGCATCAATTGACATTGATTTTTCGGCACCATATAGAAAAATCAAAAGGTTGTACCGTACCATGGTTCATGAAGTTATGGCTATCTCCTGCCCACTTGTTCTGAATTTTTCATAGACAATGGCCCACGAAAATGAATGCAGAAAAAATATCTCTTACATAGCCAAAGCGTTACCTTTTCTCTCTCATATTAAATTTGCTATTTACGCCTTGAATCGTTCTTATCTCCAATAGTAGATGCCAACTGTCAAAGCCCACCGAAGATTTGGGTTATGTGAAGTATGTCGGGTTGAGTTATTTTGTGTCGGATTGATTTCAAACTTGTGTCAAAAATCTCAAAATTTAAACTTGACATATTTAATGATCGTGTTGAGATGTGTAAAGACTAACCTAACATGACTATTAAATGAGTTACTTGAAACCGACCAGTTTGACACGTTTAATAAACATGTCGTTTTCGAGTTAGCATAAATAAAATGTTCTGTTTAACTTATTTAGCACACATAACACAGACTTGTTTAACACACATAACATGTTTCCACATCAGTTCATTACCATTAAATACATTATTCAATTATTCATCTAAAATTTTAAATATTTTTTTTACAAATAACATATCACATCACATTAATGAAATTAACTAAATTGTATTTAAGTGTCAACCTAAAAATTAAAGTAAGACTATACTAGTATATTGTCATAATAATGTTAAGAATTATACTACTAATTATCATAATAGAAGCAAGAACTAATAAGTAATAATGTTAATATCACATCAATCATAGATAATAAGCAAATTATAATGTCATAAACGGGTTAAACAAGTCTACAATGGGTTAAGTCTAGTTCATAACCGAATCATATCAACCCGTTTAAATATATGATTTAATCAGGTCCAAATCGGGTTGACCTAATTTTGACCATAAACCCAACATGATTTTTTTTTGTGGTTAAGCGTGTTGACCCATTTTAATCCATTAACTCGTTTAATTTTGTGTTCGGTACGTATTTTGTCAATTTTTGAGAGTCCTAAATTACCTCCTCCGACAAAAAAGAAGTAATATATTAGTGTTACGGGGTTAATTTTCGCACTGAATTTTTGCCTCGTAATGGCACTGAGATCCAACACTCAGTTTCAGCCAAACACACAAAATGCACACAGGAACAGAGTAGGGACAGAATGTAAACACACACACAGAACACAGAAGCTTTGCAGACTAATCAGCCAAACCTTTCTTTCTCATAAAGTATAAGGAAACTCAGGCTAGGGTCTGTTTACAAAAACGTGCCCAATCCCTCATGGAACACTACAGACCCTAGCATGCCTATTTATAAACAGGGTGGCGGTTACAAACCCAACCGTCTAGGCATGTGCATAGTTCAAATCCGCCCTTCTGATTGGCTGGCAGAGAGATTGTGTCTGAGGCAGACAGAACCTGTCTGCAACTTCCCTACATGCTGTCTGCACCTGACAGAGATCCCACATGTACTGCACACTTGTCTGAACAACTGCACAGAACTGCCACCATCTGCAAGACACATGCACAACGTCCTCACATGTTGTGCATGTGTCTTTCTCCTAAGCCCTCAGCCTTTGAATATATGCAACTCCTGCTTAGTCATGCCCAGCCCATGACTCAGTCCTTCCAAGTTGGCATTGCTTCACAATCCAAGTTGTTTAACTCGTCTTGCATGTATGCTTCCTTGTGCCCACGTGCCTATGCATGTGCTGCCACACTCAGTCATGTAAAGGTCTTCAATCAACCCACTGGTTGTATCCGATCAAGCCCAACGTGCCCGTGCATGGACTGCCTCTCTCAGCCATGCATGGGACTTCTGCCAATCTGGCATATGGGAATTACTCCACCCGAGCATCACCCATTGTTGGCTAAGGCAGGAGCGTCCTTGGGCGAGACAGCCACATGCCAATGCCGCCAATGACTAAGGGGGTAACAATTAGCCATTAGCTTTTCTAAATGATGGAAAATTACAAGTTGGTGCGAGAAGTCATTATATTGCCAATTGATACAAACACAATAAAATATGTATCTATAGTTTTTTTTATTTAGCAGTCAAAGTGTCCGAATCAATTTTACGTGCACCTTAACATCCACCCTAGGACCAGGGACAGAAATTTGTCATGGTCAAGATATTGTTAAATTTTAAATGCAATTAACATTTAATTTTATAGTTCATCATTGTTACCATTATTCGGTATCCATAGTTTGAGAAAGGATTTGTGAGTGTGAGATATCATAATATTTTGTTATAGATCATATCAATCTATTTTAATTTATCCTCTCAACAAAAAAAATAAAATAAAAAACATAGCTTGATGAAGAGTTTGTGGTGGAAATTTGGGCATGAGTTGGCGGTGAAGTAGTTTTTTTTAGTCTGAATATGGCACGAGGGTGGTGTCATTTTCAAAATTTTCTTCTCCTGGAGATTAAGTTAATGAAGAGCTGAGGTTTTGAGTTTCATAGCTTTTGATCAGAATTTGTGCTACTTTGAGAATCTATACGGTTGTTTCTTGACAATGGGTCCAAGAATTTGGGTGTGTTCTCTGGTTATTTCCATCCAAGTATCGATTATAGCAGCTCAGACAAATAACCAGGATTGTAAGTTCAATTCTTTTGATCTGTGTTTTTGTCTACTGTAGATGCTACTTTTTTCTCTATTATGATCATTGCCAGAAAGAACACAGTTCCTACTTCTAAGGTTGATGCCCTTTGAACATATTAACAAAGTACATACTTGGCAATCTTTGTTCTTCTTCCCTCTGAAATTTAATTTGCTCTCTGTTTGGGGGCAGAGAAAATGCAGGGAAAAAAAAGAACATATAATTACAAATCATTTCTGGGTTGCAACACTGAACTTAATTAACCCAGTTTTGAAGCAGTTTAGCAGAGGTTCTGGATTTCCTTTTTCTGTTTTCACACACTGGAAGAAACATGATTAAGTTTGAATATGTTTTAACTTCTCCAAAATTTTCCCTGAAACCAATCTAATTTGGTTTGAAACAACTCCACAGTGAAGATTGACTATCTGTGCTCTTTGGACTAGATGATTGCATATTTGCTATAATATTCATTCATAAAACAATCTCTTAATTCCCTGTATCACTTGCTTTCCAATGCAAGAAGTCATTTTCTTTACTTATATGAGAATTCAATTGGCAGCGAAATGAGGGAATTGATTTTACCGGAAATAAATTATCTTTATGATGCAGATGTTGCTCTACAGGCTCTTCAAACTATATGGCAAAACACACCACCCAATTGGGTTGGGCCAGATCCATGTGGTGCTGGCTGGGATGGAATTGGGTGCACCAATTCCCGTGTGACTTCTATGTAATTCCCTATGCAGTTCACCTTTTTTCACGACTATTGAAGGTTACTTATAATGAAATTCATGTTTTCTGTAAGGCTAATCTGATCACTTCCAATTTCAGAACATTGGCAAGCATGAATTTGACTGGTCAGCTGTCTGGAGACATCCAGGAGTTAGCTGAATTACAGATTCTGTAGGTCTTCTGTTTGCACTTATGTCTTCTCCCATACATGAATCCACGATACCATTTACCCTGTGAAACATCATACAATACTCATTACCATTGTAGTTTCTAGCTATTGTGCATTTCAGTTTTTCAAATCCCATTATTGTACTGTAATGCAACATTTCAGCAGTCGTAGCGGAATGTAATGAGGCACTGATGAGACCAGTTCCTGGCTGAGAGAACTAAATAATCCTTTGTAAAAGCAATTTGTTGGTCATATTACGACAAACAAAAAAGTTACTTGAATGAGGCCAGTGTTTGAAATATCAGGCTGTATGTCTGGGATAGTGTTATCCAGATCCATGTTTTACCAAATTGACAAGCATTCTTTTCAGTAATGATTCCTCAAGAGAAACCTCCTAGGCTCTACCCATCAAATATTAAGGAGAGCACTTATGATGAGTCTAACTAAACTTAATATGCGGCCCCTGTTTTTCCATTTTTTTGTTAAATGGTGTCAAAGATTATTTCTGATGATCTGCTTCTGTATATAGGGATCTTTCATACAATAAAGGATTAACTGGATCTCTTCCTCCATCGATTGGAAATTTGAAGAAGTTAGCAAGATTGTAAGGAAATTTAGATTTTTTCAGACTCTTTGCATATAATGAACTTGTTTAATAAAAATCCTGTTATAAACCATTTTCTGCTGCTTGCATGACAGAATCCTGGTTGGTTGTGGTTTTTCTGGTCCAATACCAGACACGATAGGATCTCTGCAGCAGCTGATTTCCTTGTAAGAAATTCAAATTTGGTAATTTTCTTCTGCATATGCAAATATTGTTTTGAAGTCTTAAGTTTTGTGTACACTTGATTTGAAATCTTTTATTGAATTTAATATTGCATACAAGCTATAGCTGCGGAATCTTCTCTTCTTGGTGTTAGGCGTTGGTCTAGAACAGAGATTCTGCACCACTCATATGGTGTAAGACTCATGTTCCATGCTGACGTGAGTCTTTATGAACGGAATCACAGAACCTGGGATGATTTGATACAAGTTCAAGTTAGCAAAAACCTATGTCATTTGTTTTGTGGACTGTGGTCCGTCAAATCTCTCCTCAGTAGCTCAATTATTCTAATTCATGTGTTTAGAAGTTTGCATGTTTCAATTTGAAAAAGTCTCACTTGATTGTGCCTGAAGGTGATATTTTATCTTGACTTACTTTTTTTAGTGTAATTGTTTGTCTTGACACAAATTTCCAATGATCTTATTCTGTATTCTACAGGTCTCTGAATTCCAACTACTTCATTGGACGAATACCTCCTTCCATTGGTAGTCTAATAAATCTTTATTGGTTGGACATAGCTGACAACAAGCTCAGTGGCACTATCCCAGTCTCTGATGGAAACACAACCGGTCTTGATATGCTGGTCCATACACAGCATTTGTATGTATTATATTGTTCCCCTTATCCTTTTCCGAGTTCTTCTCTCATTAACCATTATTTCCTTCAGAAAAAGAGGTTAACCTTAGATTCTGTCTATTATTTGTAGTCATTTTGGACAGAATCATCTTTCCGGTGAAATCCCTCCACAGCTTTTCAACTCGAATATGACTCTTATTCATGTGTAAGTTCCATGGAACTGGCTATAGAAATTGAACATCTCAATAAGATCTATAAATTACTTGGGATGGATTAGTGCAGAATATTATTTGTCAATATACTTGTTCACCTATGTTTTTTGATAAATATTGTTTGCTTAACTATTTTCGCCAAAAAAACGAAAAAGAAAAAAAGGAGATGCATAAAGCTTCTTCTTGGAGGGGAAAATCCTTTGCTGAATAGGATGTGGGTGTGCACATCTACTCCTCGTCACCCTCAAATTTGCTTTCCAACTATTGAGTGATTATTCTGTTTGGACACATCTTTATTTTTCATTCACGGGAACAATGTGCAGTGGTTTGTTTATATATCTTAACTTGTTAATTGGTCCTCTCCTCTAAAAACAGGTTAGAAAACAAATGTGCCAATGTGGTATTCAGTGAGAATTGTTTCCTTTAATTGTACGGACACCTTAATCAACAAACATTTCCTCTAGAGATTGATTTCTGTATTCGGATGTATAATTAATTTGATCAGGCTTTTTGAAAGCAACAATCTCATTGGCAACATCCCTTCCACAATAGGACTTGTACAGACTTTGGTGGTGTTGTGAGTATCTCCTTCTCATGCTGTACTAAATCCTACTAACTCTCTGGCTGTGAATTCCTGTTGAAGTTTTTGAACTAATGACTATGCTGGCCACAGACGTCTTGACAGGAATGCATTAAATGGAACTGTCCCACAAAACCTCAACAGCCTTAGTCATCTCAAAGAGCTGTAAGTCAACAAAATGGAATAACCAACTTAAGTTTCCAGGAAGTCAGCATCATCCTGCATTGCAAGAACCATCTCACTAAAAAGATTTTTCACTATCTGCTTCCAGGCACTTGTCAAACAACAAACTGACTGGCCCCCTGCCCAATTTTACTGGCCTGAATTCCCTCAACTACATGTAAGTAGCAGATATTTTGCTAACTCCATGAAGTGAAGCATTTTGAATTTCTGAAGGTTGAACCATTTTTTGATGATAACTTAGATCCCTTTGTTTGGTCCAAAACAAATGTGCTAAAATCTTGTGTCATCATGTTTTTATGATGTATACTATATAGTGTTTCCCATTGCCTTACTTTAGCTGAAAGGTTGTAGTCACTTGCAGGGATATGAGCAACAATAGTTTTACTGTGTCTGCTGTTCCATCATGGGTTTTGACCCTACAGTCTTTGACAACACTGTATGTCTCTCTCTCTCTCT
>CM042189.1:30314018-30324943 GCA_023539305.1 Ilex asprella
ATTTAACTATTAATGACTATTACAATTTCACTTTTAAAAGATATCCCACTTTGTAATTCTAATTTTCATCAATTTCAAAGAGCCCAATTCATAACTCCATTTTTCATAACATTCTTTCATTTAAAAAGTTTTTTCCAATTGTATATAATTTTCGTTTGTGCGCAAAATTATGTTATATTTATTCCCTATGTTCATATAGTGTTTATAACTATTAATATTATGACTTTGACCCATATCTCTTTAGAATGACAAAAAAAACTTCTTTATTTATAAAGTTACTTGACAAGTTTCTAAAATTTTGAAAAAAATTCTTAAAACGTATCCTATAATGTATACAGAGCGTATTGGTAGTTGTCCCCAACGTGTCCAGAGCGTGTCGATGGAGTGTCCTCTACGTGTCCTAAAAAAGTTTTAAAATAAAAAAAAATGGATACTTATTTTAGTGTGCTCGACAAGTGTCTAAGAGTGTCCGTATCCCAGACATGGCCGACACCAACACCGACACTAACTAAAATAGAGTGCCGGTGCTTTCTAGCTTCAGTGTTGAGGCAATATATGTGCTTCATAGTCTACCCCTCATCCATCTAAACGTAATGATCACAACTATGCGAATTATTGACAACTTCTTATTAATCTGTTAGCATCCTGTACCTTGGTGTTCGCCTCTCTTATGGTGGTTCTCCTATATGGATGTGTTGTGCACATGTTTGTGTATTATTTGCAATTTGCTCTGTTGTTTTGATAAAAGAACACAATGGAAGCAGATGATTAGCAAACAGGGAAACATTGCTTGGTGCACACGTGTCATAGGAATTGCACTATCAAATTCATGTTTTCATAATAAAGCAACCTAGACCTGTTTTGTTTGTGTTAACCTTATTTAAGAAAAATTTATTTGAATTTATTAGCAAAGTACTCCAATATTCAAACTTAAATACTAAAGTACAACTGTTTTGAACTTATTTATTAAACTACAGCTGTTTTAAAAGTGGAAGTACGAAATCCGATTTCAATTAAAAGCGAAAGTACGAAATCCGACTTTACGGGAAAAAGCGGATGTTCGAATTACGATTTAATTTAAAAACAAACCCGCTTTCAAATGAAAGCGTTTCTAGCAAATCTGCTTTATGAGTGATATATTCCAGCCAAAAAACATTAAGTCCGCAGGTGTTGTACCAAAAAAATGATAAAAATATCCAAAAGTAATAAATTTTTTTGTACAAAAAATAAAGCGATAAAAATTATTACCACAATAATGATAAAAAAACTCACAAATTTAATAAATCATCCAATACGATAATAATTTTTTTATAGTAAAAATAGTTATACCAATATTGAAAAAATACTCACAACGGTGATAAAAATATTCATAAATGTAATAAATTATCCACAAAAATAATAATTTTTTACTTATAAAATGACCTATAAATTTATTAAAATAATAAATTTTGAAGATATAATAGTAATTTTTTTTTATTGATACCGTAAACAAATCTCTATTGTCATCTCATTTTCTACTTAGAACGTTATCCTCAAAGCAAGTGTATGGTTGAGAAGACACGAGTCACAATGTCAAAACAGAATTACCAATTTCGACTTCATTATAACTTTCCCCCATTTTCACACTTTTTAAGATTACGGTATTTTTTAGACTATTTGTACGTAGTCCAACAAATGAAAATTTAATTCCCACCTCTATTAAAGAATAAATATTAAAGTAAAATCGTTTTTAACAAGGACGTTTTTACCGTAAAAAACGTATTTCTAGATTCCGCCTACAAGCATAAAGGCAGACTTGATATTTCTACTTTCATGAATAAAGCGAATTTCTTGATTCCGCCTTCGTGCATAAAGTCAGACTTGGTATTTCCGCTTTTAATCGAAATTGGACTTGATAATTCCGCTTTTAAAACAATGATAATTTGATAAATAAGTTTAAAACGACTGTACTTTGGTATTTAAGTTTATATATTAGGGTACTTTGGTAATAGATTCCCAAAATGAAAGCAAGCAACTCGATTGGACAGAACTCATCACTTTCATTTTGTTCATCCAAGAGAATAACCCAAAATCACAGTGGAACCTTATTGGAGACGGTGAGGATCATATTTTTCTTAAGCTTATTCTTAGTCTCCTACCTCTCAAATGCAAACCAGAAAATAAAAGCATGCAATGGAACCGTCCTGGAATGACATAGGGTTTGAAGAAGATTTTATGGGAGGCTGAAGCAGGATAATCCCATTGATGTTCTCAGCCATCTTTACATTTTTTGGAACTAGTGGTAAGGCATAACTACTTCACACTTGTCACCGAGAACTTTGAGAGACTGCTAACTTGCAACCCCAAAAAAAATGGCATTGTTTCCATTTTAACTCATTGGGAACATGAATTGCTTTGCCTTTTTTTTTTTTTTTTCTGGCATGTTTGTGGCTTGGCTTATTTTCTGCAAGCTTCCCCCATTTTTTTAGCTTTGTACTTGATATTTGCAAAATAAAAGTAAGGCCTTAACGAGATAGAAGAGGATCTCTCTCTCTCTATATATATATAATAAAATAAAAGTATTTCAAATCTCAAAAGATATAAATAGTGACTTTTGCTTTTCACAGTTAAAATTTATTTAAAAATTTTAAACTTTGATTCAATGGATGAAATTCACCTATGAAATTCTACTTTTTCGGCACATTACTCTGTTGTTGGCGTCTTTCTTGCACCTTCACGCTTTCTTACAACTTTGCCGTCCGCCCCATTTTACCAAAATCACCCTCACGAAATCTAACATGTAAATTCTCAATAATTTAAGACTGTAAATAGGACGTTCTTTATGGGGGTATTATGGGTATTTGATGAAATTTTGGGGGAAAATGGTTCATTTCTATTAGTTTTATTCACTGTTAAGGTGTTTGATGTAGAACTTAAGAATTTAACCAAATTGAATTTTTTTAATTAGCAATTTTGATGTTACACGGTGCCAGGCACTGAACATTAACTAGTATATATATGTATATGTGTGTGTATTTGTGTTTGTGTACGTCATGCATTCATTTGGAAGATCCAAAGCATTCACCAAATAAGTTCACTAACCTTGAACTGGCAGAGTTATGGAACGCGTACAACTTCAAGGACAAGTTCCAGTTGGCCTCTTCGGCCTCCCTCTCTTGCAGACTGTGTGAGTATTTTCTCAATCTCAGGTGATGCTGTATTTGTGTACTAAATCTGGGGATTCCAAAGATACCAATCATATAATCTTCTTCAGATCTCAATTCAAGTGATTCTGGTCATGCATCCCAACCGTTGGAACTGATGACTATAAGTACATTTGTTTTGACATGACAGCATACTGAAGAACAACCAGCTCAATAGCACTTTGGATATTGGCCCCAGCCACAGCAATCAACTGCAGCTCGTTGATTTGCAGAACAATTATATTTCTGAATATGCACAGAACGTGGGATACAATAAGGAGTTGATGTAAACTGCGTCCTTTTATTCTTCTTACCATTTTATACCCGTCATGATTTCAAGGCCATTATACTTTTATCTTTAAAATTTAGGTCACGTATCGTTTTACCCGATTGGTGTAATGTATTTTTCAATTTCCTGCAGACTTGTAGGTAACCCAGTTTGTCAGGAAACAGGACAGAGTCAGACAGAAAACTACTGTGTCATTCCCCAAGCCTCCAATTCCCCATATTCAACTCCAAATAATTGCTTGTCTACTACATGTGGTTCAAATCAGTTATCCAGCCCCAGATGTAAATGTGCATATCCATACACAGGCACCCTAAATTTCAGAGCTCCTTACTTCTCTGACTTGGGAAATTTGAGTATTTTCACGTCCCTTCAAAGTTCTATGATGGATTTTTTTCAGTCCCATCAACTCCCTGTGGATTCAGTTTCTCTGAGTAATCCAACCAAAAATTCAAATGATTACCTTGTACTGGACGTGGAAATTTTCCCATCTGGCCTAAACCGTTTCAACCGAAGTGGAATTTCTGGAATAGGGTTTGTGCTGAGCAACCAAACTTTCAAGCCTCCCAGCGGATTTGGACCCTTTGTCTTCCATGGTGGTGGCTATGGAAACTTCGCAGGTGATTGAGTATTTCATGTGAGCATAAGAGAATTCTTGTGAAGGCCGTTCTATTGTTTTCCGATGCATCTCTCTCTCTCTCTCCTCCAGATACATATCCAGAAACACAAAAATCAACAAGTACTGGTGTCATCATCGGAGCAGCAGTTGGTGTCTCTGTCCTTGTGATATTAGTACTCCTAGCAGGAGTTTATGCTTTCCGTCAAAAGAGAAGAGCTGAAAGAGCTGATAAACAGAATAATCCTTTTGGTAAGTTCTGGACTTCATCTCAACAAAGCAATTTTAGCAATTATGTCTCCTATAGGGGTTTTCACCAATATCAGTATTGTACCTATGAAGCATCTTGGAACCCAGACAAAACCAGCGGAGGCGTTCCTCAGTTAAAAGGAGCAAGATTTTTCTCGTTTGAGGAGCTCAAGAGATGCACAAACAACTTCTCAGAAACCAATGATCTTGGATCTGGTGGCTATGGAAAGGTCAGCTTTGATATTATCTTGTTATTTGATATATAAGCTGCATCTGCATCTATTCTCGGTGGTCATTACCTTCCTGCCATCCTGGTGTATGCCTTCACTTCTGTAATCTGCAAAGGCAAATGCATTTGGATCTAGATGACATCATATTTTTACAGTCATTTAGAACTATGACAAAATTCTCTGGTTTTTTGGAAGAAAAAAGATAAACAGACATATTTGGTCACTCATGAGTAGGTGAGCCAGCTTTCAAAGTTTTATGAACCATTCACGCGTAGCGCTCATGAATCTAATATTTTTTATCATGTTCATGTACTGATCAAGTCATGCAGAAAATTCTAGAATTAAAATGTCTTTGTTGGTAACTGTAACTGTAAAGTGCTGCTGCCCCCTGCCCCCTCCCCCAAAAAAATAAAAAATAATTCATGGTAAAGACAAGATACACTTGGACAAGAAAAATACGTGCTCGAAAATAACATATTTTTTCTTTTTTCCGAGCATGGATTTTATCGGTAAAAAAAAATCAAATGAATTCAAGTAGAATTTTCTGGCACGTATCAATAAGTTAGACCCATGGTACGAGTTGTTTAAAAAATAAATAAATAAAACAAAAAACCTCACTAACTTCTATTTGAAAATAACTCTTCCCATTTAAGGATTTGTTTATCAAGACTTTCTCAAGTCTCAACCTTCTCAATATATTTCTCCTAAAATTTTGCCGCTGTATGGTTCTCAGATTTTAAAATTTTTATTATGTTTTTAGGTATATAGAGGAACTCTTCCCAGCGGACAACTGGTTGCCATCAAAAGAGCTCAACACGGATCTATGCAGGGTGGTCTTGAGTTTAAAACTGAGATTGAGCTTCTTTCAAGGGTCCATCACAAGAATGTTGTCAGCCTAGTGGGCTTCTGTTTCGATCAAGTTGAACAGATGCTGGTCTACGAGTATATTCCAAATGGTACACTGAAGGAAAGTCTTTCAGGTACTTCTGCTGATTTCCTAACCTTCACTTCATATGAATACTAATGCTGTTTATGCTTTGATTTGCATACTTGACTACTCATGGTCAAGGCTTACCAAAATTTGAAATAATTGAATGGCATTTCTAAAGATTACAGCTAGTAATGTTCTGCATCAGTAACTTAGATCATTAAAAAGTTGAAATCTGAGAGTTTGAGAATGTCTCCTTTTTGCATTTTCTCTAGTTGGATATCTTTGTGTGGTATGTAGTATGGTTTTAATATCCATAGTTGTGCTTGTATGTTTCTCCTTTTGACCTATCATTGGTCTGGACGACTTGCCACCTTTGATTGTTTTTTTGAAACTATTTTTTACCATATTAATACAGTTGCTATTTCTTATCGAAAAAAGTTGAATCCAAGTTCATCATTCTTCCAGAATAGGATTACTATGTTCTTGTAGCCTCACCTAGAAATGCACCGGATATGTCTCGCACCATTATTGGTTTTTATGGAATAAGAAAATTCTTGAAGATATTCTTGCAAAATTGCTGCTAGATCTTTGTTCTTTGTGACCCCAGTGTGGTGAGCTACACTGCCACACTGTTCTGAGTGGCGGAATAGAATGTGCGCCATTGAACGCTGATAATTTATGAATTACCTGTGTAGGGAAGTCAGGAATCAGGTTGGACTGGATGAGGAGACTTAGAATAACCCTTGGAGCAGCCAAGGGTATTCAGTATCTGCATGACCTTGCTAACCCTCCCATCATACATAGGGACATCAAAACAAACAATATTTTACTGGATGAACACTTAACCGCAAAAGTTGCTGATTTCGGTCTTTCCAAACCTATGGATGACTCTGAAAAGGGTCATGTCACCACTCAAGTCAAGGGGACAGTGGTAAGTAAGTTTTAAAAGCATGATATTTTGCTGTAATCGAGGATTCACACCAAGGAATGCACAAAGATATTCCTTTAACTGTGGAAATTAAAATGATTTCACTGAAAGAGAAAGGGTAACACAATATGTTCTCACAATTTCCCATAACATTACTCCAGCATATATCATAGGAAAATATGCAGGCGTTTTTCAGAATGTCTGATTCACAAGAAGGACCCACCATTTCTGTAGTTAAAAAAAATATTTAATGCGTAAAATTTATGGAATCACTAAAGATAAAAAGTTTTGAGTTTCTGCAACTTTGTTGCATCAGTTTTTTGGATTGAAAATTGGAAGTTTGTTGCAGGGCTACATGGATCCTGAATATTACATGACTCAACAGTTGACTGAGAAGAGTGATGTTTATAGCTTTGGAGTGGTAATGCTGGAGATGATAACTGCAAGAAGTCCCCTTGAGAAAGGGAAATACATTGTAAGAGAGGTGAAGCAAGCAATGGACAGGACCCAAGAACTATATAACCTTCATGGAATTCTTGACCCAGCCATTGGTTTGAACAGTACTGCACCAAAAAGTTTAGAGAAGTTTGTGGATCTGGCACTGAGGTGTCTCGAAGAAACAGGATTTCTCAGGCCAGCAATGAGCGAGGTGGTGAAAGAGATTGAGAACATCATGGAATTGGCTGGGCTGAACCCCAATGCTGAATCTGCATCAACTTCAGCAAGCTATGGCGAGGGAGGTAAGGGGTTCGACCATCCTTACAGCAAAGAAAGCGTCTTTGATTATAGTGGAATCTATCCACCCTCAAAGTTAGAGCCCAAGTAAAGATCATTGTTTTACCTCCAAGATGAGGATGTGTATACAGTTTATTGGTTGTCACCGACTCTGGAAGTTTTAATTTGTCCTGGCCTTGTGGTATTTGAACATGTTACAAGAGATATTTGTGAGTGAAAGAGTTACTCAAACTAAGAGCAGAGCCCCGTATATATAGTCAAAATAATAATACAAAGTGACCTAAATATCCTTGTGGTTTAGGCAAAATATAAAAGTCATACTAAGGGAAAAGAATTCTTAATAAATTAGATTATACTACAACACTTTCCCTCAAGTTAGGCGCAAAAATATCAACTAAGCTAAGCTTGACAACTGAATCCCGAAGAATGGATAGGTGTCAGGTTTGGTGAAAACATCCGCAACCTAATCACTGGTGCCTACAAACAATGGAGTGACAACACCACAATGAATCTTTTTCTGAAGAAAGTGAACATCGATCTCTATATGTTTCGTCATCTTGTGTAATACAAAGTCAGAAGCGAACTGAATAGCAGATCGATTATCACAATATAATGTAGGTGAAGAAGTTACCGAAAATTTCAACTCGCCAAGAATAGATCGTAACCAGATAATCTCACATGTGCCAAGTGTTAGTGTCCAATACTCTGCTTCTGCTGACGAACGAGAGACAATTGTTTGCTTCTTACTCTTTCAAGAGATAAGATGAGTTCCTCGAAAAGCATAGTAGCCTGTAGTAGATCGACCGTCACATGCTCCCCCGTTATCTGAATTTAAATAACAGGCTAAAGAATCAGTCTAAGATCTTGATGCATAGAACAACCCAAGTCCAAGACAAGACTTGAGGTACCGAAGAATATGATAAACTGCATCAAGATGAGACTGACATGACTTGTGCATGAACTGACTAACTCGGCTATCAGCGAATGAAATATCTTGCCTTGTGTTGGCTAGATAGATAAGTCTACCTATCAATCTCTGATAGACAGACGGATCTCTCAACTCCTCACCTTCAATAGTAAGCTTCAGGTTGGAATCATGGGTGATGATGCCACTTTGTACCCCAGTATCCCAATGTCTAAGAGAAGATCCATAACATATTTTTTTTTTTAGAAAGAACAATACCCTGCTGTTACGGACAACCTCAATCCCAAGAAAGTATCGCAGAAATCCAAAGTCCTTCACATCGAAGGCCTTCCCAAGGTCTACCTTCATCTGCGCAGTCCCAGAAACATCATCTCTAGTAATAATAATATCATCAACATATACCGAAAGGATGACACATTGTCTAAAAGTATTCCATAGAATAAAATAATTATGATCAAAATGACATCTGATGAACTCTAAACGTACAACTACACCACTAAAACGAGAGAATCAGGCTTGTGGTGACTGTTTCAGTCCATAGAGAGACTTACACAGTCGACATACCTTTCTAGCATACTCCCCCTCACCACGAAAACTCGATGGTGCATCCATATAAATAATCTCGTCCACATCACTGTGAAGAAATGCATTCTTCACATCTAACTCGTGAAGAGGCCAAGAGTACTCTGTAGCCAGAGAAATAATCAATCGAACAGTAGTCAATTTTTTCACGGGGTCAAAGGTAGCACAAAAATCACAACCTGGTATCTTAGTAAAACCCTTCGCCACAAGCCTAGCCTTGTGACAATCAATAGTACCATAGTACCATCCGCAAGAAACTTCTAGGTGTAAATCTAGCGACAGCCAACAAGCTTTACCCCTGAAAGTAAAGAGACAAGATCCCATGTATGATTATGCTGAAGAGCGTGCATCTCTATCTGCATAGCAAGAACCCACTGGGGCTCCCACATAGCTTCTGAAACAGAGCGAGAAACTGGCGTATCTGATAAGGCTATACTATAAGCTCGAAATGTAGGAGACAAATCATCATAAAAAACATAAGCAGAGATCGGATATAAAGTCCTGACAGTCCAACCATAACGAACAACTGAACGACGATCACCTCGCAGATAACGACGCCCTAAATTATGATCCTTCACTGACAATATCTCATCAGGTAAAATAATTGGCTCAGTACCTGCAATCTTATCAGTACTAACAACAGGTGCATCAATATGCTCAACGAACTGAGAAGTATTACCTGCATCACATGAGGTAAAGGGGATATCAGTAGAGGAATGAGAACGAGGACGATGAACATAAACCTGCAAAGGAAGAAAGACTGGTGACTCGGTACTAACAAGGATTAGTTGTTCTGGAGGAGGAGATATTGATGACTCTGTAATGATAGTGACCAATAGCTCTGGCTCTTGTGGTAACGAAAATCAAAGGGAGTATCATCAACTGGAGGGGCAAACACATGACTGGAAGAAAAATATAGAATATGCTCAAGAAATGTAACATCTAGACTGTGATACATACGTCGCTTGATAGGATCATAACACCGATACCCCTTAGACCAATGATAATAGCCCACAAAGACACAAAGAACCGCTTTATCATCAAGCTTATGATGAGCAAGAGACCGATCCTGAACAAAACATGTGCAACCAAAAATACGAAGGGGAACAAAAAAAGTGTCCACTCAGGGAATAAGACATGTAAGGGAGCCCTATGCTGAAGAACACGACTCCGTGTACGATTACACAAAAAGGTAGAAGTCAAAACAGTAAAATGTGAATAAGATTTTGGTACCCCCATACCTCTATGCATACAACATACCATCCCTATCAGACTCCTATTTTTTCTTTCAGTAACTCCATTTTGCTTAGGAGTATATGGATAAGTGAGCTGCTGAAGGATACCCTGAGAAGAAAGGTGAGACACTAAGGCATCAGACACATATTTTTTGACATTATCCGTACGAAGAGCATGAACAATGACATCCAATTGTGTTTTAATCATCCGAAAAAATTGAGTGATGATCGGGAGTACATCAGACATCCTATGTAAAATGTAGACCCAAGTACAACGGGTATGGTCATCTATAAATGTCACATAATATTGAGCACCTGACAGAGCAGTAATAGGAGAGGGTCTCCAAATATCAGAGTGTATTAGGTCAAATGGTTTGGGTGACTGGTGCATGCGAGGAATATAACTGGTTCGAACATGTTTTGATAGGGAACAGATAACATAGTTAAGTTTACCACTAACACAAGCTTTGCTAAAAGAAAGAAATAACATACATAAATATTTAAAATTTGTATGCCCAAAACGGTCATGTCACAACTGAACAGTTTGTGATGAAAAATCATAATTACAAGTACTAGGTAAAATACTAGCATGCAAGCTAGGAACAGATAAAGACAAAGCAGGTGATGAAGGTAGAGGTGGAGAAACTGGTGAAACTGGAGGTGGATCACCTAGATAATACAGTCCATCTCTCTCATGTCCCCTGATAATAATTCTCCTAGTACTCAAGTCCTGCAAATAACATGAATGAGATAAGAACACAGCCGCATAGTAAAAATTGCTTGCTAACTGATGTATAAATAATAGATTCATGACTAGCTTTGGCACATGAAACACTGAACGTAATGTAATGCCATGTGGGAGACAGACTGTACTGGTACTAACAATAGGGGCATGTGTACCATCTGCTAACTGAACTTGAGTATGTAACTGCTTGTCAAAAGAGGTGAAATGATGTGCCTCACCTGTCATATGACCATTCGCACCCAAGTCCAACATCTAAAGGGGAGACGGACTGACACAAATAT
>CM042189.1:30326244-30337840 GCA_023539305.1 Ilex asprella
CTCTTCCTCCCTCCTTAAACCCTAGCCCATCTCCCTACTTCTAGCCGATTACTGGTGCTCCCCTCGCCAAAAAAAAAAAAAAAACCCTTACTGCCATTTCCCCCAAATCCCTAATTTCTCTTCAAGCATTTTCACTTGGCTTGTCGAGTGGGAGTAGTACTTGAACCAATAGACTCGATTGAGGGTCGATTGTGGTTCATTTTTGTGTTCCTCTCAGTATGGGCACTGTTGCACTCCATGGCCCGTACCAAGAGAGCGGGGTCCAAGTCTCCTCCACTTGCTGAGCCCAGTAATCGTAAGAGGAGCGGTGAGGGGCCAAGCATGGATCCTGAGGAACAACGAAAGAGGGCGAGGACGACGACACGACTCTAGTTTATTGGGGACAAAGGTGTCACATGTGAGCGACATCTTGATTTCATTTCGCTCAACCCACGACATGAGGTGGTAAAAATCGTCGAACGACATGGGATGCAGTTTTGGTTTGAACCTGTTGAGGGGTATAACCTATCACTGTGCAGAGAATTTTACCAGACACTTAAGGTGGTGACGGTGCAACATGGGGAGACACTGAGAGCCAATGTGTGGGGCAAGGTGATCGATGTCACCCTGGATGTCATTGCCACCCTCCTAGGGGATTTTCAAAGACCACCACCTTTCCCAACTGTGTATCCTCACAATGTGGACAAACCGAAGACTAAGGCTGAGTTTGTTGCGTTGATGTATGAAGATCCTTCAAAATTTAGGGGAACTGTGCATAATGGGGGCTTGAAGCATGTGCATGGACTTTTAAACAAACTTCTCCATTATAACCTTATCCGGAAAGCTGCAGAAAAGAAGCCAAATATGGAGAAGTTAGCCCTTCTTGATGCGGTTGTGTCGGGGAAAATAATTGATTTTCCTACAATTATCTGGGAGGAGATGAAGGATTTTGCTGCAATTGTGAAGCCAATGACCAACTTGCCATACGGGAGTCTGGTGACCGGGATGTGCAAGCACTTTAAAGTGAAGGGTTATACTTTCGATAAGATCACCCCTCCCGAGATAGGAGCTATTGGCAAAATAAGCAGCAAAAAGAGGAAAGCAATGAGTCGAGCTGAGCGACCTCAAATGGAGGCTGACCTGGATGACATGCTGCCAACTGCTCCTACTAGGCCATTCATATCTATGCCAACGCATTCAACTGACCAATGCCTTGATGCATTGGAGGGATCAATGCAGGGGATGAGGGCCATGATGAAAGAACTCTTCATGCATACCTTCCCCGAGAGGCCCATCCCTAGTGGATCCCCTGCTTCTGTTGGTGGCACTTCTACTTCTGGTCCTTCTACGTCAAGACCAGATGATGATGAGGATGATGATTATGATGATGAGGATGAGGATGATGATGATGAGGAGGAGGATGGTGATGAAGAGTAGGATTGTGTTTGGGGTTTTCTTTTTTGTTTCATGTTGGATTGGGGTGGATGTTGTTAGAAAAAGAGTTGTAGGCCATTTTGTTTGTTTTTGATGTCCTACTCTATTTACTCCAACTCAATGACATATTTATGGAAAACCATGGTTTGATAAATTGTGTTCATGATTATGTTGTGAATTGCATTATAATTTTTACTTTTAAATTGTTTGGATGAATGGATGTTTGAATGTATTGATTATGCATGATGAGGCTTTCTTTTGTACTACAAATAACGTGTTTGTTAGGGACTAGCAAAACTTAAGTTGAGGGGTGTGATTAGCATAAAATATTGCATATTTATATGTGCTAACCATCCGTTAATTAATGGTTTTTATGATGCTAATGATGGAAGTTATATATATCGAGTTATTAATGATGACATTTTGTATTTGCAGTAAAAAGGTGTTAAACAAGACTCCCTTTGGCACTTCAACAAGGATGGAGAAAAAAAGGGATGAAAGAATGAGAATTGGAAAGCTTAACGGTGGCTGATGCAGTAGAAACAGTAAAAATAGCAGACACCATAACGATACAGCGTACCGGTACGCAAAGTCTACTAGAGTTCGAGGTACCGGTACACTATACCGGTACTGTCTGTCAATTTCTTCCCCAAATCTCTGTAACAGGAGCTCTGTCACTTTGCGGACCCCACCATTAGCTCTCCCCTACTCCCTTGACATGCCCATAATACTATTCATCTCTTTCACACCATGGATTGGATGTTTGGAGCTAGGATCATCAACGAAGAGAGAGAGGAAGAAGCTGGGTGTGCAGACAAGCTCTGCACACCCTTGTCCAACCCATGCCCCCTGCAACCTATGGATGGAAGGGACATCCCAAGCTACCCCAGACCTCTAGAGGCACGTTTTGGTGGGAAGAGAAGCGGAGAGTTCAGGATTATTGAAGAAAAAGAGATATAAAAAATAGCTCCTGGGTAGAAGACGATGAACAGTATTTTTAGAGAGATAAATTAATTTTTCTGCATTTTCTTCATTACATTGTTGTATAATCTATTGTAAGGATCTTTAGAACATCATTAAATGTCATTAATGTTATTTTCCTTCATGTTTCTTGTTGGTTTAATGCTTACTTAAAGATTTACCATTAATGCTCTTAGTCTTTCATTTTTCTTAGCAGTTAAATGGGTTTGAAATGCTTTCACTTTTAGCCCTTTAATTCTTGCACTTTGTTACTCTAAATCTTCATAGTTTCTCATGCACTCTCATTACATTGTTGGTTTAATTTCAAGCATGAATAGCTAAATCATCAAGTTGGTAAATCCAAGGGAAACCTCCACTTGAGTATACCATTCCAACTCATCCTCCCAAGGGAAACCTCCACTTGGGTATACCATTTCAACTCATCCTGCTCCCTCCCTTATGAGTTCCATGGTTCAGTTTGACCAGGTTGAGAGTGGATTAGTTGGTGAGTCTTTGATAATTCGTAGACACAGTCACGGTTTATGCTTAGATTCTCACCAATCTTATCCCTAGCTTCCTGCGAATCAATCGTTCATTCATGCTCTATCGGAGGAGGGTTTTGAGTTATGATGGTATCCCCATTGGAGTGACCTCTTGGGTTTGCCAACCTTTGTTTTCTCATTACATTCTCATTGATACACACTTCACCAAACAACTTTCAACCACAAAGATTTTACACTTTCATTTCCACCAAATTACCTTCACATTGGTTTACTTCCTTCCTCGTGGAATCAACCTTGGAATACCACCAAGTAAAACACGACTCATGAAAGTCTCCTTGCGATTAGAGAGCATTTTTGTGCATTTACATCTCATATTTACATCATCCCATTTCCCTTTCTCCTTGCCCTTTCTTTTGACACTATCCCCAAGGAGAGATAACTTTCCCTTCGTCCATACATTGCATAGTCTAAGGGATAGTAATTAGGGATTAATGGAGGCAAGGTAAACCATCAATTACACCACTCCTTCTTGAATTCTCCTTCTGGTCCAAGCCCATCTCTTCATAGTCTAACTAGGGATGTTGCAACTACTTTCCGAATTCCTTGGAATTGAGAACCAGAACCCATATTTGCATATAAGGGATTTTGAAGACATATTTGTAACCTTTACCCCCAATCATAATATGGAAGAGATAGCAAGGATGAAATTGTTTCCTTTCTCCCTGGGTGATAAGGCAAAACATGGATTCAATCCTTGAGATCCCGGACCGTAACATCTTGGAAACACTTGATCTCCGTGTTTTTGAAAAAATATTTTTCGGTGCATAAAACCACCACTTTAAAGAAGCAAATTCAAAAATTTTCTAAAACAAGTTTACCAATGTTGGAAAAGGTACAAGGAGTTGCTACAATCCATTCCAAACCATGGCTTTGAACCATGGCAATTGGTAAGTTTCTTCTATGAAGGAATTACACCGGGCCATCGATGGTTCATCGATATGATGTGCAACGGAGAGTTTTTGAGCAAAAACCCTGATGAAGCCCTAGACTATTTTGATACATTGGCCCAAAATGCACAGTCTTGGCACACCACTGACCCTACCGATGTACCAAGGTCTTTGCCTCAAGGGAGTGGCCAACCAAAAAAGGGAGGGTTGTACGATCTAAGAGACTGGGAAGACCTACTTTCAAAAATTTTTAAATTGTCTAGGAAAGTAGAGAGTCTTAAGGTTAATAGGAGACGAAAGGTGTCCCATGTGTCACGAACCAAGGAGATTTGTTCTATTTATGAGAGTGTCGAGCATTTCATATCAGAGTGCCCGAAAATTTCGGCACTTAAGGAAGCATACTATGAACAAGTCCATGCCTTTAATCAACCGAAGCAATCATTTTCTCCAAATTCCAACACTTACAATCTAGGGTGGAGTAACCACCCAAATTTTAGTTGGAGAAATGAGAACCCCATCCCTCATGGTTCTAGTGCATATTCACCTCCCATACCTCCTAAGCAAGGTCAATACCACAACCAATACCAAGGTCATGGGCAAACGTCTAGCTCCCAATGCCCACGGCCCAATCCGCAAGGGTATTCATCCAATCTACCCTCACAAAATTTCTCCCAAAATTCACCTCTACAAAACTTTAACCAATCGGGATCGTCCAATCCATCTACATACCAACCTCCTCACAAGAGAAATTTGGAGGATGTCTTTTAGAACTTCATCCAAAGCCAAACCACATTCAACAAAGACATTCTGGTTTAACTCACCAAGATCACCAATGCCATAGGGTTGTCCCAACAAGAGAAGAGAAAGTTCCCCGCTCAACCCCAAGAGCACCCTAAAGGCCAACATGTGGTTGAGTTGGACGAACCCACAAACACGAGTTGTGAGCAACTCAAAACGGTCACTACCCGTCGAAGTGGCAAACAATTTGAAAAGACTGTGGTGCCGAAAGTCTCACCCAAAGCCACATTGCCAATAGGAGAAGAAAAGGAGGATGAGTCCAAAGAAGGTGTGGCGAGTGAAAAGAGAGAAGGAAAGGGGGTTGATAAAGAAAATGTGATTGATGATAGCATGTTTATTTCTCCCATGCCTGTCCCTTTCCCTAGCCGTTTGAAGTCACCTGTCAAGGTGGCTAATTATACTAATACGCTGAAAATGTTTAAGCAAGTGAAGATCAAAATCCCATTCCTCGACGCCATTAAGTAAATACCATCGTGTGTCAAATTTTTGAAGGATCTATGCACGGTGAAGAGGAGATTGAATGTTCGAAAAAAATCATTTTTGACCGAGCAAGTGAGCTCGATATTGAGGACCAATACTCCTCCAAAATTCAGAGACCCAAGCTGTCCAACATTTGTCATCACCATAGGTAATTATCGGGTGGAACAAGCATTGCTTAACTTGGGGGCCCTACTCAGTGTCTCAACAACTTCAACTTGAGGAGTTGAAGTCCACATCAATTACACTTCAATTGGAGGATCGTAGTATCCATACACCAAGGGGAGAAGTGGAAGTAGTCTTGATTCAAATAGATAAATTTTACTTTTTTGTTGATTTTATTGTGTTAGATACGCACCCTGTTGCTAATCTTAGTTCCCAAATCCCTGTTATACTTGGACGACACTTCCTTGCTACATCTAACGTTGTGATAAATTGCAGGAACAGTTTCATGAAGTTGGCATTTGGAAATATGACAATGGAGCTTAATGTTTTCAACTTGGCAAAGCAACCGGGTGATGATGAAGATGTAAATGAAATCAATAGAATCGACACCTTGGTTGAGAAGCACTTGGAGTAGGAAAGGATGTTAAAATTCAAGAATGATGAATTTGTTGATCTTGAGGAGTTGAAAAAGCAAGAGGAGGTAGAAGAGTTGAAAGGGATAAGAAGTTGGGTCTCTATATACGAGGAGTTACCCCAACAAGCAAAGAAAATTTTTTCGTTAAATGAACAAAAGCCAAACTTAGAATTGAAGCCATTGCTCTCTCATTTGAAGTACGCCTATCTTAGCGAATGTGAAACTTTTCCTGTGATCACAAGCTCAGCCTTAAATGCGGATCAAGAAGAAAGACTCTTGAGTGTATTGAGAAAGCACAAAGGGGCAATTGGGTGGACCATTACGGATATCAAGGGGATAAGCCCTATCATTTTCACCCACCGCATTTACCTAGACGAGGATGTCAAACCTTCCCGACAACCTCAAAGGAGTTTAAATCCCAATATGAAAGAGGTAGTGAAGGATGAGGTATTAAAACTACTTGATGTGGGGATCATCTTTTCGATTGCCGATTGCAAGAGGGTAAGTCCCACACAAGTAGTACCAAAGAAATCCGGTGTCATAGTAGTGGAAAATGAACTCATACCTACAAAAGTCTTAATCGGATTGAGAGCTTGCATCGACTACCGGGAGCTTAATGCTTGCACAAGGAAAGATCATTTCACAATGTTATTTCTTGATTAAGTTTTGGAAAGGGTAATAGGGAACCTATTCTATTGCTTTCTAGATGGGTACTCTGGCTACAATCAAATTGAGATCGCACTGCAAGACCAGGAAAAGACCATTTTCACCTGCCCATATAGTACATTTGCTTATCATTGTATGTCGTTTGGATTATGCAATGCTCCGGGGACTTTTCAACGGTGCATGATGGAGATTTTCAGTGATATGGTGGAGAAAATAGTAGAGGTTTTTATGGATGATTTTTTCGTGTTTGGTGATTTATTTGACGGATGCTTGGAAAACTTGGGGAGAGTATTGGAGAGAAGTGAAGAAAAGGATCTTGTGTTGAATTGGAAAAAGTGTCACTTTTTGGTGACGGAAGGAATCGTGTTGGGCCCTATAGTATCGACAAGGGGCGTTGAAGTTGACAAATCCAAGGTGGAGGCCATCTCCAACCTTCCCACACTGACAACCATCAAGGGAATCCACTCATTCTTGGGCCATGCAGGTTTTTATCATCGATTCATTAAGAATTTCAGTGCATTGGCCCAACCCTTGACCTGCTTACTATCTAATTAGGTCCTCTTTGAGTGGTCGGATGAGTGTGAGACATCTTTTAAAAAACTAAAAAGCATGCTTGTCACGTCTCCTATCATGCGATCACCTAATTGGTATCTACCTTTCGAGCTTATGTGCGATGTGAGTGATTACGCGGTCGACACAGTGCTTGGTCAGAGGGAGGACAATATACCATATGTGATACACTACGCTGATAAAACACTTAATGAGGCTTAAATGAATTACACTACCACTGAGAAAGAATTGCTAGTTGTAGTATTTGCTTTAGATAAATTTCGTTCATATATCATCGATTCTCCTATTGTTGTCTTTACTGACCATTCTGCCTTGAAGTACTTGTTATCTAAGTAGGATACAAAACCAAGACTCATTAGGTGGATCCTCCTCCTACAAGAATTTGATTTGACTATCAAGGACAAATAAGAAGTTGAGAATGTGGTGGCGGATCACTTATTTCAGCATGTGGTGCAGGATGCTGACGAGCACATTCCGATCCCTGACTATTTTCCTGATGAACACTTGCTTTAAATTCTTTCAGTATGTCCTTGGTATGCTGATATTTCTAATTACATTGCAACAGGATAGCTACCGCCGCTATGGCTCCCCGAAGATAAAAGACGATTCATGGCAGATGTGAAGTACTTCTACTTCGATAACCCGTACTTGTTCAAATATTGCCCTGACCAAGTCATGAGGAGATGTGTACCTGAGAATGAGCAACGGAATGTCCTAGCATTTTGCCATTCACAAGCCTGCGGCAGACATTTTTCAGCAAAGAAGACTTCCACCAAAATTCTTTAATCAGGTTTCTATTGGCCCTCCCTTATTAAAGATTCTGTTTTGTTTTGTAAAGCATGTGACAGATGCCAACGATTGGGTAGTGTGACCGTAGAAATATGATGCCCTTTTCTCCCGTGCTTGTCATAGAAATATTCGACTGTTGGAGCATCGACTTTATGAGTCTATTCCTTATGTCTTTTGGTTATCTGTACATCCTCCTAGCAGTAGACTGTGTCTCAAAGTGGGTGGAGGCTATCCCAACTAAGATTAATGACCACTAGATCGTAGTCAAGTTTCTCAAGGAGAACATAGGTTTGGGATGCCTTGTGCAATAATAAGTAATGGTGGATCGCATTTCTATAATAGGTCATTTGCATCCTTAATGTTCAAATATGGCGTCACTCACAAAGTATCCACTGCCTATCACCCACAAAAAAAGGGCCAAGCCGAGCTAGCCAATAGGGAGATCAAAAACATTCTAGAAAAAATGGTTAACCAAATAGGAAGGATTGATCCGATAGATTGACCGATGTCTTATGGGCATACTGCATTGCCTTTAAAATTGTTTTAGGCATGTCTCCCTACCAGCTTGTCTATGGAAAGGTTTGCCACCTGTCAGTCGAAATGTAACACAAGGCCTACTGGGACATTAAGACTTTAAATTTTAATTTGAGAATGGCCGATGATCTTAGGAAGTTAGAGCTGAATGAATTGGAAGAAATTCGTCGAGATGCGTATGAGAGTTCCAAAATTTCAAAGGAACGAGTTAAAATCTTTCATGATAAATCCATTGTAAGGAAGTCATTTGAGCCTTGCCAAAAAGTATTTTTATTCAACTCTCGCCTCTCCATTTTCAAGGAAAATTTCGATAACCCCTATCTTGTCAAGGTGGCCTACCCCAACGGAGCTGTAGAAGTCACAAACCCTAAGAATGGCCAAACATTCAAGGTCAATGGTCAAAGACTTAAGTCATTCTTTGAGGATTTTGAAGGACATAAGGGGGAGGAAGATTTAATGGATCTGGTGTATCCGGATTTGGTGGAGGAGTAGCTAGTGTTTATATTTTTCTTTATTTATTTATGTTATTTTTTATTTCATGTCACTTACTTTTTTTTTGTTGTATAGTTTTGTTTTTGCTAGCTTCAGATTTTGGTATTTTGTCAAAGCTCCAATGCAAGGTGTCCTCTATCCCTACTCATCTTTCTACAGTCCTTCATTATATTTCATATCTTTTTGTGCATTGAGGACAATGCGTGAATAAAGTTGGGGGGTGAGGTGCGCCATTTGCATGTTATACCAATGTTGGATCTAGAATATTCCTTTGAAAATATTTGTTCCTGTCGACACTAAAAAAAAAGGAATATTCCTCAGTGAATATTCATTTTCTGCCAATACTTCAAAAAAAAAACTGGGACGCCTTTATAAGGCCTCTAACTTTTTTCCTTTTTTTTTCATCCACCGGTGTTGGCCTTTTCTTCTTTCTTTCTTTCTTTCTTTCTTTCTTCGTCTTTTTCTTTCTTTCTTCCTTTTCTTCTTCTTCTTTTTCTTCTTCGTTTTTCTCTGTTCTCTGTAAAAATAAGCCACCCCTTGCAAATCTATGGTCATATTCTTAGAAGACCCAGTCATTTGTCTAATGATTTTTATTATATGTCTATATTTGTACATGACCGTTCTTCTTCTAGCTGCACTTAGGTTGAAGGGTTTCCAGCCTAGCCGAAACCCTTATCTCGAAGAATTATTTTCAAATTGGGTATTTTCTTTGTAGGTTTTGGTAGATGAATGGATCTCTACTTCTCAAACCCTAACTCTATTTGCAGTTCTGATAAATTCGAATCATTTGAGAAATAGTTTTAGTTTGTTGGGGGTGTTGTGATCTATAGTTTCAGTTTATTTGATTATATTTTATGATCGTGCCCAATGTAGCATTAATTTTCTTTGTGACTAACAGCCGTTAAAAAATCAGATAGGGTGTTTGTAGTTTAGCAAGTATGGATAATAAACTTTTTTGGTTTAGTTTAAGTATTTTGCGCACTTTTTCATCTGATGTGCATGCTGTGATAATGAGAAAAGCAAGAGATGCAAGAAAAATTAAAATTCGAGAGCAACAAACAAAACCATTGTGTGGCAGAAGCTCTTTTGCTAAACGTCGTCGTTCCAAACGACTGGATTCTTGTTACCAATATGGTAGAATATTTCACATGAAAAAACATAATCAGTATTTTAAACCAATTTCGGGTCGTGCAACCGATCGATTAAACTGGATAGTGTATGGGCAGAGTAAGGATTTTCTTGACACGCCATCCTATGCCAGTCCAGGACTTACAAGTTATGTGCGACGAGAAGTTGGAAGGGTCACTAACAATGACATAGACACAAGCGATGACTCGGATTAGATTTTTTTTCTTCTTTTGACAAAGCTGTGAAAAAGTGTGTATTTGAGGATGAAGGTAAATGGTCCGAATGTTTGTAAAAAGTGTAAATATCTTGTTATTAGATGTGCAAAAATAAAGATGTGGGTCGAGTAAAGAATGTCCTAAAATACCAACCTGTAGTGTGGGTAGGGACTTATTCCTGAGACACCATAATTTTTCAAGTTCAATTGGTGCATCTAGTCTTCCTTCAATTTTCGTAGATAAATGAGTATGTTAAAAATTTTAAATTTTATTTAATGTTCAAACAAAAAAAAATATTTAAATACTTATTTATCCTTGAAAAATGGTATGTTAATAATTTTGAATTTTATTTAATGTTCGAATGCAAGTTTCAAAAAAAAAAAAAAAGGTATCTCATTTCCCATGTTACTTTCATTTTTCTCATTGCATGATTCTTTGTCCATTGAAGACAATGCATAGTTCACGTTGGGGGGGTGAGGTGCACCATTTACATGTTCCACCACTTTTTATATAGAATAAGTTGAAAATGTGAAAATTTTAAAAAAATTGGACATTTTTTGTAAAAAAATATCCAATATTGAACTATATTCCCCTACCCTAATTGTTGTGGGATTTGTGATTACTTGATCTTCATTTTGAACTTTGAATACATGAGCATATGATAGAAGTTTATTCTATTGCTAAGAGTATCATATACTTGTTTGCTTTTGAACTCAACCATAAGTGCACTATGAACTTGTAATTTTGACAATTTACGGATTGAGTTCACATTTAGTATTTGACATGAATAGTAGAGATGAGTAGGAACCCATGTGAGCTTTAGTGCTAATCCTTGTTGGAGGGAACTTACATTTACTCAAGGTACAATTGTTCAAATTTCACATTTGTTCAATAATTTCATTATGCTTGTTTTGGTTAGGTGCATTTGGGTAGTTATATGACTTTGTCTTGTTATGCACAATGTTCCCCTATGCTTATCTAGAGGTGATCTTAGGCCTTTTTGAATATTTTGAGCCTTAGCCTTCTTCTTGAGAAAATATTATCTTTAGTGTCGTGATTAAGCCTTAATTGAATTCATTTCTATGCCATACATTTGACCAAGCCAATGAAAATGATAAATATCTACCTTACCTTGGTTGTTCCTAGTGTTGAGTATGAGTAATCATAAAAGAAAAGGAAGTAGGGTGTGAAAACTCAAACAAAAGGGATGAATGATATTGAAACTCAAGGAGTTCAATGAAAAAAAAAAGAGGAAAATGTTAAGGAAAAGAAAGAAAAAGAAACAAAGAGTGAAGTGATGGTGTTAGACTAGAAATCCAATAAAAAGAGAGATCTTTTTGAAATAAAGATTATTCACTTGGAACAACTCCCTTTGTTATCATATATTCTTCGTTTCCCTTATCTCAGTATAACCCCAAGACCTCATTACAACCCATGAAAGTCCTAAATGATCTAGAGAAGCATGGGGGATGCATACTTTTTAAGAAAAAGAGAAGTTGATTTTGCTATCTAGTGCCCTAACAT
>CM042189.1:30374175-30399938 GCA_023539305.1 Ilex asprella
ATATCATGATGGTATACATACATCAGACTATCAGAGCCATGGGTTGTAGTTGGGGACTATAATCTCATAAGAGACCTACATCAATCCCAAGGATGCTCTAGGCATCACACCAAGGCCTGTACTTCCATCTGAACTCTAAATCCTACAATTAAGCAGGTATTATATGTCTCTTTTTTTGATTTTGTGTAAGGAGTTATTTATATGTATCCATCCATTATAAATTCTTTGTTTGTTAAATACAATTACAGTTTACTTTTTAGAAAAGATAATTTGGTGTGGTGATTGGACCTCAGGTTTTCAAGCTATGAACCGCATGTCACATCTATCGTAGAGTAATATTATCGAAATTGTAACATTCCGAATTTTTTTCAAAATGAGGATTTATAGTTTTAATGTTATTGGTGATGAAATATAGAAAAAAATTTAGGATGAAAATTAGGACAAATTGTAAGGTTTAAGGTTGTTATAGACTTGTTAGAAAATTTGGAATTATTGTAATTAGAGAGATTTGTTAATTTGCTATTGATATTTTTAGCGTTTTGAATGGTATGAATTGGAATAGAACATTACATATTCTTTGTCCCTTGTCACATAATTAGACCAAATTGTCAAGTCCAAAAGAATATAATTCTTTATGGTAACCCTTTCAAGTTTAGGAGGTAAGAAAGAAGAGAAAAACTATTTCATTTTATTTTTTGGGTGCTACAAGTTTCCAGTAGAGGAGTATCATTGTCATGCAGAATGTAAGAGGGGGCCAACTGCTATGTCCACCAAATGGGGTCACTTAAAATAATTGGAATCCAATTATTTAAATTTAAATTTAATTTTATAAATAAATACACAAAATATAAAGTCAATATTTAGTCTCCTTTCCGTATATTTTTTATAAGGTTGGTGAAAATTAAGAGAAAGAAAGTTACCTAATTGGAATTGAATCTAAACCAAGTGGGTTTGTTTTCTGGTGTGAAGACAAAACTCTTAGACTGACTTTAGGGTTTTCATTGCCAGTATTATAAAGACAATATATATATATAGTGATTGTTTAATACTAGTTTGCTTCCATATGATATTCTTATTACGATGATGAAGGGTGGGTTATGATAGGAGGGTAGTCCTTGTCATTCAAAATTCTCTCTCCTCTGTCTTACATATATATGTGCATGAAACATGCAGAAGAGTCAAACGATTCTGGAACATCATCTCTTCTTCCAGTTGAATCAATAAAAAAAGACAAAAACTTAAGACTTCATTTCTATGGATGGAGAAAATATTTAACTGTTATTATTTGGTCATATATATATATAGAGAGAGAGAGAGGGGGGGGGGGCGGGGGAGGTGGGTAAGCTTTTTCTGGATTCTTAAGGACCCATGTCAATGTCTTAGTTTTCAAATAAGACACGGTTTGGCTTTTCCATTACAAAGCAAAAACGTTACATAGAACTTAAAAAGATAGCTAAATAGCGATTGGATGACGAATATGTATATATATATATAGAGAGAGAGAGAGCATGGAACTCAACAAGTGGTGAATGTTTATAAATGCAGAAAGTTCTGTGCAGAAAGTTGAGTGTGCGGTGCCGAAGTGGTAGTCCATACCTATATAAATTAACACACATTGCAGAAGAAGAGACCAAAAAAGGGTGAAATACGAAAAAGATGGGGAAGGCATTAAAAAACAAAGAGAAGGAAGCTCTTGTTATTGTCATCAAGGAGAGAGAGAGTGGTCACGGGCTTCACTTGACTATGCCAGTCCCACACACTCATAGGCAGTAGACTCCAACCCATCCCCAACCTATGCATGCTTTGGTGCAGGAATTTGTTTCCCCCCTCAAGCCCCCACCACCACCACCCCTACAAATCTACCTCCATACACATAATTTAGACACTATGCTTTCTTTTCCTTTTGCTCTTTTATATATATATATATATATATATATATATTGATCACTTGAAACAACTTTGGAACATTTAAAAATTTAAATTTTGAAAACAAAGATATATAATATAGGTCAAAGCAAATCCAACGGGTACATCTGAGTAATCCCCTAGAGAATAACTCAGAGATCTTGCACAATATTTTTTTTTCCTTGAAAAATAAAGAAACAGTTCATTCATGTCGAAATCTGTAATGAACAACTTCAAAGCAAAAAACTTCCTCGAAGATGCATGTGACCATTTTCATAACTTAGTTTACAATTCCACATTTTATTTGACCATAGTGACAGAAATTAAAAATTTGTGGGACTACAATGATAAAAACTGAAACAATAACGGCTAAAGTGGCACAGCACAAACACTTAAGGTACCATTATTTTATTTTTTCAAAGTATATACTACTTTTGGGAATGCACTCCAAGAATATTGTAGTTCTAGGTTCTTAGAAAATCTTTAGAAAAATAGCCAAGTTTTAGAGAAAAAAAAAAAGAAATATTACATAAAAAAAGTTTTGATATCAGATAAACTTAACTTGGTTGTGTAGAACTAGGTACATTGGCACACCTCCACTATCAAGTAGGTGAATAATCCTTGGCCCCTTCAATTACTCAGGTGTAGGATCGAAGATGATGGAGCAACATACCAGAGGAAAACAATAGTTCTAATCTGAATAAAAAATACAAAAACTAAAGCCAAATAAAAAAGTATTCATCTCTCTCTCTTAACTAACAAAAAGATAGATATTCGTTAATTTTGGATGGGAATTTGAAAAAATAAATCTCTTTGTGCCTTGCATGAGATAGAATGAGTTTTTACTCAAAAATACTTTATTAATTTTTTTGGAGAAATAAGTTTCTCTGGTATTTGAAGAATTTTGTTTGCATGTTTTGTGAGATTGCTACATACAATTTTGAAATCAAAAGTGATAGTTGGTGTAATACCACTGTAAATGGGCTCGTCGCTTGAGAATTAGAGCAAGAAGCATTCTCTTTTGAGGAATTGATGGGTGAGAAGAGTAATTTGTATCACCTTGCTTCTTAGAGTAGGGCAAGCAATTTCTTCTATCTACTCTCTCGGGTTACAAGCACAATAGTATTTCTAGACTAGGTTTGTGCAACTAACTCTCTTTTGAGAAATGCGTTGTGTGGCCTCAAAGTTTGTTATCTTAGGTGCGTCCGGAGCTTCATTGTAATGCTAATCTTTTTCGATTAATGAAATTATCCTCCAAAAAACTGATTTCAAGTAGTTCTTAATTCACATACTTTGAACATCAGAGCCACCTACGCAATCTCAATCTTATTCTAGAGAAACTCCCACTTTCAGATCGTGATTCTCTACTAGTATGCCAATGCATAGTTTATAAACATATTAGAAATTCGACTGATATCATGCGAAATAAATTTGGGAGAGACATTGATCGAGTGATGTTGAGGGGTTCAAAATATGATGTCAAATGGATCATCTAGTTATTTGCTACTACTAGCTCTCTAAAGAATGGCAAGAATGGCTTAGTGTGAAATGTCATAACCAAGTGTCATAACACCTACTGACAAAGTAACACCATTACTTCCAGATTGCCTTCACTACTCAAAAATAAGTGCAATTATTCATAATCCATTCATACCAATGGTAACAATTGGTCTACCATTTTTATCCTACCCCAATGCTTGGATAAAAGTTTGGATGAATTATGGGTCCAATGCCCCAATACTAATTCCATTCATCCTACTAGTAATATTCTATTCATTTAGGGTTTGTTTATTTAGTAGGATAGTGGTAGAAAATACAAAAAAAAAAAAAAAATCACATGTTTGACTAGAATGAAATGAGAAATGACATAAAATATTAATTATGTTTCATTTAATATCACCTAGTACATAATATTGATCTATACAAAGTATCATGCGTTAAATGACACTGTAGAACCGGGACAGTAATAACAAAGTCATTAAGGTCATGTCCTATAACATGATTCAAATTTAATATTAAACAACCGTAACACTAATTTAGCTCAGTCTCACCTCCATAATAAATTCTTAAACCAAACACACTCTAATGGTCTAAAATTGAGGTTAGGAATAATACGTGTATGAAAACAAAGTGGAAATTAAAAGGTGGTATGGTGGTGGCCATGGTGCTAGTGTAGGGCGTTGGACTGATGCCAAATCTTTTATGTATGATAACCCAATTAATCTATGTTAGTAGGTTAAAATCAGAGATATTTGATCATGTATTGCTCATATTTGACAATTTTTTTTGAAAAAAAATATATTTGACACTTAAATATTATCGAAAATTGTTGTGAAAATTGGTAGGGTAAAAGAGAAAGGGAAAAGTTGACCCAAAAAAATATTTAAATTAATTAGATTTTTACAAAATTTTATGGTGGAATTAAGAAAGCTCCAAACCCACCGCTAACTGGCTGTGTCCACCCTGTCCCTCTTTTTGAGATGTCATTTTCTCATATTAAACACCATAGCGCATATATCTTCCATGTAGGGCCTGAAAGCTACGTAGATCTTTCCATTACTCTCTCTCTCTTCTACTTCCTTCTTCTTTCCTGTGTGTAAGAGAGAGAGAAGGGGAGGGGGGAGATTGACTGTAAGACCTAACTTTTGGGTGGTACGACATTTTAACCCTTCCTTATCTTCCTCTAGACAACTTGCACCACCCTCTTATCGTACAATAACTCCATGTATAAAGAGGGGAGGCCAAGCTAAAGAGAACTTGACCCGCTTGATTGCAAGTTATCTTCTGTTTATGGCAATTGCAGCAACCATGAGCCAAGATGAAAACAAAGATGATCATGAGCACGACATGGTCATGCCCGGCTTTCGCTTCCACCCTACCGAGGAGGAACTTGTAGAGTTCTACCTTCGCCGTAAGGTAGAGGGCAAGCGTTTCAATGTTGAACTCATCACTTTCCTAGATCTTTATCGTTACGACCCTTGGGAACTTCCTGGTATACTTTCCCTCGCTTCTCGAGTACCCACTTCACCATCTATAATTATGGTATCACTTTTTTTTATCGGTTTTTTTTTTTGGTCTGATTAGGGTTACTTCCTTTTTTCTTTGTTGATCTCAGCCTTGGCAGCAATTGGAGAGAAGGAATGGTTCTTCTATGTGCCTAGAGATCGAAAGTATCGCAACGGGGATCGACCGAATCGAGTGACTACTTCAGGCTATTGGAAGGCTACCGGAGCTGACAGAATGATCAGAACTGAGAATTTCCGGTCAATTGGGTTGAAGAAGACCCTTGTTTTTTACTCTGGAAAAGCTCCAAAAGGCATCAGAACTAGTTGGATCATGAATGAATACCGCCTGCCACAGCACGAAACCGAACGATTACAAAAGGTAGATATATGTATAGCCTCATTCATTGTTAGAACTATACTAACAAGGAAAGAAGACAAGAAAAGAAGTGAAAAAGAAGAGCAGACTTGAAGAAATTTTACACATGAATGATGATCAAACTTTTTACTCTGTAGAAGAATATAATTAAGAAGTGAGAGTGATTGTACTATTATGCATTGAAATTGGGGGGTTCACTCGTTTATCTCAAGTCGATAAACTTTGTCTTCTTTTTCTTGGATTAGACAACCTTGAGTTGCTCTTCAAGAGGATCACACTAATCTTCAACCTAGATCCAACTGTTTCCTGGAAACCTAGTTGTTGGAAAAGCCAATAGATTTATATGTTGGGTGATAGTAGTTTCATTTCCTCCTAAAAGGGTTCCAGTGTTTGAAATTTTTATCTCACTTCCAAAACTTTGATATATAACAGATCGCACACTCCACAAAATCAGCAATTAAAAGATATTTTCTTCACAGATCCATAATGCTGAACAAGTCTTTAGGCAGCCAAGCTTAGGGTGCAACGAGAAGGTTGGTACCCGAGCAAGATAGTCACGTGTTCGAAGATAGAGACTAAAGTAAGGCCTTACAGCCAGAAAAGGAAAATGATAAAAGAAAACCAACTGATACCTGGGTTTCCAATTTTGTTTTTTTAGTTGAGTTTTTTTATTTTAACAGAAATTGAGATTCAAAGTGTAGGAACTGTAAATTATTCAGTGACCCATAAACACCCCTTGCTTTAAATACTAATGATTCTGTCATAATAGCTTCAACCAATGAGTCATTCTTAATATCTGAGAAACTCTCAGTGAAGTCCCTCTCTTACATGAAATTTATTAATTCGATCTCTCATTTATACATGCTCTTCAATTCCAACTTGTTTTCAGGCTGAAATTTCTCTCTGTCGAGTTTACAAAAGAGCTGGAGTAGAAGACCACCCGACCCTCCCTCGTTCTCTACCAACCAGAGCATCCTCATCCAGGGCAACACAATCAGATCATAAGAAACAGCTTGAAGCAACCCATCGTGCTAATGAGAAATTCCAAGCTTTTGCAGGAACACAACAATCACAGCAAATCGACGAAAAAATGAGTGAAACAAGTGGAAGTAGCAGTACCGACGTTGTGACAGCTCTTGGCCTTTCCAAGCATAGTTCTTACAGTGAATTAGTCCAAATGACTGCCACCGCCGGACCACCAGCTCCCATGGACGAAGATGGAATGCTACTACAACAGTCGAGTCAGACTATGATACCAAAGAGTTATTTTTCGACTAACATCTTTACGGGTTCTTCTTTGATGCAGCAGAATGGTGTTGATGATCTACACAGATTAATAAGCTACCAACAAGCTTCAATCAATCATCCGCAGCAGTATCATAATCATCAGATTCAAACCCAACCTTCTCAGTTCTCTACTTTGCTGCCACAACCACAGTCACTTGCTGGCAATATGCTTCCGGGCTCAAATCAGACAACTTTCTCTGATAAACTGTGGGATTGGAGTTCAATCACTGAGGCAAGCAAAGACTACAATAGTCCTTTCAAGTAATTGATGAACTTCACATATAAATAGAAACATTTATATATGTCTACTGCTGATTTATTGACTCTTTCTCGTGATTTGTTAGCTTTCATGAGTGACTAATGTGGGTTAGAATAATCTGCAGACTTACTAGGTTCTTAAGGTTTAATGGAATGTTGTAGGTTGATGATGTAACAACTTTTGCTTTCGAATGCTAAAGTATGTGTTTTGGCGTTTGTCGGTCTTGCAGAAAAGATGGTTGTTCTTAGGATTTCAAGTCTATGTGCTGTATTTGTGAAGTTGGTTTCAATATCAAAGTTTTTAGGCTGTCAAGAGCTCAAACGAAAAGAAAAGGATGGCTGTGATTAAGAATGTAAATCAAATGGCTTTTTTTTCTGGAAATGATAGATTTTTCTCTCTCTGTTGTTTGTTTGCTTACTGTTAACGATGAGGATGAGAATGATAACGCCATGATTGAAACCAACGGACTAGAGACAAAGGAATCATGCAAGTGTCAGAGAGAGTTTAGACCCATTTTACAAGCCAACACCTTCAAAGAAGATACATGAGGTTGCTGAGAGGGCTATAACTAATTCATTTCAGAAATTTCTCTATTTATTCTCTTGGAACAGTATTCATTACCCAAAAAAAAATTCTTATCTTACTAAAAATACTATTATTGATGGTCTAACTTACACCTTACAAAATAGAAGTTATAATTATTTGTAATCTATCATGAATAACATCAATGGAATCTTGTTCAAGAATGTTTTGTATAAACTTTATATTATGTTTCTCCTTTTGGAATTCATTTGGAGGTGAATCTAGTCTGTCTCACTTCCACTTAAATTCTTTGTTTGGTATTTCCTTGTTTCATGGTATGTCCTTGCTTTGTTTGGTATTTCCTTGTTCCCTGGTATGTCTTTGCTTGTTTGAGCATACTTTGTATTTTTCCCTGTTTCAATATATATATTTACCTTCCGAAAAAAAAAATAAAACAGTTGTAAATTAACCTTTAAAAATTATATATTTTATGAATAATTTATTTTATACTCGTCCATAATGTTTTGAATAATAACTTGGATCATTTGTAATTGTAATCTACATGCTCAAAAAATTATAACTTCACCTATTTAAGAGCTAAGAAACAATTAGTAGAACCGAATTTAGTCAAAAACTATTTAGTGTGTCTGTTTGTTTACTGTTAACCATGAGAATGATAATGCCATGATTGAAACCCACAGACTCGGTAGAGACAAAGGTACCATGGAAATTGTTAGGGAGGGTTTGGACCCATTTGACAAGCCAAAATCCACAAAGAAGACACATTAGGTTGTTGGAAGAGGTGTAACTAATTCATTAATTTAAAAAATATCTCTATTTATTCTCTTGGAAATGAATCCAATATGGATTTTTTTTTTTTTGGGTATCATCCTCTATTATTATTGATGGCAAGTTATACCTTCCAAAGTAGAAATTACAATTATTTGTGATGGGTCATGAACAACCTCAAACAATTGTAAGTTAACTTTTAGAGACTTTTAGAAATTGTGTTTTTTTGTTATTGATTGTAATGTTTTATGCTCGCTCATAAGTAGAGAGGCCGAGGCCTAAAGTAACAATTAAAAATGAGGTTTTTTATTTAAAAATTTTACATTAAAAGTGCTATTAATTTTTATGTTTAAGTTTCGCTACCATAACTTTTTATATTGATAGTATGACTAATTTACCTAATCTTTCTTTGCTAGTCGATCTTATGGAAGGTTTTATCCGTTTTAATTTAAAACAATAATGGTCTACTAATTTTAATTTTTTTAAGTTTACCAAAAATATTTTAGTATGTTTTCGTAATATAAATCAAAAAAAAATTCTTAACACAAACCAAAAAAAAAAAAAAGACTTTGTGCTCAACAGAGGATAAGTGAGATGGAGGTCGTTAGTTTATTATAAGGGGGAGAGAGAGAGAGAATATGAATGCTTAAAAATGAGTAGTATGTTTTGGTTGACGGCTTAAATATTTTTTTAACCCTTAGCTTTTTTTTTTTTTTTCTAAAAATTTGTTTTGGCGTTGTTTTAATATTATAGGTTGGATTCATAAGTCCAAACTCTCAAATTTATTTTTGATTAGGCTTAAATTTTCATAGGTTTCTTTTTTGGGGCACAAAATCTTATGGATCTAATTTTTTTTATTTGAACTAAATATGCAGTTAAAAATTTTAAAGAATTTTTTGAACATGCAGCATAAAACCTAGGTTTTGTTAGCCTTGTAGTTGGACCGACCCGCTAATAATAATAACTTATACCTATCAAAAACAATTATAATTTGACCTATTTAAGAGCTAAGTAACAATTAGTACAACACCCTTACTGCAGGAACCGAATGTAACCAAAAAACTATCCAATTCTGCATTCAGCAAGCCCTATTTTCTATAACTACCAGAATCCTACGAGGCTTCATTACGGAAATAAAGGGTTCTCTCTCTCTCTCTCTGTCTCCATAAAGCTACATTCTTCCTTGGGATCTGGTCTAGATATGGTAGCTGAAAAGTCTTAGCTGTAGCTTTGTATGATGCTGTATATAGATTCTAACAATTATTCGCTCTTGAGAAAAAGACCCGCATCTTCGGTACACTTGCGGGCAGGCGTGCGTGCGTCTAGGAGAGAAAGCATATGGCTGCTCAATAGTGTTAGAGAGGTCCCTGCCATGTTCTTTTGTGCATACTTTTATTCCTCACTAGATGTAGCCTTAAACCATGCATGCCCACCAAAAAGCCTAGGGCTACAAATCAATTTGCAGATCTAAGAAGATTAGCTCTAACTACAATGTCAAAAAATTATTTTTGATATTATATCTTTTTTCTTCAAACAAAGAGAATATAATGCTTATAAAGTTATACTAAACGTTGTACCATGCAATGCACGGAATTTGCGATGTACCAATGAGATTGTGATCTATATGACTTATCTTTTTATCAAGCATACACTATAAATAAAAGGCTAGGAATCTTTGGAAATATCATCCAATATAATTCCTATTTCATCTCAAACACTTTTCTGATATCAACGCTATTGCCTATTGATTTATTGAGACCCACTAATCCTTCAGTAGCACGCCAACAATTAGGCCTTCCTACCTA
This sequence comes from Ilex asprella, assembly GCA_023539305.1. Taxonomy (NCBI): domain Eukaryota; kingdom Viridiplantae; phylum Streptophyta; class Magnoliopsida; order Aquifoliales; family Aquifoliaceae; genus Ilex; species Ilex asprella. The sequence continues at coordinate 30,384,124 of CM042189.1, forward strand.
TAGGCTTCCTTAACATGCTCAAATTCAGGCTCAATAAGGCAACGGGATATCGATCTACTGTTTAGCGAATCGAATCTCTCTGTTGCCTTGTTATAGTTGTACTATTATCTATCGGTCTGAAATTCACTCTGCAATCACTTGTTCAATCTCTTTGAACTTCCCTTGGTGGATTTGAACCAATGACTCTCACCGTATGAAAGTAATACTCTAACCGCTGAGTCAGGTAGGTTCTCCACCTACAAGACTCACCTTTGTCTTTCATCTCGATAAGTATATTATTATACATTTTTGCAAAAGAATTTTCATTTATTTCTTTCTTCCCTGTCGACCACAACGACTGAAACGACGCGAAAAATCCAGACCTAGAAAGAAGAAGCGCCGATGGAGAGCCACTTGCGTCCCTCTGCAATTCGCTCATTCCCTATCAAACTTGCACCTTTGTAAGTAACCCTCACTCAATCATAAAAGTTCTGCCCACCCCACATATGTCATTCCATGTTATATTGTGCTTAGTTACCATGAGTCCTCAGAAATTCTTGCTTTCTCGGGACTCTTGGTGCTTGCCTTTTAGTGTACCTTCGAAGCCACACTGGGTCTAGCTGACCAACCTTCTATCTAAAGCGTATCTAGACTTTTTTTTTTTAGTTTGATCTTCCTCTTCCCTTTCTCACTACAAGGAGTTCTTTTATAAATAAAAAATGGGGATGCAGAAGCAATCAAAGTGATGTGTAAAGTTCAGGCTTTGGGAAGGACTCATGTAATAGATAAGCTTGTGGATATGAGGGAACAGACTCATAGCTATCCCCCCATCGCGTACCACAGTGAGATGTTCAATACAACCCTCTTAAACTATCTCACAGACGAGAAGGAGATGTCACTAACAAGACCAATTCTTGAACACCACTCCAGTGACTCTCTCCCACTCTACCAGTATGGACCTTATATCAATTTGTCTTACATCCAACAACTATCTCTTATGGAGGAACTAATTTTTTCCTTCTCTTCGAAGCCATAACTTGCTAGATTTTATTGAAGGAAATGTCCTAGACCACAACATTAATTCTGGAAAATGATCAAGAACACCCCAATTCCGATTGTGAGACGTGGGTGATTATCGATCAAACAATTCTTTGTTGGATCAATGTAACCTTGAGGGAGGAAATTGTGGCTGAAGTTGTCAATTTGGAACCTTTCTATAATAAATGGAAGTTCCTTGCCAAAAATTACCAACAACAATATCACAAGCTCACATACACTCGATTTGTCATCAACTCAACATTATCAAAAAGTGAACATCAACAATCTAAGATTACCTTTGATGATTCGAGGGGTTGTTTGATACTCTTGCCATCATTGGTGCACCCCTTTCGGACCAGATAAAGTACATTATGTGCTCAATGAATTTAGGTGCCAAATATAATATGTTTGCCATTTTGGTGCTTGGTAGACCACTTTTTTCTTCATATTACGAGCTTGTCCCAAAACTTATTAGTCAAGAAATAAGATTTCAGTCGGACACAAGTAACGGCATAGATAATGCTTTCGTAGTACATAATAATTTTTCACAAAAGAAAAATTTTAACAAAGGCCAAGAATCTCAAGGCTTCCATTCATCTAATAGTGATGGCTAATGCAATAACTATGGATCAAATTTTGGTAGCAATACCAACGATGACGGTCCTAATTCCTCTCCCAAAATTTCAAATTCCAAACAAGACTACTCCACACGTGCCAATTCCTCAATCGGTGTTCCAGAGTGTCAAATTTGTAGAAAAAGGGGCCATGGTGCTCTCACTTGTTGGCATCGATATAATCATACTTACCAAGCAAGGACAATTCCCTCGACTTTTTCCATAATTGATTTAAATGACCCAAATTGTTATCTTGATAGTGGAGCTACTTCCCATATCACTAGAGATGTAGATATTTGTATTAATATTTGTCTTTGAACTCAATAATGTTATCTTGGTCCTAGGAATTCAAAAGAATTTATTATCTATCAGTCAGCTACTTGATGATAATTGTTTTCTCTTAGAATTCTCAAAATCTAGTTGTCCGGCACAATCTTGTAGACAAACAATAGGCTTAGAGGACTTTATACTTTTCCCAATGCAAGTGCCTCACTGCTTGCTATTTATCCTTCTACTTTTTCTGCACCAATAACTATTGAAGTATGACATCATCGTCTCAGACATCCATCCATTAAGTTGTTGAAGACTCTACAACGACGGTGCTTGACTTCTTTTAATTCTAGTAGTAGCTTAAATAATCATCCTTGTAGTAGTTTTCAACTTGATATAGGATGTCATCTATCTTTCACTTTAAGTGATTCTATGTGTAATAAACCATTTGTTTGAATTCATATGTTTGGAGTCCAGTTCCCATTAAATCTATTTCAGGATTTCATTACTATGTTATTTTTATTGATGATGCCCTTATATGTTTGGTTTTATCCATTGAAGCTTAAATCTGAAGTCTTCTAGTGCTTTACTCAGTTTGAGAAGATTATCGCTAATGTGTTTGATGCTTGTATTAATTTATTTTTAAGCGATTGTGATGGTGAATTTAAATCCAATTATGTTGATGATCATCTAACACATCAAGACATTTTTCTCCAATTTTCATGCCCATGAACACCTCAACAAAATGAGGTGGTCAAGAGGAAACATCACCATGTCATGGAAATAGGGTTAACCCTCCTATTTCATAGTAAAGTTTCTTTGCATTTATGAGTCGAAGCATTTTCAACTGCCACTTATTTAATTAATAGGCTTCCTACTCCTATTTTACAAAACAAGAGTTTATTTTTCTCTCTTTACTGCAAAAATCTTGATTATTTGATGATCCATGTGTTATTTAGTGTATGCCCTAAGATCAATCGCTTGGATGACATTATGGTTGTATTGACATCATTCATTTATTAGTTAAAAATAAGGACAAGTTAATTTATCATGTTACTGACTAATTTTATTTTAGCATGCATGACAAAGTCCATAGAATATAAGTTAAGAAGAAAGGTTCTCAAGGTGTTGAGAAGATGAGATATGTATTTCTTAATACTTAACTCTTAAATGTTCCAACCCATAAGATTATTATGTGGGCACTATGTAATTCGAATAAACTAGCATATACTATATTTGCTCATATTTAATAAGAGATGACACATCCAAGTCACTAGCTGAAGAAGGTATGTGGTTGCTTGTTAGAGAACAAGTATATTAAAAGTTAACATAGGATTTTTTACATAGATTTACATATTTGTCAATGTTAAATCTTAAAGTTACAGTTATGTAACTGATCCTTATACTTAAGACACCATGGTTATCTTGTACATGAATTTCTATACTTTAATTATATAACATATTCATATACTGACTACGTAACTTGGATATGTATTGTTTGACATAGTTAGACATGCATGAAGATGTATGAGTGTACAAAATGAAATCTATCATTTTTAGTAATTAAAGAGAGAATGTCCTATGTGATCTTTTAAGATATGACTCAAGGAGTCATTTACCAAGAAAAAATAACAATTAGAAAAGAGTTTCTAATTAATCATTAGGATTCATAGTCCTAAGATCGAACTCATAAGATTGAGTTAGGGGTTTGACAATAATTTCATACCTTAGTAATTTCATTGGGGCATTGTGTGATAAAATGATTGAATTGCATGACAGTTATAAACTGAATGGATTCTTTACCTACTTCGTGCTATCTGAAGGTTGACCGTGATATTCTATCAGATGTCATTCGTGATTAGTAGAAGCATGAAGAACAAAATTAATATAAATATATTAATTATTTTTCATTAAGGCAGAATTAGAAGAATTCTAATTCAAGCTAAATTAAGATGATACTTGTAATTAGTATCGAATACCTACAACCAGGTATGCTTAAACATATAGAGACACACACAGTATAATTGATTAAACATTAAAAGATAAATGATAGAAAATCAATTAAGAGTTAATTGTGATGAAAACCTAATTAAAAGTTAATTAGGAACTTTATTACAATTAATGATTAATAAATGGGTTATATGTAATTATGAGATAATTGCAACTAAACTCAAATTAGGATTAGAGTCTTTTAAGTTTCTGTAAATACCTTCATATAGGAGGTGGATAAATGATATAACAACTCTCTAGCTAGCACAATAAAATACACCCATCATTCTTTCTCTTTGCTAGTTGATCAAAGGTTGAGATAGATTCGTCAAATTTATCAATTCGTGTGGATACCGATATAGACCAAACAATTGGGAGGCCTAGGGTAAATATCTAATTCATATGTGAAGTTTTAAGATTCTTGGAGAAAGCTTAAAGATTGTTAAAAGATCACGCTTCAAGAGATAACCCTTAATCTTCACTATAGATCTAGAATTTTCAGTTTATATTAAACATAAATAGATCTTGGAATCAGGAATTAATTTTCTATTTTTCAAAATTTCATTGCGTTTATTATATGATTCCTTATAGTGGTATCAGAGTCATTATTCATGATTTATTACAAACTCAATATGGTTATTATTATAGCATGTCAATGGGATTAACCGAGAAATATTAGGAATTGCATAACTAGCATAAATCATATTATATTTTGAGGATTTTCTTCAAAATAAATTCTGATTTTCTTTCACATATTTAATTTGAGATATTAATATATCCATGTGTTTAAAATTGTTTCAAAATCATATTTTAAAATTTAAGAAAACTATTTGCAAAAACTAGTAATAGTTTTTCCTTAAAAACTAGATTGCATTCGTTTTCGATTCAAGATTGAACCAAGGGTGAAACGAATTAGTTCTTTGATCAAGGGTGGCTATGATAAATTTTTTTCATCATCCAACCATGGCTTACGAGCAGTCATGACTGTCTTCTATGGTGGATGACAAGGGTGGTGTTGAAGTAGAACTTAAAACACTAGTTTATAATGTTCTTGAAAAAAATTTCAAATCTTACTTTGATTTAATCTAATTTTTTTCCAACATTGGTTTTAATTTTGTTTATAAAATATTAAAATTAACTTTAATGATTTTGCAAAATTGGATTGGACAAAAAAAAAATAGATTTATGAAGTCTCAAGACTTAATTATGGTAAGAACTCTTCGTTTGTTCAAGTTGGATACATGGTAAGAACTCTTGGCCCCTTCAACTTGGATACAATGAGGTCTGTTGTTTAATTTTTATTTATTTCCCAAAAAATTAGAAGATTATCTTCTAATTACTTGAGGAGATAATATTGTAATTAAACTAGGAGATTACTTTATAATTATATTAAGAGATAGTCTTTTTATTAAATTAAAAGATTGTCTTCTAACTAAATTAAGAGATTGTGAAATAAAATATAAGGTAATTTTTGGACGAACAAAATATCTAAATATGAGAACTATATCAATTTTATCTCTAATTAATGTACATAAAAATGTGTGTCGATGCAAAAAAAAATTGTTGTTGATGCCAACCAAGGACTCTTTGACACTACAGTTAAATTTCGGGGGCTTAAGCCGAAAAGAAAATACAGGACACTTTTGTGCTTGCATGTGTACAATGTGAGAGCTAATATTAGCATATGGTTAAATCCATGTTAGTGAAAAGAGCTCTGGGATTAAATGAATTTTCTAATAAGTTTTTTCATGTAGTTTGGGATATTATAAAGTAGGATATACTTAATGCCACTAATTTTTTCTTGAAAGGAGGAACGGTGCCTAAGTATGTAAATGCTACATTACTAGCTCTTATTCCCAAGAAGATTAATCCTTCATCATTTTGCAAAATTTAGACCAATTAGCGTCTGTAATTTTCTCTATAAGATCTTTACTATGCTATTGTTAGTTAGACTGAGTAAAATCATCTCTGGTGCATTTTTTATGAGCAACATGGTTTTGTTAAGGGGACTATACTACTCTTGCACAATTTATGATAAGATGATTAGATAGGAAAGTTGAGGTTGGAAATATGATTCTTAAGCTAGATTGGAGTAGAATTATTTGAAACATACTTTACATTGTTTTAGTTTCATGTGTATGAATGATGGATGAGAATTTAGCTTTAAAGAAAAGCACGTGCACACCTAAGCATATGCATGGCCAAGACACGTAAGGAGGCACAAGGGTCCTGGGGTGTGCATTCTAGTGAGGTACATCCCACCCAATAAATCCTGATTACATCGCCAATTCGCTCATTCAACTCAGGATAATAGTTCAAACTAGCTCCAGTTATTGAAGGAGAGTTCCACTTTCTAGAGCACCTTATTTGAAAGTAACCGAAAGAGCTCCAACGGTAAAAGAGGATAGAAGCCTATAAAGGAAAATGACAAGTTAAAAACTAGGTAAATAATTCATCTCAGCTCAATTCTAGTCAATATTGCCTTTACTAACTGAATCATCAGAGGGTCGACCCCCGGAGCCCTTTCGGTCTTCAACTTCCTTGTAGAAAACTGCCAAAAATTGCCAAGTCATCAATCAATCTATTGGTGCGGCTTTTGGGATCAACAATGAAGATTATAACTAATAACTTGAAAAATCAAAATGTATCTTTAATCATGAATGTGAAGAGACATGGCTTTTTTCCAACTACAAGTGGTTTGAAAAAAGGAGACCCTATTTCTCCAAGTCTCTTTATTCTTGATAAATAAGTTTTGAGTAAAGGATTGAAGATAATCTATCAAGAAGGTTTAGTTAGAGGTTTCCACATAGGTGGGAGTAATTTTCCTCCAAGCCATTTACTCTTTGCAGATAATACTTTGGTTTTCTTGAGAGGGAATACAAGGTCTATGGTAAATATGTTGAAATTTATAAGCAAATACGAGATGGCTTCAAGTCATACATTTAATACACAGAAAAACTCAATGTATTGTTCTTCAAGAATTTCTCATGCTAGAAGAAATTAAGGATGGCAGTGAACTGAAAAAAAAAAAAAGAAAATTCATCGAAACTCGTCTCGTTTAGGCCGGAGATGTACCATATATATTGGACGGTAAACGTATACAGGGATACTCGTTTAAACCCATATGGGGATGGATTGAAACTTAGCCCTGCCCCGTCATACCCCCACTATACCCATTATCATTATATATATATATATATATATATATAATTAAGCATACAAAACCCTAACTAACTCCTTTATGCCTCCGCCTCCTCTGAGCATCTCCATCGCTGTTGTCTCTCTCTTGTGTTTTGTCTCTCTCTCCTATGCTCTGTCTTTCTCTCCATCATCTCTCTCTTCATCATCTATCTTCATAATCTCTTTCTTCATTATTAATTCCATATCTCTATTGTTGATCTCCATCGTCTATCGTTAGCTTTCGGCTGACCAGGTAAGTCTCTCTCTGTGTCTTTTTTTTTTTTTGCATCGTCATGTTGATTGCTGACTTGATCCAAAATGTGTACACCCAAGTGCAGGCGGTCAAGCTGTAGCAATAATCCGGTTTAAGTCCGAAGTCGAATCCACAGGGAACTCTTATTGGTGTTTCAAAGTAAGCAATTGTGGAGACCAAATGGTTGTAACCTTTGAGATTTAAAGTTGTGAGGTTTAGGGATTTTCTGAATAAAATATATGATTCTTTCCAAGAAGATTTTCTAGATAAAATATAAGATAAGTTCAAATATAAAAAAGTTATTCTTTAGTTTGAGGATCTGGTCATGTAATTAATCATCCGTTTATTATATATGTGCTTGATAACTCAATTAATTCTTGTGTCAACAATAATTTAATCGGAAGATAAAGGTGGATTGTGATAATTACGAACATGATTTGATATCTTTCTAGAAGTTTACAAGAATTGTCTGTGCTGAGACTTAACTCATCTACAAAAAAATAAGTGTTTCTACAATGCATCCAAACATGACATGAATATTTCATTTTCATTCTTTAATTGAAGCACAGTAATGGGGAAGATTAAAGGGTAGTTATGAAGATCTAGTCAGGGTGCTTGCCTTGAACCGATGAGTCTTTCTATGAAAGAGTTATCCGTGTCATAAAAAGAACTCATGGTTATACAAAGTACCTTAGGTTTGCTAGATGCAATCAATCATCTAATAAGCAAGGGGAATATAAAACATTAAGCATAAGAAAAATGCACAAATATAACTTGCGGATAATTTATAAATGTCTTTCACCTCTTACTAAAGAGTGAATGAGAAACTACTCACTTCTCATGACTTTGGTAAAGCTAGAAAAGTGAGTGATGGTAGATGACTTACAAAATGAAACACACTAAACAAGTAGTCAATCGTCAATAAAGAATGAGTGAATCACGTTCCACCCTTTGCTACTTTGGTAAAGCTCTAGAAAAGTATAAAAGTTTCACTCCTCTAAGAAAGAAGGAAGCTCAAGCTATGGAAGTGAAAGAAATAAAAAAATTAGAAGACAACTAGTCAGTTTTGGAGGGTTTTCTGCTCAACCAAAAGATGAACTATCTCTCTTGATACAAGTAAATATAAGACAATTCTACAACTATATAAGTGGGAGTCTAAGCCTCCATCAAGCTCTCTACAAGCCCTATTTTCTCTACCACAAAGGGAGTATTTATAGGCAAGGAGGAGGAAATAAGAGGGGGTGAAGGATTAGTGCATGGCCGCCCAAGTCCAAGGGAAAGTTAACCACTCTGCAGCCATTCTGCAGACAACGTTCAAATGTTGTCTGGCGTTTGAACGTTGTATCTGCTTTTGCTTAATGGGCTTTCGAACGTACTGATGGGGTCTGACCTTCTCACTCAAGTGGCTTGTAGTTTCTGTGAAGTTCATTTCCACTCTCCATGCAGCAGTTTGGTCTTCAAATGATTCCAGGGAACGTTTGAACATTGATTGGCATTCGAATGTGGTACTGAAGTTCCTTAGAGTCTTCCTTATTGGTTGCAACACGCCATGTCTTAGCAGTCTGTTCTTCAAATGATTTTAGGGGACGTTCGAATGTTGATTGGAGTTCGAACGTTCTTGCCTTGGTCTAAGCTGTTCTAATTTTACTCCAGAATATGCTGGTGTTGCATGAAAGTCTGATATTCATCGTCTTTGGTGTCTTGTACAATTTATGCCCTGCAATGTCATCATTTAAACTCCATCAAAGTATAATTAGTCTGAAAAGAGCATAGTAATATGCTAATTTTAACTACTAATCGCACCCCAACCTAAATATTGTTAGTCTCTAGTAATACAACAATGTTAATGAAAATCTACTTCTAATGTTATTTTCGTAGGTCATCCAATTGCATTTAGCTTATGCAACAAGTCATTAAACTACTAGATTTACCCTAATGGGCAAGTGTTGTCTCGTGAGAGTTTTTAGTGAAACTACCCACAAACTTTAGTCGAACAGATGTGTATATGGGATTACTGATTAAAATAAATTAGCATCATAGTCGTTGGGACACCCAACTCTCAATTTTGACTTAAATCCTGCACATTTCTTTTCCATCGGTATTTGTTCTATGCAAAAATAAGCATCTGTTACATTGGTATTTGGGATTCCCTGGGTAGCAGGAATGACTATTCTAGAAACAATAATTGTTATATAACAACCATTCCACTTTACCACCCTCCATGGATAGCTTTCATTTCACAAACCTCTCTTAGAAGACTCTTAGCAAAAATTCACTCCAAGTATAGTGACTTGTCTCTCAAGGGGCATGTGATCAGAAGATGACCAATCGAAAAATCACATGCAAAATTAGTAAAGGAGTGAAGTTTAAGGAAACAAACTAGTCATGTTTTGGCTTAATCTCATAGAGGAATGTTGATGCAAATAAAGAAATACTATTTAAGATACCCCAACTTTTGGTTGATGATCTACATATGCATCAGACTTGAGATCAATTAGGGCTTTTCTATAGGTTGTAATGTGGCAAGAGGTCACTGGCTAACGAAATGACTTCAATGGTATTCAAAAGATATCCTCTGTTTGTGTAGTGTAGAGCCCATCTTTCTTGTTTTTCGACATTTTGCCGAGAAATTGTATTTCTATTTTTCTAATTTTCACTTTCTTGGAAATTCTGTTTATCTGGTCCTTTTTTCACTTTCTATTGTTTCCCCCGACTTTTCTTTCATTCACCAGTAGCCATTATCATCTTTTTCCTTTTTTGTTATTTTTCTGTATTATACTGATAGATAAGAGGGTATTTAGATAGCAAGGTTTGTCAAGTATATTTTCCGATGACATTGTTATCATATGGGTTTCTTGAAAAATAAATCTTTCATTGAAAGTTCAAGCACGGCTAACTAGGGATAAAATTTTGTAAAAAGAAATGGCTAAGGCTCAAAATTAAATCAAAGATGACCTAAAATCATTTCTCAAGTGTGTGCGCGTGTATGTGTCGTATGAACAGATTCTTTGTGGAATATGTTAACAAGTTGCTTTTAGATGCATCAATAAAAGCAAGTTAATGAGATTATTCAAGGATAGAAATTGAAGAACCTTAGTTGAGAAAATGTTGATATTAATTATCTCACTAGTATCGCAAGGCTCGAAACTTACCATGGTATCTTTTGTCATCTTCACTGGTTATGTTGGATTTTTCAGGGAATGTCGGTTATATATCGATTCCATTTTCGAGTCCGATCATCTTGTACCATAAGAATAACAAATAACCATGTACATTTGATATTTTAAGCATATAGAAAATACCATTTTTCAAGGATCTGTGGTTTGAAGTCTACATTGCTAAGTTATGTGTCAAACTGATCATGTGACTAGTCACTTTAACAAACAGTCTCATTTTCATCATTTTTTAACAGATAGCAATATTATGCTAAATCTACACATGCATTAAAAGATAAACGTGATAAACTGAACCATTCCTTTAATAAAATATGATATTTTAATACAAGCACCAACGATTCAATTCATCCAAAGAAATGGCAAAACGCACAAAAACTTTTAACATCCACAACAACCCACAAAGAAGAAACTTATCCACTAATGAAGAAACAAAAACACAAAATCACAATCAAGCACATAAATATCTCCTCGTCACTGTCCTCCAGCTCCATCAACTCCACCAGCTCCACCCCTCAGGTAGCCGAGAATCTCTTCCTGCTGTCGTAGAATCTCAGCTTGCTTGGTCTCAATGCCAAGCATGATATCTCTTAGTGATCTCCAGGTGCTAGAGTTGGGTTCTGCCTCTTGTGGCTGCTCTTGGGCTCTCTCAGTCTCTAGCTCTCTCTCCTCTTCCTCATCGATCTCCTCTTGCACCTTGTCAATGCCTCGGGTAGGGGGCTCCTCATGTCTTGCCGTCGGGCCTCCATTGTGACCTTGGCTCCTCCAGAAGGAATCCTTGTTAAGTGGTCCCATTGGCCTCTGTATAGTCATCTCAAGCCTCACCCTAATCTCATGGTTTTTGCACATCTCAATCACTAGGGTGCCAAACGAGAGCGAATTCCACTTCACATCGCAACATTTCTTCATTTCTGTCCAAACCAGGGAAGGGAGGTCGATGATGTGGTTTTTTTAGAGTGCGTAGAAAAGGCGGGCCATCTCGGGCAAGATCTCGTTCTTGCGCCCAATTGGGGCAAAGTTTGATACCGCAATCAAATTTAACATCTTGCATTTGTCAGTTACTTCCCCTTGTCGAAAAAATCTCCGCCCAGCCCAAGAAAAGTTAGCTATCCCCGTCAGCTCCGCTCCAACCACATTCATAGCTACGTTCTTCCTTGGGAGGGTAGGAGGGGGTTTTGTACCCAAGGCATTTCTTGCCTCAACTCCCTAATGTAGTCCTCATCTACATCGATGTGAGCCCCTCTTACATAACTTTTTGGCGCCCCGATGACTATTTTGGCATTAGAGTAAAACTCCCACACCAAGTCAACTACAGCCTATCCGCCATTTCAAAAGTACAACACCCAACCTCTCCTTTCCATATTCTCCAAAATACCCACTTCAGCAAAATCCTCTAACACCACATCACGCTCACAAACTACCACATAGATTTGGTAAAAAAAATCATACATGTCTTCTTTGAGAGCCATAGGGAAACGAGTTTTTTCATATCTGCTGACAATAGGTGGCTTCCCTTGTCTCTCCTCGACCATCTCCTCCACAAAATTGGGCTCTTGGTTGACTAGGTAGCCCCTAGCAGGGAGCATGACCCTTGGAAGCATGGTTTTCGAGTTTGGAGGTGTTAGGGCTTGAAAGTTTTGATTTTCTTGTGAAAGTGAGGATTTTTTATGTGGGAATGATCATGGGAGGGTCGATTTTAGGTAGAAATGGAGAATAAGGGGTGTTTTTAAGGCTGGGTAATGAGAAGACGCTCTAGGGTTTGGAGGTTTTTGAAGGGTTTTAGGGTTTTTGAAATGGAAAAGACGAACCAGGCTTTTATAGCCTGAGTCGTGACGTTTGAACGTCAGTTACGTTCGAACGTGTGTAGAAGGAAAAATAGTTCGAACGTAAATGACGTTCGAATGTTGTGAACTCCCAGTACTTTATGAGTTCTATCAGAGACCGAAGTACTGTAAGCTCTTCTCATTCGAACGTTCTATTGGCGTTTGAATGAGCTGAGCTCTCAGTATATTTTGGTTATATCAGAGACTTCATCAAAGACAGAGTACTACAAACAGGGGACGTTCAGACATCAATTGGCGTTTGAACCACTGTTCAAAAATCAAAAAAAAAAATTTACATCAATATACACAATAAGAGAAGGCTATATACACAAGTTTGAATCAAAATTTTCAAGACATCTCACAATAAGTCCCTACCCACACATTTAGGTTGGTATTCTAGGACATTCCTTACTCGGACCATGTTTTTATTTTCGTCAAAAGTGTTTGTTCACAAAAAAAATTTTACACTTTTTCACAAAAATTCGGACCCTTAGCTTTCATCCCAACAAAAGTACAGTTTCTTTCAGAAAATAATATAATCTGAGTCTTCCTTCGTATCTGTGTAGTTTGAACAACTAGTGACTCTCCCAATTTTCTCTCTCACAAACCGGTTAACCAAAGTACCGGAATAACATGATGCCTCAGAGTAATCCTTATTCAGCTCATTCACTATCTAGTCTAATCGATCAAGTGGGCGACCAAAAATTGGTTAAAAATACTGGTTATATCTTTTCTCGTGAAAGACTCTATCACACTGTTTACAGGCATCAAGTCTTTTGACACGATGGCTTTTAGCAAAAGTGCTTCTACCATAGAAGGGTTTCGCTTGTTCTCCTCAGATCACATTATTTCTTACCAAACTTATTTTTCTCATGATCACATTATGCACATCATATGGAAAAGTGCATAGAACTCCCAAACTAAACCAAAAAAGTTTAACTTTCATGTTTTCTAAGCTTTAAGACTCTCTATCTGGTTCTTTAACGTCTGTCAGTCACAAAGATAATTTAAACTGACTCACAAACATAATCATCAATTTATACAAAATACGAGGCAAGGTACACAATATGATCAGAAGCAGCAACAACGACAAAAACCAAAAATTTTACGAGCTCAAAATAGCACAAAATACACAAAATATGAACTTTAGTTCTCCCCTCCAACCTAAACTGAACATTGCCCTCAATGTTTCGAATTTACCAGTGTATGGATCTTGAATATGAGGTTGAAAGATAGAGATTTGTTCGTCTGCCGAAACCTACAAACAAAATACAACATTTAATCATCTTTTAGGAGATCTGAGTTTCGGGTAGGCTAAAAACCCTTGTATGTGAGTGCGAACAGAAGTAAAACACCCATATACAAATAGAGTAAGCAAATAGTAATCATGAGACAAAGAACTGGGTCTTCGAGGAATATGGACATGTTGTTGTTGGGAGTTGGGTCGGTTTAGTAGAAAACGAAGAAGAAGAATAAGTAGGAAAACAAAAAAGAAAAGGAGAGGGGGCCAACAACGGTAAATGAAAAAAAAATGAGGGCCTTATAAAGGTGTCCTCTCGGGACGGGTTGACTCAAATTTTTCCTGACCCGATCCGGTTGAGTGTCACCAAACGCGAATGTTGGAGGAATATTCTGGATCCATTAAAAGAATGGTTTCCACTTTTTTAGCAAAGTCCTCTAAAAATTGTTTCAACAGCTGACCACTAACAGTAAAGATATTATCGTTCGATTGGTTTTCCACTTATACTGCTTCATATTCAAACATTTTTTTAACAATATAAGACTCAATCCATCTTGACTTCAACTTACCAGGAAAGAGGATGAGTGTTAAATTAAACAACAGGACTTTTTGAAAAGATTCAAAAGACTTCCGTACAATGTTCTTTTCATGAAAAATTTTCATCCTGATTTGAGCAATCTAAGCATTCTCATATGCTTCATTTCTTAATTCCTGCAATTCGTTTATCTGAAGGTTCCTTGTTAGTCTGGCCTTGTCTAGGTTAAAATTTATTGCTTTAATGGCTCAGTATGCCCTATGTTCCAATTTTACAGGTAGGTGACACGGTTTTCCATAGACTAATCGATACAGAGACCTATCCAAAATTCTAGTTTTTGTATGGCTAACAAAGGAGTTTGGGATAGGGTTCTCCGTGAGATTACTGATCCTTTCTCTTTACCCACTCAGGCTAGAATATTGCTAATGAATGATGAGACACTCATTCCATGTGTGTTCCGAGGAATGAAGTGCTTATGATGTTTTGAAATCAAATTTCAGTGATTACAAGGATGATGGTCATCATGAATTGAATTTGAAATTTTGACATGTGGATCTAGGACGGATCCAGAAATTTAGTCTGTTAGTTGAAAATTAAAGTTCGATATGAAAATTTAATTCAATCCGAATAATACGATTGAGCTCAATGTTAACAAATAATATGATTTTTTTTATATCAATTTTACCAAATAATTATTCAATGTAATCACATTTGTATGAATCATTCAAGAAGGTTCATCTCGAAACTTTTTGTAAACAAAAACAAATTTTTCGTAACTTTTCTCATCTATTGAAATTCTGCAATAGACTCGCAACGATATAAGACATTCACATTTGGATTGAGTCGTTGACTATGAAAACGAAAAATACGGGTTGTATTGCTCAATAACTAAAAACAAAAAACGTCTTACAAACAAACTCAACAACTTGGATCGGGATTCTAAGATCTTATAAAATTCAAATCATGATCCATTAAGATCCTACAAATTTGGAATTCTAAAAAAAAAATCAAATCGATTTGCTTATATCGGATCGTATGATTGTATGATCCAAGAATCCAAATCAATGTTCTGATTGATAACCATGTCTTTACCTTAGATATGGGTTAGATCCATTGTTGTACATTAAAAAAAAAAAAACATATCTTCCAAATGTTAACCTAGAAATTAAAGTAGATGATTGTGACCCATATGAACCGGAGCCCTCAAAGCCTTGACTTGCAATAATTCCACCAAAAGGTCAGCGAGCCGTAGCGGGAGGAAGGCCAATGTCCAGTCAAATACCATGGCCCACGGTCAAGCCCGGGATCTTCAGATACCAAAAGGTATGACGCATGTGGGCCAAGGGACTTAAACCAGATAAAAAAAAAAAACCAATAGCATTATTGAAATTGAAATTGAAAAATAAAAATATCATAGTGCCCAATTATACAATCCTAAACAAGTTTGACTTTGTTAATATTTTGTCAAGTATGAAAACATCTTGGCCATTGTACTGGATTTAGTTTTCTTGTGGACTGTTTAAAAACAACATCATAATTGGGCTGAAGCTTTGTTCCTTGAAAAACAAAATATTGGGCTGGGCTGTAGACAAGTAGTCCATCGAACTGGGCCAAAAATTATTGGAACATGTACAAAAAGAATTTTTAATAAATTTCTTATCTGACAAGTAGGTTTCTAAAATTTGATGGAGGAGTAGTTCCATTTTAAGGTCTTTAGAGCA
>CM042189.1:30414938-30441671 GCA_023539305.1 Ilex asprella
ATGCCCAACAATGGCATTTACATCTCCAAAAGAATATCAAAGTAAATCTTGCAGCGGAATACAAAATAAACTAGACTTCTCAGTGTACAAAAGAGTATCCTAGTCTAGTACAACAGAAAAGGGGTCGTTCTATGCGTCCACCTCGGGATCCACACTCCCATCAATTGGTGTCTTCCACTGGGCGGCCTCCTCGGCTCTTAACTCCTCCTCAAGTACATAATCTGAAAAAGGTTAGCAGTAGGGGATGAGCACGAAGCTCTGTAAAAAATTTCTCCCAAACCCAAATAAGGTTTAGAAAACATTTAAAATTCGGTCGGTCTCATTTCGCAAATATCATATATAACTTTTGAAGGAAAGCAGGACATTTTAAATAGATCTCAAGTTTAATCGGTAGCAATAATCAACAGGAAAGAATAAAATAATTTTTTCAATAATAACCATTTCAAACTTTAAGTCATTTAAGAAGGGCGCCTTCCGATGCATTGTCTCATACCAATGCACCGGCAAGAACGACCCACTCACAATCCCAGGTATATTAGTTCATCCCCGTACGATGTATGTTGATTGCTTTTCGTGAATCTACCCAACGATTATACCTGGTCCACCAATCACAATCACAATCACAATCACAATCACAGGCACTTTAGAAAAGGGCGTCTACCATCTCAATGGCAGTGACGAGTCCCTTCCTAGGAAAAGTATATTATCCCTTGTTCGAACTCCAGTGAACGATAGTGGTTTCATTACCAAATGACAACTCACTATAAGTGCTAGAAAACCATCTCACCCCCACTGGGATAGACTAACCTCTAACCCTCTACGGCATCTCTCGAAGGCAATTCAAGTCCATCACAACAACCATACAAATGAGAAAACCAAATTATACTCAACTCACAACTATTTCAAGGAATTACCAGATTCCACCATTCCACGTGTAATATACCATAGAATAATGAAGGAACAATGCACAAACACTATGTTTTTTTTAAAATGGAAACTGATTAGCACACAATTTAGATAAGGAAGCAGAATGGTACCGGTACCCAAAACCTACTAGAATCGGGGTACCGGTACACAGTACCGGTATTTTATAGAGAAAAAATTATTTTTCTTAAAACCTAGATTGGAGAACGAAAAAGAAGAATTTAGTAGTTACCCAACCATCCAAATATTCAAAACATGGCATTTATTGCAAAAATGTCAAGAATTATGTAGTAAATAGCATATACAGGTGAAGACAAGTGAAAGACTTACATATATATACAATCCTAACCTCAATGTAAGAAAAATTGGGAGAAAAACCCCTACCTCAATGCTCCGGAGCTTTAACCCAATACCCAAGCTTAAAAGACTCTTTCCTCTCCCTTCTTTTCCCTTTAGACTCCTCCTTGGGTTCCAAAATGTATGGGTGAGAGGGTATGGAAGAGTGTAATGAAAGTTTAGGGAAAGGGTGTTCTTGAAATCTAGAGTTTGATCTTCTACTTTGGGTGTAAATCTCTTGATGGGTGTGTTCTTGATCCTCCTCTCTTTCTTTCTTAAGCTTTCTAGGATTTGGAATGGTGTATGGACGACTAAGGAGGTGGCCTAACATATTTATAAGCCCAAAAATATGACCTAGATAGCGATCCATAATTTATCGGGTGTACCGATACCCGGTACCGGTACCCAAAACCTACTGGAAGCGGAGCGGATAGATTTTCCTCCGACTTCCAGGGTTGACCCATTTTGAGGTTGAATTAGAAAATTTTCATGAGACACACTTTTGTAGCCCTAGATGTCTAATATCTATTGTCAAAATTTCAGATCAATTGGACATAAGGATAAAAAGTTATGGCCGAAATAGTAGACAGTGTCCAAAATTCTTTATAACCAAATTTTCTCAAAAATGTGTTTTAACTCCAAAATACTTCCTAACTTATAATACATCTCATATTACCTCTCCCAATGTTTTCCGACCTCTCGGATTCCATGGAAACCTTATTTTGACCTAAAAGTATATAGAAATTCATCTAATCACCATTTCCAAGTTTCAACATCTTGGAACTCAAACTTCCCCAATCAATATGCGTCTCTAGTATTTATCCTATTATTAAAATCTATATGGTTTATTCTTACCTCATTATACATATTCACAACTATATTTTACTATATATATCTATACAATTATATAAAAGAAAATACGGGGTGTTACAAAATATTACATATTGAAACATGCAAAAAATAACAGCTACCATTTTAGTCTTTACTGCCGAGTGTGAAACTACATTAAAAACCACAAGGTAGGTAGGTAGGTATATATTCAATTTTATCAGAAAGGCTGATAATTTTTCATAAGAAAATCTACCTTCAATAGTAGAATTATTTTTCCATTTTCTTTAACAAAATCCATATGAAAGTTTTGACTATATAATCCTCTGAACCACTATGTGATTATCAAAGTTTATTAATCTCTACCAAAGCAGATTGTGGGTTTTTCCAGGGGTTACCACCATATTGTTGTAATAAAAAACCAACTTCAAATTTTATAAGGGTAACGTATGCAAAATGTCAAACAATACAACAAACTTCTACCTCAAAAAGTGGCAAAATCTAAACATCAAGATTCAAAATTCATACTGAAGCTTGTGCACAATCTGAAATAAGACATCTAAAGTGACATAATTCAGGCTTTTGAAAAAAATGACAGCCAACTATTAAGGAAACTATCCAAATGGTTTCTCTATACAACTGATTCAAAATAATATTTTAGGGCTGACATGGTGTCTATGTACTTTGTTGTTTTCAGCTATTTTATCTAGACAAAAAGAAAATAAAAATGTTGGAGATGCTCTTGTGGCAAAGAGTAAACTACAACTGAAACAAAATCAAAAATCATAAGAGTACCATATTCACCCACAATCACACACACATTACACAACAGAGATAAGGTATTGCACAAAACAGAAACAAAAAACTTAAAGCAAGACAAACCTATACAAAAAATATAGTATTCAAAGTTTGTGAACATATAAATCAAATGGTAAATGTGGTCATACTCAATTTGTCCCCACGAATTGTCAATGGAAAGCTTAAGTAAAAAAAAATACATAGTGATTACAAGCAATATATTGGTACTATGGTTACCTAGCTAGCAAACTCCTTCAACCCACTAAAATTTTCATACCGCTGAAAATTAAAAAATACACAAGCCCATTGAGAAAAACAAAAGAAATAAAAAGAGGAAATTAGGGAATTGAATGGTGAACCAATGTAACACCAATTCATCATTGCTCAATGTTCTAATGCAGATCACATCTCATATAAAACAATTATAGAAATAGAAGAATAAAAAAAGTTAATACAGTAGTATATGTAGAATCAATACCTTTGGCTTGGCAATGCACAGACAAATAATGTGTGAGACAGTCACATAGAGGGAAATTGTATAAAATGAACCACAAAGGTTGTTAAGAGAGACCCATGTGAATTGTGTCTAAAACAAATATAGTGAGAATTGTAGTTAAAGGCATCTAATCTAAACAATGAGACCTCTACTAAACAGAAAGCATGCTCACCAATCTTGGTGAGTGCAAAGGAAACACCACCTTCAATATACTCGTCGTCTCTACTGCATCTTCACTGCGTGTATGATCGTATGGGCTGCTCTAAAATAAAACTGGTCACATCATAGAAATTTTGAATACACCAAACCAAGCTCATAAAAAATCAGGATAAAGCAAATAAAGATAATAAAAATTCTAAAAATACTAAAACTCAAATCATGTAAGACCCTAATTTTGTAATGGGAAAAAGAGTTTTCCCAGACTCAATATTAATGTTTGGTGCTCCGACGATCCATTTTATCCCAATAAATCAACATGATTCAGAGAGCCAATTACTGGTGAGATAGTCGATGATAACAACGGAATATAACTTCAGATCATGTATGTGACTGTTCAATGTTCTCGATGTCTGCCCAGAACGGCCCACCTCGTAGGACTTGCAGGTGATCAAACAACTCTTTCATTATCTTTTGAGAAAACTATGTTCTATACGGATGATGTTGTTTGGTGGTTTAGAACATAACTAACTTCGATTTTACAAGGTAGGTTATGTTCATTGTTGATGGAGCTTGACAATTTGGGAAAAGGAATGTGAAGCAAAAGGAAATTATGACAGAAGACGATGAGCATTAGAGTTAATTACCATGATGGCAGAAGATGAAGAGATAGACCCATCCATTGCATTAAGAGTTAATTACCTCTATACGTGATTAAGTTCATGTCAATATCAATAAGCTATCAAAAGGTATATAAAATATACAAAAGGTCTATTGCAACTCAAAGGTCCACATAAGTGTGTCAATTATATATAATTTAATAATGTTATTAATTACAGAAAAAATATGGTAGGCATTAGCTATTTTGTTGAGGGTATTTTGGGCAAACAAAAGTTTTTCACTTTTGTTGACATTTAGTAGTATAGATGTTATAAGTACCTCTATAACTATTCTCTACATTGTTGGGATAGTTGATAAATGATTGTATTCAAGTAAGCTTTTGGCGTGAGTGAGTTTGGTAATTGGTTGTGTCGTGTTTTTTCTAGAATAAATAGGTATCTAATAAGTGGACTTTTCACACTTTGCACTCCGAAAGATGTCTCGATTTTCACTTTGTACCTTAAAAGATTTTTTCATATTGCATCACGAATGTCATAAATTGATTTCAATGTGGCTTTTGGACTAACATCCGTTTTAAATTCCATTAAAATTTGTTGCATATGGCACCCACATGTGCTGTTCTTAGACAAAAATATAAACCCACCATTCATATTCTTGGGTGGCAAGTGCATCAATTTTTAACAGAATCTTGAACGAATGTCAATCTGAGGGCCACAATGGAATTAATTTATGACATTTAGGGTGCAAAAGTAAAAAAAAATAATCTTTCAGAGTATAAATTGGGAATTGAGACATCTTTTAGGGTACAAAGTTCCAAAATCCCCCTAATAATTACTAACCCTTCAATGTTTGATTATGAATATTGTCTACACGTCTCAATATTGTTTTGGGAATCAATTTCTGGAGAAAATTTTAATAATTTTTTTGTAAAAACATAATGAGCCCAAATTAATTCTAATTTTTTTAATTGATGTGTTTTTTTAATTAATAGTGTCTTCAGGCAACGACATTAACTAATAATTCTATAATATAAAACAGAACAAGTTTCAATGAGTTTATTTAACGGTCTTAAATAGACTCATCTATGGGTCACCAATATCCCTCTTAAAATCATTCACATTATACCGTGCTTTCAAGCACGAATTACCCCTAATAAATACATAATTCATGTTACATTCGGGTCCGTATCAATACACCTATCTAATGTATTCTGTTGTAATTTGGGTTATTTCTCTGATTTCAGAGCAGCCTTGTTCATAGTTGTCCAAACTAAAATACAAATAAAAAACTTTGTTCACAGTTGTCCAAATTGTTAAATGCTTGTGTCTAGAAAACTATACCCACTTAACCTAAGACAACTAGTGACATTACTTGCAGACTAACAGAGGAAAACATTAGTAAGAATTATACATGTAGTTGACCATAATTTTATTAACGAAAAATTGTGAGCATGTACTTTTTAAATTATTTATTTGTGAGACAATATCTTGACTAAAATTTTTTATAGATAGGTACCTTGACTTGAAATATATTGTAGTTAGGTACTCATTGATAAATTTTTAAATATTTTTTTCACTAAAATACAAATTTCTTTATTTGAAGGCCAGTTAGTTTAGCTGTCTCATTTTTCATGGGATTTGATTAATTATATTAATGATTTCATATTTTAAGGGATTGAACATTACCACGTGGAATATACCTTAACGACTTGGCCCAAATTTTAAAATTTATTTTTTTATATTATTTTTTAATGTTAAACGACACTGATTGTTCCCAAATCTAACAACAATATCACATAATGTAATATATACTATTTAGATTGTGTATGAATCAGTGAATGTAATTTCACAATTTTTTTGTCAGTGATTAAAGTATTAATGAAGGTGTTACAGTGTCATGTATCATTGTAATGCCACATTATAGACAATTTGAATTAGAGTAAAAGGAAGATCGGTTTTAAATGGTGCTTTAACGTTTCTGTTTTTTTTTTTTTTTTTGGTTGAAAATTGAAGAATTTTCTAGTAGATTTTTTTTAATTTGAAAACCCATGTTTTGAGAAATATAGCAGCTGTCAAATTTAATGGGATTGATTGTTGCATGATTTATGACAGTTTCTTTATCCACTCTTTGCGCTAGGTAATTTTGACCTTTTGGGCATTTCTGTCATAAAAAAAATGAATTTATTTCTATACAAAATATTTTTGTATTGAATACTTTTTCACAATTAAGTGGTAAATTAAGTATCAACTCACAAAAAACTCTTTTATCAATTTGGTTTCAGATTTAACATTAGTAAGAAATCATCAGCCTTAGCAGACTATATGCACTTATAACCTAAGACTAGTGAGATTACACACGACCTCATCTAGAAAAAGTATTAGTAACACTCAATTTGTGTGTGAAGAAGATCCAAGCATCAAAATAAGAGAGAGGGATTCCTAGTGTAGAGGAAAATGTGGAACTGCATAACAAATCAAGCTGTCAACAAGAGGAAACTCTGGAGGAAGAATAAGAAGTCCAACTGATCTGCTCTCCATCTTCTACTATCATTTAAATTTTAAATAGATTTTGATTAGATTTTCTGTTGATATTTCTGTTGTACTCAAACTCTATAAAAGAGTAACTTTGTATCAATACTTCTTGAGTGAAATACATAGTTAAAAACATTTTGCATCTGTAGCCTCTACTTCTAAATTTCCTGGTTTCTTACATGGTATCAGAGCTACCAAAAGACTAGCATCTCATCTTTTCCTCCTCTCCTTCCTCATTCACTAGCATCAACAATCCCTTCTCTTCTATCCCTACCATCACTCCAATCTCTAATATTGTTTCAATCAAGTTGACTCCTGATAATTATCCTCTGTGGAAGGCACAATTACTGCACTATTTCTGTGGCCAAGACCTGTATGGCTACCTTGATGGTACTCTTTGTCTCCCTCCCCAAACTATTGATGCTCAACATCCTGATACGGGTTCAATCAAACAAATTCCAAATCCTGCGCATTCTCAATGGTTGTGACAGGACAGTCTCATCTTGAGCACTCTCATGTCTTCCATGACTGAGGGTGTCTTAGCTCAGATAGTCTTTCATGCCACCTCTCATGAGGTTTGGCGAGCACTTGAAACAAAATTTTCTTCACAATCTCGAGCTCGCACCATCTAGGTACGAACTCAACTTGCCAATGCAAAGAAAGGCAGACAATTTGCCAATGATTATTTTTGTTGATCAAAAAATTAGCTGATGAACTTGCTATGGCCGGCCAACCTCTCAAATGTGACGACATCATTTCTTATGTTCTTGCTGGATTAGGACATGAATATGACAACTTCGTATCCTATCTATGCTCGCACTGATCACATCACACTTGAGGAACTATACTCTCTCTTAATTGTGACTGAATCTCGTCTAAACCATCATCATCTTTCTACCCGGCACCACTTGTTGAGGCAAATTTCGTTCAGAAACAGCCGCAACAATTCAGCAATAGGGGCCGAGGTGGTTCTCGAGGTAGAGGCCGTTATAACAACTCTCGGGGAGGGGGTGCTTCCTCCTATAATCGTAGTGACACATGTAATTCTTCTACAGTTGTGTGTCAAGTCTGCGGGAAATCTGGCCACTCCGCAGGCAAATGCTACCACCGTTTCGATCTCACCTATCAAGATCCTCCTCCTTCTCAGACTAAACAAGCCTTTGTTGCAGCGAACAATGGCGGTTGGGAGAATGACTGGCATGCGGACACAGGTGCTACCCACCATATCACACATGATATGGCCAATCTAAATCTAAAGAGTGATGACTATAATGGTACAGATCAACTTCAAGTTGGCAATGGTCAAGGTTTGCATATCTCTAAAACTGGAAATTCTTCTCTTCATACATCATCTCATTCCTTTGTATTAAATCAAGTTCTCTTAGTCCCTCAAATTCAGAAAAATTTACTTTCTGTTCAGAAATTCTGTATTGACAATAATGTTTATTTCGAGTTTCATGACAAATATTTTCTTGTGAAGGATTACTCAAGGATCGTCCTTCATCGAGGCCAAGTCAGTAATGGGTTATACCATTTCTCCAACAAAACTGTTTCTCCTCAAGCCCTTTCAAGTGTTCGCATTTCGTTTGACCAGTGGCATCGTCGCCTTGGTCATGCTGCTTCTCAAGTTGTTCAACGTGTTCTATCCTTCAATAAACTTCCAGTTGATAAAATAAAGAGGCACTATGTGTGCTCTGCTTGCCAATTAGCCAAGAGTCATGCTTTGCCTTTTAATAATTCTACTTATGTTTCTACTTCTCCATTAGACTTAATTTTTACAGATGTATGGGATCCGGCACCGGTAGCCTCAACTACAGGTGTTCGATACTATGTTAGTTTTCTGCATAATTATTCAAAATTCTTGTGGTTCTTTCCAATTAAATTAAAATCTGATGTTGAGCGTGTTTTTCTTCAATTTAAATGTTATGTGGAAAAACATTTTGAACGTAAAATAAAGGCCATACAATCCGATTGGGGTGGTGAGTACCGTATACTTCATAATTATCTTCAATGGCATTGCTCATCTTCTAGCATGCCCTCATACTCACCAACAAATCGGTTCAATTGAACGAAGACATAGACAAATTGTTGAAATTGGACTTAGTCTATTAGCACACTCGAATTTACCTATAATTTACTAGGAAGATGCCTTTTACACTGCAACTTATTTAATTAATCGTCTTCCAACACCCATTCTCAACAATTTGTCACCTTATGAAATGGTCTATAACAAGATTCCTGATTTTTCTTTCTTACGCGTCTTCGGATGTGCATGTTGGCCTAATCTTAGACCATATAACAAACATAAATTGGATTTTAGAAGCAAATCATGTGTTTTCATTGGCTATAGTGTTAATCATCACGGGTACAAGTGTCTTGACTTATCAACTGGTCGTGTTTATGTGTCGCGTCCCGTAATCTTTGATGAAAATTTGTTTCCTTACCAGAAAAATATCTCCTCTACATCGTCCTCAAATTCCCACTTCTCCACACATGTCACCTTACCTTTATATCTTAAATTACCACTGACTGCCAGAACGGATGATATGCAATCCCGAATTATATCATCTGCCACAAATCATAATGTGCCTCTAGTGTCTCACTCTGCAGGAACAGACGAAGGAACACCTATTAGGCATGCTAATTCTGTCTTCTTGCCTGTCATAGTAGCTGCTGAAAATTCTCTATCCAATAGCATACCAGCGGAACCATCTCAGCCCACCTCGGATCCTCCAGTACTACAAGAAAATACCAAAACCCATGCCATGGTTACCAAATCGCGGAACAATATTTTTAAACCGAAAGCTAGCTCTCTTCATTCTACTGATGTAGAACAATCATGTTATAGTGATGCAGTAAAGTCATCACACTAGCGTGCAGCAATGAATGATGAGTTCGATGCTCTTCTACACAATGGGACATGGTCATTAGTTGCTCCACCTCCAAAGGACAACATTGTTGGTTGCCGATGGATATATAAAATTAAAAGACATGTCGATGGTTCCATAGAGCGGTATAAATCAAGGTTGGTTGCCAAGGTCTTTCATCAGCAAGAAGGTGTTGATTTTAATGAGACATTTAGTCCGATTGTCAAGCATGCTACAATTCGAATAGTCTTGTCCCTGGCTATTTCTTATAATTGGCAGATTAAGTAAATTGATATTCAAAATGCTTTTCTACACGGAAAATTGGAGGAGAAAGTTTATATGGCCCAACCTCAAGGCTACATTCATCCACAATATCCTCATCATCTTTCCAGGTTACATAAGTCATTATATGGCTTGAAACAAGCTCCGAGAGCTTGGTTCTCTCGTCTATCTGATAAATTACGGCCAATTGGATTGCATGATAGCAAGGCCGACACATCTCTTTTTATTTGGCGCAAGAATAGTGTTCTGGTTGTAATTCTTATTTATGTTGATGATATTATCATCACGGGCAATTCTGGTACTGCCATACGACAAGTAATTCAGACCTTGCATTCGAATTTTGCAGTTAAAGAGCTTGGTGACCTTAGCTATTTTTTGGGTGTAGAAGTATTGCGCTCAAACGATGGTATGTATTTAACTCAACGTAAGTATGTGGCTGATCTCCTAAACTGCACTCACATGGCAGCAGCCAAGCCATGCAAGAGTCCTATGTCCACTTCTTGTCACCTATCTGCAACCGACGGAGCTAAGTATTCGGATCCTTCTCTCTATAGAAAAGTTGTTGGAAGCCTGCAATATTTAGCTTTTACTAGACCTGATCTTGCTTTCTCCATTCACAAAGTAAACAAATTCATGCATAATCCGTTGGATCCACATTGGCAGGCGGTAAAAAGGATTCTACGTTATCTTAAACATACCATATCAACAGGTTTGTATCTTGGCAATTCGTCTAATTTTGCACTTCAAGCTTTTTCGGATTCTGATTGGGTAGCTGATCGCGATGATCGTCGATCAGTCGGTGTTTATTGCATTTACATGGGTACCAACCTAACTTCCTGGCACTGCAAGCAACAATTTACAGTTGCTCGTAGTAGTACTAAAGCTGAATATAAGTCTCTTGCAAATACCGCTTCCGAACTACAGTGGTTGCAATCAATTTTATCTGAAATTGGCTTAAAGATTCCAAACCCCCCAGTGTTATGGTGTGACAATATTGGAGCCACATACTTGACTGCTAATCCTATGTTTCATGCCCGTACTAAGCACATCGAGATTGATTTTCATTATGTGCGTGACCAAGTTCGAAGAAAGCAACTTACAGTTCAGTTTATTTCTACTCGAGATCAACTTGCTAATCCACTAACTAAACCACTGTCTCCACGCAAGTTCCCAAATATCTTGGTCAATCTGAATGTTCGGGCACTTCCCTTCATATTGAGGGGGAGTGTAGAGGAAAATGTGGAATTGCATAACAAATCAAGCTGTCAACAAGAGAAAACTCTAGAGGAAGAATAGGAAGTCCAGTTGATCTGCTCTCTATCTTCTACTGTCATTTAAATTTTAAATAGATTTTGATTAGATTTTCTGTTGATATTTCCGTTGTACTCAAAACTCTATAAAAGAGTAACTTTGTATCAATACTTCTTGAGTGAAATACATAGTTAAAAACATTTTTCATCTGTAGCCTCTACTTCTTAATTTCCTGTTTTCTTACACCTACATCTCCTCAATACAAGCGTCGTTCAAGCGTGATGGGTCGTCACACTTCAACGCTCACCATTAACAATGAGAGATTTGAATCCAGTAAGAGAAATCTGAATGAGAGGCGATGAGTAGTTATAGATGACGGAGAGAGGCGTGAGATCACTAAGATGGACTCCAGAGGCCGAGTTTGTGATGAACAAACCAGCCACAAACTCGGCCTAGGCTGTGTAGTAATGTGTAATGTGAATGTGCGTACCTATATTTATATACTAGTCATAACTCGTGCATGAAGGCAGGATAAAATATAAAATTTGAGCATCCAAAAAATCAATCCCACTATATTAATTTTTTTTCAAAATATATTAACTACAAATTAATCAAATATTAAATGATTAAATATATGATAGAAATGACTGATGTGATATTTTTAGGGATGAAATATATAAATGATTAAACATGTGATAGAAATGAGTTATGCGATTTGACGTTTGAGTCTGACAAAGAGATGATGGGTGAGGTAAGTGATTAGTGATGGTTTTGAGAAAAAAAATATGACTGGGATAAAATTCAAACACACTTATATTTTATTATATAGATATACGTATAGTTTTGATAATTTATCAAGTTAAGCCTAATTTCATTAACTCGTGTTGGATCCGGTAGCCCGAAATCTCAGATTATTGTCCGAATTAAATTTGGATTGAGGTTTTTGACCCAGGTCAAACCCAAGTTCTAAAAAACTCAAAGCCCTAATTTTTTCTGATTGAGCTTGAGTTGGCCTGTCCAAGTTGAACCCTACTTAGATGGGGCGAACCCGCAGGATCTCTCTAAGGACGATTTTATGTACATGTCTTTATACGATGTCATACATGACGTATATTATTTTTATGACTTTTCAAAACCGAAATTCAGATCAAAATTGTTCAATTTCTCAACCGCGTAACTCTCGACATCATCACATACTAACAAATTATGGCGCAAACTCACTAATCACCTCGCATCATCAAACACATAAGTTAAAATAAATAGCAACAAAAGTTACAATAATTAAAATAACCCTAGTCATAATCAAATCAATTCGAATTACAATCGAAATTAATTGAAATTCAAAACAAAATTCACTAAATTCGCATGAAATCAAATTGAATTATAGTCGTGTAGTGGATTTCTACTTGTGGGTGTGTGTGTGGATGGGTAAGTGCCTTAAAGCTCTTTTTATGTGTGGTTGAAGCTTGGGTATATGAGTGTGTGAGAGACGATGAGGGGAAAAACAGAGTTAACAAAGACAAACCTGCTGAGAGTTTACGTTGTACCATCAGCTTAGTATTCGCAGCAGATTTGCTACAAGTATACTAAATGGCAACCAATAACTGCAACAAGAAAACAACCATAAAGTGAACAAAGACAGCAAGAAAATAGGTTTTTCAAATGGTGGATTGTTAATGCAACAAAAAACATAGAAAAAAACACCCTTTTCTCCAAAGATTTTCACTGCCATTCTAGAGCTTTTTCTTATTGACAGGGATTAGATAATGAAGTCCAATCTTTTTTATATGGTTTGTGACTTATTTCGTTTATAATCATCTTGATCACCTACACGGAAATGGGGCCAGCACAAGAATATTTGAGACCCTAGGCAAAAAATTTAGATGGGACTCTATTTTAAATTCATATATTTTAATAGGTATATTTAATGTGTAAAATTACTTATAAAATAAATACATTGTGTAAATGAATATATTACGATCAAAATTAACTCAAAATTATAAAATAAGAAAATAAAATTGAATAAGTAGACCAGAGTTATTGGGAACAGATAAAGAGAGTAGAGGCTCGCTACGCTCTATGTCCAAAGCTTCAACTCAATCACTTGGACAAAGGGATTTAGCCTACCAAGTGCAGGCTCAGATGGGAGAACGGTATCCATTTTCTGTTGCATTGTATAAGAATATAATACGATCTTTTTTTTTTTTCTTTTTGAATGTGTGTGTGTGTTTGTGTGTATATATATATATATGTATGATTTAAAAAATACTTGTAAATTTCATTTTGATCATTTCACATAACATCTTAAATTTTATATATTCTTTTTTAAAATTTAATCATATAATTTTATGAGACATACACGAATGGGTCTCTAGGCAACCGCCTCACTTTCTTCGGAGTAGAGCCAACCCCAAAAAAGGTGCAGAAAGAACATATGCAAATCTCTTCACTTCAAGGTGAATTAAATGTACTGGCAATTTTATCGTTATACAAAAGTTATCTTAAAAAAGTGATTTTTGATTTGTACGTGTTATTCTTGCACATGAGTCATGCTAATCACATCGATCAAAATTTTCACCAGATAAAATACTGATTGTAGGTATCCGAAACCATAAGCAAGCAAAGTATATTTATAATTCTTCATTATCGTATATTATACATATAACTAAAACTGGCAGCTACGTAGTAGACAAGTGACACAGATTAAAAGGGTCTCCTCTATATGAAGTAGTGCTTTCACACATCCACCAAATTGATCGACACAACCAAAATAAGAAGTGTTTTAGAACCTCCTTACAGATTGGGAAGAGCCAGCAACGAGTCTGTGCCCACATTTGGCCTACATGCATCACATGAAAGTAACATATATGTACGCATTCGAAGAATAACTTCATTTTTCCAACTGCTCTAAATATACATTCATATCTACATGTATATATTCGGCTAAACAAGGAGCGTCTCACAAGGCATTTATAAATAAATAAACATTATTTTCTTTATTTTTCTCCCCCACTTTTTAGGTTTAGGCTATGGGTTTCTGTTGCATGCCTTTTAAACAACTCGTTCCTCTATGATGCTTCTTTTATCAGACACCATCATCTTCACCATTTTTCCAGGGTATTGCTTGCTCTTGTTGTTGCTACTACTATTCTCAGTATCCCTCTGTACTGACCGCTGCATGATCCGGACAGGAATGCCACCCAAATCAAAATCTTCCTTTAACGATTTTGTTAAGAATCTCAGGTCCGTATCTGAGAGCTGTGTCTTCCCACTCACAAAGGCAACAAAAGTAGGTGGTCTGGCCTTCACTTGAGTGAAATATTTGATCTTGGGTTGAGCAGCCTGATCTTTCCAAGAATGCCTGCTCATAACCTGACCAAACACACAAAAAAGAATGTTCACTGCCCAATAAATGCATATTTCACAGGTCTTGTGGGAGAAAATTAGATGATATAGGAATACTGGCCTTGCGCAACCAACGGTTAAGACGAGCTGTTGGCAATCTCGAACACCACTTTTCATATGTGTCAATCACCTGATGCATTATAGCTATCCGACCCTTTCCTTCCAGTGCTGAAACAAATACAACTGGTATTCCTGTGACCTGCTAGCATATTTGTGTCAATGATAGATCAATATTCTATTATCATTCTACAGTTGTCCAATACATGTGTATGAAAAAGGCATGGAAGGACTTAAAAACTTCTCCACAGAATAATAAGAAAATAACTACGAAATCCATGCATGTCAAATGCTTACCAGTTGCAATAATTGGTTAAAAAATATATAAATGTATGTTTAATCCACACATTCAATTTTTACAATTTGCAAAAAGTAATTATGAATTAATCATTTAATATCTACTTGCCTCAGTTTCTATTGCAGTCAGAGGACGGGTAAAGCACTAGTTCTAAAAGAAGTCATCAAAAATAATTGCGTGTGAAGTAGTTCCTGTCCAACAAGGTGTGTTTTAGTGTCTCTTCAGGACACCAATATGTAGTAATTTGTCAACTTGAACACCAATAAACAGATGCTAGTGTTTATGCATTAGCACTTGTGTTATACTAACCAATACCATCAAGCAGTTGATTACCAAGAGAAATCAAGTTGTTAACTATATTCAGCTTATTCGACCATAAATCTTCCCCATCATAACTACCATGATCAATGTTTTAATACTTCAACCAAAGTATCTATTATAATCCAGAACTCTGGGTTCTAACAAAAGTTAAGTAGAAATAAGAGAGATGTTGCCTAGAATATGAACTCAGTTTAGAGAAGCTACAAGTAGACCAAGTTGATAGCGATGCCAATAACTTAATTCTTGGGCCAAATGTGGGTTTGTTTGGCAGTGTAGATATTTCCACCTTCTTCAAGCAGTTCTGGATTGATAATTTAAGATTGTTTCCTCTTTCATTTTTCAATTTTAAGCATCAACATGTCATGAAAAGTATGTTTAGAAATGCAGGATGTTCTAATGCAAAAAGAGTCAAGTGGACATGGCTATAATTGATAAAATCTTCTTAGGAAAGAACCCTCAATGGGGCAGCTACTTCGTTCTTTTCTGATTGCTGATACATCATCTTAATCTACAAAACAGAAGGTATAAAGACTTCGGCACAAGAAAATCAAGCCGAAGTCAGTGAAACCACCTCTCAGCAACCAAACAATTTATTTAGGTTAAAAGTTAGAATTCATAAAGAACACTGATGCAGAATTATTAAAGGGATTTCATTTAAGCAGACAATTCAACCAGGCAGAACCCACCCAACCTCTCAACTGGTTGGATGCAAGATTGGGCTTTCAAAACCAAAGGTATGGAAGACTGAGTCACAGTATAACTCTTTTACCACTAACAGTGGGATGGTTACGATCTAGATTTATCAGGATACAACTCAGTATAAAGTGATAATGCTATCAAAACCCATCGCTTGTACAGAAATATAATAGGGAATCAAGGTAAAAACCAACTTCAATATATCCACTTATGATTGAGAATTTATCTGAAGCTTAAAACTACAAACAATTACAAATCAAAAGTTCACAGGTTGCTTCATCCTCAGCATACGCAAACTATCTGTTGAGTAGCAAGCTTCTTACCAGGTGAACATAACTAGATGCAATAACATTAAAAAGTTATTACACTGACAAACCTGGGGTATAACAGTCTGAATTTCTTCAGGAACTGCTTTGATGACACTCTCATATATCTTAGTATTTTGTTTTCCTCTTAGGAGATCCATCTTGTTTACAATAACAACCAAACCTCTCCCTTCTTCCACGGCACGCCTAGCTATAACTACTTCAGCATGCTTCATGCTCCGCCCAGCTTTTGCAATCTAACAATCATGACATGCAAGACAGCAAGGAAAAGCAGTAGTTATTGGAAAAAAAATATCTCCACAATATTGATGTGGCTACTGCCAGCTCATGAAGTCTTGCATAGCAGTTAAAAGATCCATAAACTTAACTTCTGCCATAGACCCATAAAGTTTTTCCTGTTGCATTTTCAAATTACAATCTATCCATTCTTCCATTGCAGAAGCCAAAAGTTGGTTCAAAAATTATCATACGATTTGGAAAAACAAAATTTTATAGCAAATTGACGTCTTTACACAAATTTATATAATAAAACAGCTCATACTTTGAATTTTATCTCAGTCATATTTTTTCCCCCAAAACCATCACCAATCACTCATATTTTCTCTCTAAAAACATCACATCACTTATTTCTATCACATATTTAGTCATTTATATATTTTATCCCTAAAAATATGTTTTAACTCATTTCTATCATATATTTAATCATTTAATATTTGATTAATTTGTAGTTAATATAATTTTTATTTCAAATATTATTCATATACGATACTATACACATGTTGCAAAAAATTAATATAGTGAGATCAATTTTTTAGACTCTTGAATTTTATATTTTAATGTGCCTTCAGGCACGGATTATGACTAGTTTATTTATAAGATAAGTTTGTCATGTGCACATTGAAATAAAATGCAAACAGATAACGCAGTATATGACGCACCTCTTCGGCATCAAGGACTAAAGCAACAATGTGAGCCCTCATAAGGTGTTTTCTTGATTGCACAATGCTCAACGATGCTGGTCCTTTCTCCTGCTTTGTTCTTTGCAACCAGCCTGCTGTGTCAACCTGAACAAAAAGCACCATACCATGTCCATCAGCGCATTGACAAGGAACACTCATGAACTAGGATAGGCCTAGTATAGTGAAGATGGGGAACGGAAGAGAAACTAAACATAAGAAGAGAAACTTCTCCCAGTTTTGAGAGTTTTGCTTCCTTTTAGTATCTTATTTTGGTTCCTCGTGGTGGCCTGGATGCTGTGCTGTGTAATGAGAGGCGGGAAAGGGGTTTGGGAGTGATGGTGATCCTGATGGATACGTGGGCATGGGTATTCATACATTTCATGAAGTCAGCTGAGTCATATCAATGACTTGAACAATGAATCATATGAAGTGTTTATGTTTACCAATACAAATGGCACAGTGACATCCTCAAGGAAACTACAAAACAGGAGAAACCAAAATTTACCAAATAAATGGTTCTCCCTTCATGTTGGAACTCAGCTCGAACTGAATCTCTAGTCAAACCAGCTTCTGGTCCCACCAAAACACGATCTTCTTGTAATAAGGCATTTAGCAAGGTGGACTTTCCAACATTGGGCCGTCCTACAATTGCCAACTGTACTGGTAACTTAGACTCTTCACCCTCACAGGAGCTACTTTCCTCATGACCTTCATCAATATATAACAAAATGTAAAGCATCTTTTTTCAATACAAGGGTAGCAAAACAACAAAAAAAAAAAAAAGGATAATGCGGCACTAAAGAATGGCTAGATCATAACAAAATCTCACAACAATACAGTCAAACTAATCCTACAACCTATTGTCGCTGAATTTTGCACATCATTAATCTTCATCATGGAAATTTGTTGCATACAATATAGGGAAATGTGATCCTACTTCACCTGTGAAGTAGGATATCATTCTGGCCAGTTTATTAGACAAAGTGTTGGGTTATGGCAAAAAAAAAAACTACCTTTGTTCCCGTCTTCCTGTCAAAGAATCCTCCAACAAACCTTCTATCATCTTCATAGATATGATTGCTAAAATCACCATCTTATTTTGAAGGTGGGATTCTTGTGTTGCCATTGATCAATCAAAGAGCAAGTGACAAACAATAAGAGCCACGCATACACACAGGCTAATTAAGGTCAAGCAACAGGTGATGATACTAATCATTGTCCAGGGCCAATAAAAATAAGCGGCTGACTATGAACATAAAGTAGATGAAGACACGAGATTTCTGGCAGTCGATGCTGGGTAGCATGACAATGAGATGATTACCAATTTGTCTCATTTGTATTAAGTTGCTTCATTACTTTTTTGGAGCTCTAGTAGGCTAGTAAGCCAGCAGTCATGAACTTTAGCTGGTTAATGCTTGATTAGAACCTACCCATAATACATGCTTCAAGCAACTTAGAGATGCCAGTGAAGAAATGTCAAATATGAACCAATCTTGCATCAGGCATTCAAAATGACAGGTTCCAGAATGAGTTAAGTTGCTACATTACTTTTTTGGAGCTCTAGTAGGCTAGTAAGCCAGCAGTCGTGAACTTTAGCTGGTTAATGCTTGATTAGAACCTACCCATAATATATGCTTCAAGCAACTAAGAGACGCTAGTAAAGAAATGTCATATATGAACCAATCTTGCATCAGGCATTCAAAATGACAGGTTCCAGAATGAGGGCAATGTGGGACTTGGGAGGCCACTATGGTTATTTTTCATTTGCTCTAGGCAGATGGTACCATGTTGCCATGACACTGAAGGAGATCAATTGCATCACCCACATTGTAACATGTTAAAGCTCGATGCAACTCCTAGGCTGAAAGGTAATCTAGTCAAAAGCAAGCTAATTCTGATTGAAG
The DNA here is from genome assembly GCA_023539305.1 of Ilex asprella. Lineage (NCBI taxonomy): Eukaryota > Viridiplantae > Streptophyta > Magnoliopsida > Aquifoliales > Aquifoliaceae > Ilex > Ilex asprella. The sequence goes on from CM042189.1 coordinate 30,433,995, forward strand.
CGGGGAAGCTAAGAGCTGGTATCAGAGAAAAAATTGTATTTTAAGATAGATCTCTTGCAATTACATAGGCTTTATGTCATGATCTTTTTCTTCAAGTAAAGACAGCAAGTTCGAAAGTAAATTGCATGGGTAGAAAGCAGCACTTATTTAAAGGTGAAATATTGACCAACACAGAGTAGTTATCTAGATAGCTGTCTTCTTTAATGTACATCAACATTCAAGCTTTGTGGCTTTGAAATTGAGACGCTTCAAAAGTATATTCTACAAATTCTGATGACAGTAAGAGGAATGGGCAGATGAAATTTGAGTTATTCAGTCAAGCCTTATTTGAGCACAGGTTGTGGCATACAAAGCATAGAGGCAGTCAAAAGGAGGTGATAGAAAGGATATATGGATCAGCTATCCTTCAAAACATGAGGGGACCACATGGAATTGGAATAAAGACAGGCATACCAAGGGGGTTAGGTGGCCTTTCCTAAACATATGACCCTTATATTGTGGAATGATCTAAGGGTTTGGCATGACAATTGGTGTGGGAAGACTGCTTTGACCCAAGTGGTCAGGATTTACATCGGACTGTGGAAACAAGGAGGCTTCTCACAACTAAGCAAGGCATGTTTGGTATGATTTGTGGGATGGGTTTGGATTGGCTTGATGAAACCCGGGTTTGATCCAAAGATGGAATTCAACTTTCAATGCTATCCATACCCATGTTTAGTATGCATAGAGATATATGATTATTATGATAATATATTTGTATATAAATAACTATTTTACCCCTTAACCAATTTGTATATATGAAGTATATAAGATATATGGGGGTATAAATATCATTTGTATGTTAAACCCCTTAACCCCCATATGAAACCCACCTCCCCCTTAAGTTTCATGAAACCCAAGTATGTGGGTTTCATAACGGGGCATGACCAGGCCAGGATTCAAATCTTATCCCTACTTCATGGTTGTTAAACATGTGTTTAAGGGGGTTTATACCCTAACCCGTGTTCTCAAACCCTTCCAAACCCCATACCAAACAACCCCAAAGGGACATCCTATTGAGTTTATGGATGGATTTAATCAGTAGAAGTTCCTCCAACTCAAATCAATATCCATCCTTAATCACATAAGACAACTAAACCATGCAAGCCAGAACTAGAGGATGCCTTTTCAGGCAAAGTGTACAAACCAAATAACCAATAGCCCAAATTGGGAGATAGGCCACTTTGGGATAAAACTCTCTCAAAGAAAGGTAAATTTTAGTCTGGAATGGTTTATAATGAGCTGTTTGAATAAAAGGCTGAAAGACGTGGGTTTCCATGGAAATGCATTTACATGCCAAAGTTAACTCCGAGTATTTCTTTCATGGTTTTTGTTCATTATCAAAAGCTGAAAGAGACAAACATATAGATAGAAACATACACACCACAAGCAAAGAGAGAGACAGAGAGAGCTGATCCACACTTCTGGAAGCAACAATATTTTTTTGCAACCTGAAGTCAATACAAGCTCGATAAATGGTGCAAACGGTGCTTATATGCATGAAACAAGACCATAGACTTTGAAGAACTGCTCAAGAGTCAAGAGAATATTATGCAATTGCAATAAATAGAATCCACGGAATTTGTAAAGACAGGAAGAGAATCAATGTCTCAGTATGATTGGGAAAAATCTTCGGGGAATAGGCTTTCTTACCAGTTCCAATGTGAACCACATAATCCTCAAGCAATGGCCTAAGAGCTTCATAAAGTTCTGTCATACCAAGCCCAGTCTCAGCAGACAGAGCAATAGGATCCCCAAATCCTAGCATATAAGCTTCACCAGCAGCAGCATCAAGAGAACCAGCACCATCAACTAGAGATTCAGCTTTATTCATCACCAGAATAATCTTCATTCCAGGTGCACGTTTGCGCAACCACTTTCCAACATCCAAATCCATGGGCTGCAGTCCATCTCTAGTCACAGAGAAGACCAAGAAACAAATTAAATTCAGCAGTTGATTTAAAAATCAATATAAATTAGAAAAGGGCATGATTACGACAATTATACTAGCACACCAGTATACTACAGCACTCATAAACTGTTACAACATTACTGAGAAACTCAAGGAGCCAACTTCTTGATCAGACATATGTGATCTATTTCTATAGCATTAATTCACAGACATAGAAATCCTTGGGCATCCTCAAAAATCCCATATCAGTGAGTAAGTGCAAATTTTTTTCTAAACTCGTACCTGTCTCCTCAAATGCATCCGATATGATTAAGCTTCTTTTTATAAGTCTTAACATTCTTTTTTTCTATTCCATCTCAAGCTTATTCAACTTAATTACCATACTTCAGCTCAGATCTCAAACTAAAGTATGCTCTCTGCTGTAGGTTGTTCTTGAACATTGCATTGGCATATATCTGTACTGGACAAAATCGAATATAACTGCACAAAATCCACGTGGCATTCTTTATCTCATCAGTGAAACTAACCTCGCATCTATAAGGAAAAGCGCAACCTGACACCTTGCCAGCACATTTCCAGTCATTTCTGCAGTTCTGCCAAGAACAGAACCAGAAGAAGCCTCTGCCTCTAAACCAGCAGAATCCAACACCCTGAACCACAATTCACTCAATTTGGCGATCCCTTCACGTATGTCCCGCGTAACATGGTCATTAGGAGTGTTATATACAAGTGCCTCCCTCCTTCGGATCAAACTACAACGCAACAAAACCAACTACAATTACATACAATTTACTTACAAAAATACTTACATAACAACCATATGATACTCAACATTAATAATGGTAACTTAGAGTGGAACTAACCGATTAAACAATGCTGACTTGCCAACATTTGGGCGCCCTATAAGAACTACAGTTGGAAGCTTGTTTACATCAACTTTGCTAAACTCAACCAATTTTTCAGTCACATTCTTGACTTTTGGTACTTCGGTATCAATTATATCACCAAAACCAACATCAATTTCTTCCATCTGATCGCTTTCATCAACACACGGACCAGAAACATTCACCAATTCGTCTTCAGTTTCTTGGGTGGGCAACAATGTACAAAATCCATCTATGTTTTGAAGTATAAAGGTGTGCGAGGGTAAAACTAATTTGAAACAGTTCGAATTCAAATGTCTTTTCCCAGTGCCATTTATAGCGAGACTGTCAAAAACTGATCCTAAGCAAACAAAGATATCATTAAATAAGCATTGAAGTCAAAAGTTTTTACAATAAGAATCCAAAATGACAAGGATGTGTATGTGTAGAAATTTACCATGCTTCGTTTTAACATTCCTGGCACTTTGACTAGAATTTAAGGGGGTGTTTTCTGAGTCTTCATATGATTTTGAGATTGAGTTGTCGACACGGTTCGGTAGACTGGTAGTTCTACAGAGGAGAGCAAAGCCATGACGACTCTTTCTGGCTGAAAGAACTCGAACCCATGAGTGAGACATTGGAAGAGTGAATGTTATGATTAATGGTATCTACATCTTTACTGAAGTGACTCAAAGAACACCCAGTCAGCGAAAAGAGCGAGAAAGTGGTGTTGGGTGGTGAGACTAGCAGTTGGCGGCGGTGGTGGTGATAATTTGTTGACTTTTCGGGTTTGTAAGTGTGAGGTGGCGGGTTAAAATACGCCGCCGTGGACCGTGGGAATTGAGGGGTTTAGGGCTTTAGAGCTAACGACGAAGTTAGGGAAGGCTGGAGGGGCGGCCATACAGTGGCCGAAGTAAGTCGAAATTACCAATTTACCTTCCTCTTTCTGCTTATTTCATTGATCACAAGTCTTTAGGAACAGCCAATGAGGGATATTTCTGATTAATATCTTAGTTTCGGCACGAATAACTTATCTTTGACTAGACAAAAGAAATAATTAGTCTAAGTGCATATAAATTGAACCGAGCACCCCCATCGCTGAAACAAAAAATAAAAATTACAAGTAATGTTATGGTTACTAAATTATTTATTAAAATTTGTATTTCAAATCAGTATCAGTGGTTGGATCAATAGGACCTACTAATTTCTAATATATAAAATTTTAACACATCATTTTAGATACAATATTTAATAAATAAATTTGAAAAGCATAATGTTATCCTAAAATTACTCACCCAAAGCTTAATCTATTTTGTCCCCTTGTAGTAAAGTTCGTGGAGTATTTAGGAAAATTCATGTGTTTATCCAAATTCATTTCGATATTAAGTGGGTTTAATTAATCTATTTATTTATTATTATCTAAATTCAAATTAGCTAATGTTCTGTTGATTTTATATATAGTCTAGAAAAGGACAAATCCTTCACTAATTCCTTGGCATGGGTGTGTTAATTAGTAGACAAGGTTGATTATCAATACCATCATTTAATAACTTAAATAATAATAAAAAATAGATTATTTTTTATTTTTTATTTTAACCAAAATAACATAAATTATTCTTTTATACTTTAAAACAATTGGACAATTTTAACCTTATATTTTTATTTAAAAATTAATTTTTTTATCCATTTGTCAAACTTGTAATTATCTTCCTCACTTTTATAATTTCTTTGTCAAAGTAAGTAACAAATTTAAAACTTCAATTCGTGATGTTGTCGTTGGTTGACATAATAGAGCATGAGAATGAATTCATCATTACTAAGTAATGTTTATTATGATATTTGATTTTTAGAAAATTTATTTCTATTATCATATAATGTCTAATCCCACAATTGTAAGATTGGTTATTTCTGAATATGGGTTAGTATTACTCATTACCATCTACGATTATTTGTTGCCACTATCACTCCCAACAACAATTGCCATCACCATCACCGCCTCCATTTCTTTTTGAGTACAAGATTCAATTTCAAGGTTAGGGTTTAAGCGAAGAAGTTTATAATAAAAGTGACATTGGAGATAATAAAATCAAAGAAAAACAAGACACGAAAAATTAACGTGGTTCGACAAATTATCTACAACCACAAACTTAACTCTCTATGGGTTACATCGATGTATTATTGAAAGTGATTATTTAAGGCTCAACCCTATTCGAGGTACGGGGTTGGGTTTTGAGTCCAAGTTTAAATTCAAGTTCGAACCCTACATTAGGGTTCAAGGTTGGGTTTGTGCAAAAGTTTCTCTTCCAGTAAAAGCGGAAAACCGAAATTCCATTTATTCAGGAATTTTTGAAATACGAACGAAAAAAAAAGGATATTGAGTGAGTAAAAGATGAAATGTAATCTGGAGACAGAAAAAATTTCCATGAAAATAAGTTTGTCGATTACTATGTACAATGGCCTACATGTTTGACCTTTATTGAGGTTTAAACTTTTCTTATTTCCTTGGTCTCTTCATCTCTTTCCCCATTATGGTTTAAACAATTCATATAGTCTTGTGGAGAAGAACAACAATTGAGATTGTTGAAGTTTTTGAAAAAATATTGATAACTTGAGAAAAACGTTATTTGTCCCAACGTTTTTATTTTATTTACCTTTTTTTCTCTCAACTATCTTTCTATGTTTCTCCCAAGTGTTCAATCATTTGCCAAAAAAAAAAACCAAAGAGGTCATATACAGAGCATTCTCACAAGTCACAACATATCTTACCCATCATCATCGCCCTCAAAGCCTTCTAGCCCCCCATACACTATTTGATCGAAACCACAACCAACATCACCACCTCCTCACAACTCTAATTTCACCCACAAAACACAATTAGCCATTTTTTGGTTGTTTGTAATGCTATGTAATCTTATTTACAATATATTTAGTTATTCATGATGTGTGTGTCATATAATTTTTTTGTGTATTGTGTCACTATGATATTTCATTGTGTCATGTATCATGTCAATGTATGCATTGTGACATTGACTTGTAATAGTGTGACATTAGTTTGTAGCAATATGACATTGGTTGATATCAATATGACATATATTACTGTGTCAATGCGAAATGTATTACTGTTACTTATAATAAACACATTGAATAACATACATATAAATTTAAATTTAAATTTAAAATATCCATGAAAAAAAACACTCATAACAACCAATGATATTATATAAGGTGAAAACATATATTTCTCATTATGATGTATAAAAAAACAAATTATACAAATGTGGGTTAGACATGAATGTTTGAATAACTTCAGCTGAATAGAAGAGGAAGATATAAAAATAAAAATAAATTGTTTAATTGCCAGATTTAGGAAACTAAATCCCTAATATAACTACCATAAATTAGGAATAAGAATGTATGAATAATTGATTTGCTATTTCATAAATTAGGAAACTGAATACCTAATATAACTGTCAAATTTATCTCCCAGTAATAAAGAAAAAGGATAATTCGGTAAAAGAAAATTTTAAAAATCAGCAAAAGTGTATCTTTTCACCAAACATTTACATACAAATGTACTTATTTATATAATAAAACAGGAGTGTGTTTGAATTTTATCTCAATCATATTTTCTCCCTCAAAACCATCACCAATCACTTACCTCACTCATCATCCATATGTCAAACTCAAACGTAAAATCGCATAACTCATTTCTATCATATGTTTATTCATTTATATATTTTTTTCCTAAAAATATCATATCACTTATTTTTATCATATATTTAATCACTTAATATTTGATTAATTTATAGTTAATATATTTTTAAAAAATTTAATATAGTGGGATTGATTTTTTGGATTCTCGAATTTTATATTTTATCGTGCCTTCAGGCACGGGTTATGACTAGTATACATATATATTTAATATTGAGGTACTTTTACACAAATAAGTATGAAATGGTGTACTTTTTCACTATTTTCTCATTGTTAACACGATAATTAGATCGTTAATCATGATTTAATATAATCAAAAATCAAAAAGACTTTAATGTTAGTTGTGTTTAAGGTTGAAAGAAAAATGTCTTCCAAAGTAAGAATTATACAAATCATGTAAAATTTTACCACACTAAAAGAAAGGGGAAAAAAAACAGGTGTCAAGTTCTTAGGGAATAAAGAGGACATGTGACATATTTATATGAATAATGCAAGAATAAGTGACATGTGTCTTGTGCGGAAGGAAAAAAACATTAAACCTAGGTAATGGACACTTGTCCATGTGATGTCACCATGGTAATGTTAAATTCTTGGGCACCAGGTAAGTTGCCACTATAAATAGACGCCTAATCAATATCAAAATCAGGAGAAAGGAAAAATAAAGGAAGGGAGGGGGAGAAAGATAAGAATAAGAAAAAAAATAGTGACATATTGGGTTCAAAATTAGATAGTTATTACTATTTTAGCCTCAAATAATACAAAATTTGTGTATGTTTGCTCTTAAAATGGCGATGATCAACTTTATCAATATTCCTTAATAATTTGAGATACGAGATAGTATACAATATGCTTACGTCTTTTAAATATCTTTGCACATAGTGTTCTTTTGATTATTTGAAATTTATACCCCTATTGATACTTTCGACTGATATGAAATTGTAAAGCTTTTGTTAAGCTGACCTGTAGTTTGGGTTAAATATTTTGAAATTAATTGGTATATATACAAAGTGTGTTTGAAGCATAAGTTGTGAAATATGATTGTAATCTTACGGGATGTGATTATGGCCATACGGAGTGTGCTTGTTCAGAATGAGTATAGATTTATATGTCAAAATATTACTTGTCATGTCACCAAGATGAACTAAGTATAAG
>CM042189.1:30451671-30480828 GCA_023539305.1 Ilex asprella
TTGTGACTTGTGACTTGGGCGTCAAGGGTTCAAGTGGCACAAACAACCTCATTGTGTGTAGCTATGATTTTATACATCTAATCCTTCCTAGATTCAACAATTGCACGACCCTCGTGCACTGGGCTATCATTTTTAGAATGTTTTGAACTTTTGAAGAAGTTAATCAATCCATGATCAAAATTCGTTTTTTCCAGTTCATTGTTGTAATAAACAGTGGTCCCCCCCCCCCTATTAGCCTATGGGATTTATTGTGGGGGAAATGTCCATCAACTGGTACTTTTTACTGTCATCTATTCCAAATGCATAATACTGGCTCTGTGATGATGGTTGTAAGTGTAGCAAATTTTGGATGTGGTGTAAACCATTGAAGGCTGTTTGTTTTAGCTGAGTGTTTAGTGATTTTGCATTCAGTGGTTGATGATCCTCATTTTGAGCTCTACTTGGTGACACGCATAGAATGCATTGACAATGTTCAGGAGAAAAAGGAACAGAGAGATGATAAGTTTAGCTGCATATGGGTGGACCATCTTTCCCATGTCTATACCAATAGAGACGGAAATCCATCATGTATGCGTGCTATTGTCTTTAGTCACAGAGTTCAGGTTACTAAATACTAATCGACATTGTCCATGGCATCACTTTGGCTTGTTATCACTGCACCTTATCATTGTTCTTGTCACTTTTAACTTGTTCACTTTTTTTTGAATTTTAAAATAACCATCAATAGTCATTGATTTTAAGTGCCAACTCAGTTACTCTTTTTACATTGCCTTAACCTAGAATTGAACATCTGTCTGAACTTATATATTTCAATCAATGGTTGATTGTATTCTAAATATCAAAAAACAAGGATGGTGTTATTGACATAAATTTCTGCCCTTGTGGAGAATTTTATAGCGCTTCATTCTGTTGTTGGAAACAGTAAAAGTTTTGCTGATGATACAATTTGATGGAATAAAAACATAGATAATCTTTTCTGTGGTTGTTGACGAATGGAAGTAATGGTAATGTATATTCACTGCGTTATTATTCTAGAGCACTTACGTTGATGCGAAAGGGTGTGATATTATATGAGACAACGAAGCGTAGCTCATGTGGTAAGACGCTTCCCCTACAACCGTTAGGTCGTGGGTTCGAGTCACCCAAGGGGGGAGGTGGGGAACCACTGTTGATCCTCATAAAAAAAAGAAGATATTATATGATATCTAGATTTGGAGTTGCTTGTTGTTTCTGAAGTTAGTGATGTTGTTCTTGCAGAGAAGGAGAACCTGTGTCTGTATGGGCTTCCAAATGAGACATGGGAAGTCAACCTGCCTGTTGAGGAGGTTCCTCCCGAGCTTCCTGAACCAGCATTAGGTATAAACTTTGCTAGGGATGGGATGCAAGAGAAGGACTGGTTGTCACTTGTTGCAGTTCACAGCGATTCATGGTTGCTTTCTGTTGCATTCTATTTTGGTGCACGATTTGGGTTTGGTAAGAGTGAAAGGTAATATCTTTCAAACCTGACAAGATATTCTATGTTTACTTGTATTGTCCAATGGAAGTGTTCCACCTTTGTCTTAGAGAGCAATTGTGGTTAGACTTCTGAATAGTGGTGGTTTTGTCGCAATAAAATGTGCTTGTGTCATATCTCCTTATACTAGTTGATGTTGCGGCTCAACGTTTGGAATCCTAATCCTATTTATCACGTAGTCAGGGCACAAGTTTGCTACTATTTATGGTTTATAGATTTTTTTTTCCTTTTCGTGACCCAGCCCTGCCACATCAGAATGCAGACCTTTCAAGTTGCGAAAGCTCATTCTTGCTTTTGTTGTTCTTGTGGTAGTTTTTTATTTAAATGCATGGGCATGAACTATGTCCCTCATTTAATACATTTGTGTACTTTTGGTGCTGCAGTTGACATCAGAGTTTTTTTTCCTGGTTATGCATGAGCTATATTTTGCTTGACATACCTTCTCTCTCTTTCAGTTTTGGTTACCTCAGATTTCCTTGTTATTGCATTTGTTTTTTTTTTTAAATTATTTCTGGACTTTGGGTTCTGTGATGATCTTATTCATCACTAATAAGCCTCCATGTGACAGATATATATTCCCCCCTCCCCTTGCCCTCTCTTTGAGGGGTTACAGAGCTAGTACTTAGTCAAGGTGTTTCAATGTTTTTAAATATATGGAAGCTGTCTGGGAGGTGAAGTATTACAAACATTCTGTGACACTGTTTGGGTAATAAACCAAAGGTGGAATATAGTTAAACAGATTGGAGGAAAGATGACTAGATGAGTCTAATGGTGGAGGATGAGAAATCCTTGATGGCCAAATTAAAGAAAAACTCACTGTCTTAATCCAAGCTATTTTGAAAAATGATTTTCCATGTTGATGGCCCTGCAATTTTTATCATTTTTTTTCGTATTTTCTTAATAGACACAATAGCACTTTGCCCCTTCCTTTTATAGTTTTTGCAACAGAACATCTGTGTGCATGTGTCATTTTTCTGGCAACAATGAGCGAAGTTCAGTTAGGTAGGAGTGATGACCTGTTTAAACTTCACTTTCTTATTCTATTGCTCATTCTTGAGTTGGACCTTTGGTTTCGACACACATTAGTTTGCTTTCCATTTCATCACTGCTCTTTTATTCCAGTAGTAGGAGTATGATGGAGGTACCTTAGCTCTCTTAGTGTGGAGAAGACTTGAATATGATGTAATTCCTGACTAAATGTATGGTGAGCATACTTTGTTGTACTTGTCCATTCCATTATATTACGTGTTGTTGTAATCATACAAGGGTTTAGTTTAGGTGTGAAACATTGTATGACTTTGATACTATGTTAAAGCATCCAACCCAAAACCAATTGGTAATGCTGGAAATGTCCACAGGTCTGATATACAAGTTTGGAATGTGATGTTTTATCGACACGGGGCGAGCTCTAACACTCAACAAATGTAAGAGTAAGATAACAAATTCAGAGAATACCTATTGCACTATGTGACAAACAAAGGTGGAATGAATTATCAAATCGATCACAATAAGTCTTGGTCAAAACCTCTCAAATCCTAGATACCATGAAATCTTATATCAAGAGACAATATATAAAACCCTATAATAATAGCAAGACGAGACTATATGTACTGGTAAATAAATATAAATACATATAAATTCACACAAGTTAACAGAGGACGAAAGAAAATTTTGGGGTGGAGTACTTTCCGATAAAGTAAATGGAAGGACCTTGAAATCAGTTAAGTTGGTTAAAGATATGGTGACCCGTTGGAACATTGATTAATATTGTGCAATTGATATTGTGCTAGTTTTTATAATTATTCATTAGAGCGCGATAATATACTGTTGAATTTTGTAGTACCAGGGTTGGGAGTGCCAATGAGGTTCTCATGTAATATATCTAGTTCCTACAATATCTTCTTGGACCGATAAGTATCTAGTTCCTATAATATCTTGTTGAATTTTGAAGCGCAGGGTTAGTGGTGCCTATTAGCATGGTCATGAAAAATTAGGATGTTTTTGAAGCTTTTAATTTGTGTACACCGACTTGGATGTATAGGAGCCCTAGTGATAGCATTTCACAAAGTTTTTTTATCTTAAAAAGAATGATTGTGAACCTTCTTTAGTGTGTTGTGACTTAAATCAAGATATTTAGCTATCAGATATAGTAGCATTTTGCAGCAAGTAAATGTTGGCCTTTTAGTTTCATGAAATGTTAGTTTTTTATTACAGTTCCAAACCATCTTGTTATCATTGAGCCTTTTGCATTCTATATTGCCTTGCGTCACTAAAGGATCCTCTCACTTCTACAACTTGCATCATTGGGGCATAACTTGATGTAGCCTGACTATTAAATTCCAACTTTCTGTATGCTTATGTTGGTTGCCTTGTGGATATATGTTCTGCAAACCAAAACCAACGTTGAGACACATTGAGCAATGCAACTGGGAAATATTCTTTTAGCCATACAATTTATAGAAGAAGCTTCTCATGTGCTGAAGGAACTAAAAGGAAATATGGCTATATATTATATCTTAGTTTATAGTTATTTCAGGAAAAAGGTCTTTCACACTCAATTTGTTTCTTTCTTTTCTTTTCTATTATTTTTTTCCCTCATTCTTTAAACTCAAAGTTGATTTTAACTTTTATTGGCATTTCTAATTACAGGAAGAGGCTTTTCCAGATGATCAATGATCTCCCAACCGTATTTGAACTTGTGACCGGAAATGTAAAGCAGTCAAAGGACCAGTCTGCCACGCACAACAACAGCAACAAAAGCAAATCAAGTGCAAAAACGGTAAGCTGTACGGCTTAACATAAACTTGTCATGTTTCATTCTACTTGCTTTCTTATTGGTTTTAGGCTCAAATCTTTCATTGTCTTGTTGCTTCCTTTTAACAGTCTCGACAACCTGACTCCCAGCCAAAGGCAGTAAAGATGACTCCTCCACCAAAAGAAGAGGATGAGAATGGTGAGGAGGAGGAAGAAGATGACGAACAGGGAGCAACACTATGTGGAGCTTGCGGAGATAACTATGGGACTGATGAATTCTGGATTTGCTGTGATGTGTGTGAGAGATGGTTCCATGGAAAATGTGTAAAGATTACACCTGCCAAGGCTGAGCATATCAAGCAGTACAAGTGCCCTGGTTGCAGTAGCAAGAGGGCTAGAGTTTAAATCTAGATTCTGAAGTTGGAGAGCAGCCAATCAAACTGAGCATAAAAGGTCTAGAACTTGTTGGTTTACCGTTTCACAATGAAACAACTTAAGAAAGTGGCCCCTATTTAAGGTAGTTAGAATGCCTGCTGAAGGGATTTTAATTTCTAATTCTCTCCTGCCCTCAACTTTTGTCTAAATATTATGACATTTGTGTTTTAGAAGTGGCTGGCAGACATTTATTTGTTGGTGCGTTTCTTTTTAGATTCTGCTAAAATGCTTCTTCTGTTGTGTTTTGGTGCATTTAGTTGGACTATTTTATGTTCTGAACTCAGAATCTCATGTTTGTTCTTGCATTGATTCGTTCAATTTCATTGCTATTCTAGCATGGTGCAACAACATGCCCAACATGACTGTTGTTGGTACGTCACAAACGTCACCCCTGCAGAATCACAATGTATGCAGTTGAAATTATTTTTAGTATTTTGATTTGAAAATTGTTGGCAATTTTGAGTTGGCCACTACAGCAATTTAAGCCTCAAATGAGTACACTCTTCTCCCCTTTCTTTTTTATTTTCAAGTTCCCCTGATCATTTTTTTGAGACATTTATCCTTTGATTTTGTGAACCATATATTCGTTTCCAAGTGTGGGTAGGAAAAAAGGATCCTTTTGTGAGTATACAATATGTTTAGCAGAGTCTTCCTTTCAGGGGTTTATGACCTCTTCTGCTGGGACCTGCGTAGTGAAATTCAGCACCAGGAGTTTGACAGGGTTAAGCAGAACCTGGCAACCGGAGCATTCGAAGTCTCATTCTTGACAATCTCATGTTGATCTGTCGATCTTGGAAAGCCAACTAGAGTTTGACCCTCAGTTGTATTCTTAGTTGTCTCCCTCTCTTTTTTGTTCAAGAGATGGACTAGTTTGCCTTCCCAAAAGTTTCACCAAGTGGAATGTCCAACTTTTCGAACTTTTCTCTTGGGGCTGGTCACTATGGTGGCTATTAACCCTGCACGGTGGTCTCACTTGTGCTGAGGAGTAGTCGGCTAAAAGCATGGATACCCCAATAGCAGTGAGAACAAATGGAAGAAGAAAACCACATTCATCCTCCGAAGAGAAATAAGAAATCAATGACCACTCGTGGCGAAGGAAAAACAGAACAACGTTAGAAGTCCATGCAGGCGTCTCATGGGAGGACGAAGGAAGCTGACATAACTGCTAGGGAGAATTTGGTAAGCGAAAGTCATAAAGAGTTAAAATCAAGAAACTAAAAGTTTCAATCCAGGTGGAGCTTCATGTAAATGTCCAAAGTGTTCAATTAACTTCCTGGATAACAACATTTCAGCATCAAACCAGAGCAGAAGAATTCACAAAACTCATTCAGAAGAACCGAACCCCTCAAACATCTCCTTTCTTTTTTTAATTTGTTTCCTGGGAACCCATGGCATTATGTTATAGTTCAGTCTTCCAACATATAGGTAAATAGCAGCTATGGGCTGCAACAGAGACATCATCCCTTGGAGTTCTAAATAATCTCATAACAGTTAACATGTACCCAACTCGAGGTTTGAACCAATTGCATGGACCTTTTTGTCCCGAGCTTGTGTTCCCTGGATTTCTAGTACTAATCTAGACTGTCGGATGCCACACAAACATGTCCAGCCCTCTCGCACAGCTCACCGCAGAGCATCTAGACATGCCACCATCTCCACCTGGTAACTTGAAGCTGCAGCAACAGATTCAGTGCCTGATGCTTTCTTGATTCCATGCGTGTTGTATGCTACCTAGACAATACCAGTCCATTCAATTACCATGCTTCCAAACGTCATCAACACGAAGCAGAACAATATGGTGAGTATGGTATCAGTTAAAAACAAGCCATTGAGTTGATTCGCTTCCTGGAGGCCCTCCACAAACTCACTCAGTCAGGACCCCTTTAAACAGCTCCTATCAACGCTTTTCCCCTCGGTAAAATTCAAGAATGAAAAACTCCTGCACCATGAGTAAGCTATCATATTATATTCATCGATCAAAATGTTAAGAGGCATCATTACTTTTGTATCCTCACTAACTTGTGGACCGAAGTAGAACTTGTTAAAACAAATCACTGACATCTACAAGGTTCATTTCTTCCACTACTTTTAGTTAATCCTCCAGGAAAAAGAAATCAAATCGCCAGCATTAAACTTGCAGCAAATACCATTTTTCTGGCACCAACCACGGTACCTATTGCGTGGCACCAATGCTTCTGGTTTTCAATTGCAAGGAGCAATAGTCTGTAACTCTTTGCATATTCGTAACTCTTTGCATACTCTTACCAATAGTCCTTGCAAGAGCACACCCCACTGTTGAAAGAGTGAAATCTATTGTTATCCCTCACAATGATCTCCCTTCCCTCCAACCTTGATATCATCTTTATTGCCAGATGGCAATCCCAGCATACCCTTAGATTCTTCACCACCCTAATCACTGCTCCTGCTTCACTAACGAGAAGAGCAAACGCAATGGCCAATTTCTCACTATGAGTGCCAACCATGTCTTCCTTCTCTTCCTCCTCAATGTCTCTCAACACACAGCTCTTATCAGCTATGTATCCGGCAATCCTCATCTTCTTTTTCATTTCCGTCAATATTCTATAAATATCTTCTGATCGTTCATGTGACTGATCACCTACGATGAACTTATGCATCCTACCACCATATTCCACCCAACTCCATCCAGTAGTCTTCTTCACTCCCGCTTTTCTCATTGCCCCTCTGACCTTGTTGACATCTTCCCATCTCCCTAGCGAAGCATATAAATTTGAAAGTAAAACGTAATTCCCTGAATTTTCTGGTTCTATCTCAAAGAGCTTGTTTGCAGCAAGTTCCCCAAGATCAACTCTCTTGTGAACTCGACTAGCATTCAGGAGTGACCCATATATTCCTGCATGAGGATGCATTGGCATTTCTTCAATCAAACTCTTTGCTTCGTCAAGTTTACCTACCCGACCTAACAAATCAACCATGCAAGCATAATGATCTGTTTCTGGAGCTTTGATTGATTCAAATACCTTTTTGCCTTCTTCTAGTAGGCCTGCATGGCTGCAAGCAGTTAGAACACCAATGAGTGTTATGCGGTCTGGTTCAATACTTTCTTCTTTCATTTTGTACATTAGTTCGACTGCTTCCAGACCATGGCCATAAGCTGCAAACCCTGTGATTAAAGTGTTGTAAGAAATCACATCTCTTGTTTCCATTTCTTGGAAAATTTTCTTAGCATCTTTCATGCTTCCACACTTCGAGTACATGAAAATCAAAGAGTTGTATACAGAAATGCTCAACTTAATGTGATTTTCAGTCAGGGTTTTCGCAGCCCAATTGCCCAATTCCAAAGCCCCTAGATGGCCGCAAGCCGAAGTTACACTCACCATAGTCACCTCATCTGGTTTTGAGTCCTTGGTTGTGATCATCTCTTTGAACACCTCAATAGCCATTGCTGATTGCCCATTTTGAGCATAACCAGCTATCATTGAGTTCCACGAGACAACATTCTTTTCAGGCATCCTATCAAAGAGTTCTCTGGCCGAACTCAGATCTCCAACCCGTCCATACGCCGAAATCATCGCATTCCATGTGACAGAATTCCTACACGCACCCAACTCATCAAAAATCTTTCTAGCAACCACAATGCTTCCACACTTTGCATACATGTCAAGAAGTGCTGTCTTGACAAAATAATTCAGCCTGATACCCTTCTCATCAATCATTTTAACAAGTGATTCTGCAAGGCGAGGATTAGCATGCAATGAACAAGCGGAAATGACAGCAACCAAAGTTGTCTCATCAGGCTTAACACCAGCATTCATCATTTCATCGAAAACATTTATAGCCTCTTCAGGAAACCCATTCTGGGCATAACCCGATAGCATTGCATTCCATGACACGACACTTTTCTCAGGCATTTCATAAAAATATCTCCTCGCACTCTCCAAATCTTTGATTCTTGAATACCCACTAACCATTGCTGTCCAAGAGATCACATTCCTCTCAGGCATAATACTAAACAGTCTCCTCGCTTCAACTTCATTTCCCCTCTTCCAGTACCCCGATATCATCGAATTCCAATCCACAACATTCCTATCACACATTTCATCAAACAGTTCACGAGCAGTCTCAATAGGACCATATTTTGCATACATATCCATGATTGAATTGCGTACATAACGGTCACAACAGTGACCCATTTTCAACAAATAAGCATGGAACACAATGCCGGCATTACCAGCCGATTTTATCACTATTGGGTATACAGATGCATCGGTCTTTGTATCGCATTTTTGAATTTGGTTATAGAGGGTGATCACGTCATTGTGGGAACCCAATTGGGAGTAATATTTGAGTAAGTTTTTGTAGACAAAGACATTGGGTTGGTGGGCCAAGTTGAAAATGAGACGGGTGTAGGGTGGTGGTGCGTGGAGGCGCGTGCATAGGCTGATGAGCAATGCCAACCACTGGTTTTGGTGGTGGAGGGAGGTGCAAATGATCTGTGCATGGAGTTGTTTGAGGTGGTTGAGAGTGGTGACTTTCAGAGCTATGTTGTTCAAATGTGACATGAGAAGTACCCTGTGATTTGGACATTAGCTGTTTTGTTGCTAACTAACTTAACCATCCCCTGTGTTGTGTAAATGACCAAGTTGCCCTCTGGGTTGTTAAGGCCGCTTTACAAAAAATATCGCAATCTAAACAATTTAAAAAATATTGTAATTTGATAAATTTATTTCAAAACTGTCATAAATTAATACTTAATTAGGTATAACTCGTGTCTGAAGGCACGGTGTAATGTAAACCAATCGATTGATTTTGAGAAGTGAAGAGTGAAGATCTGTGAGAGAGAGAGAGTCAGTGAAGAGTGAGGACATGATGCTAAAATTCAAGATAAATGATTTTGAGAATGATGTTAGTAGTCATTGGATAAATCTATTTGAAACCGTTAGATAAATTTATTAAAATCTGACTTGTTTTATATTATAAATTCTACTAAAATAACATACCACCGATATCAATTAAGCTCGAGAGCTATTAACGAGAGTCAAATCAGGACATTGGAATTTGTCATTCCCCCCAAACTAGCTCAAACTAGAGAATTATTTGTGCAGGTTTACCTTCTTGCCTTTATTTGGCTATGATTTTTCTTTATGTTTTTCGAGATGGAAATCTTGTTTACTCTCTGACAAATAGGATTTGAATTCCAAATTCTGAATACATCTCGATAGTCGAACAGAGAAAAAGAGATTCAAATTTTTTATACATCTTGGTAGCAGAACAAAAAAAAAGAGGCCGGACTTAAAGTGATGACAAGTATTCATTTTCTTAAATTATTATTATTTTGGAAAAATTATTAATAAGTATTATTTTTTCCCACAAATATCCATTAAGTCCTATCATTTTTGTTTTATATCAGTAAAGTTCTATTCTTGATATTTTATTTCAATCAAGTTCTAAATTTTATTATATTTCAATTTTATCGTTACTTTTTAGTTACCAAAACTCTTTTACTCTTTTGCATTTTTACAATCAGTTAAGAGGACAAAAAACCATTGCTTACAAAATTAACATTGAAACCCATAAAAAAATTCAGCTAACATAAATTTCATGGCAGCATGCAAAAAAAAAAACTCACATTTTCTTATTTTCTTATTTCATTGGGGTACCCAATTTAAAGCCGGAGACAATATTTGCTGATTATTTAATAAAATAAGAAAAGGTTAAAAAAATACATTGATATTGTGTGTTGATTAATTCCACTTTAATGTCGTTATCCATTTAAACATAACAACTAAAATAAATTCCTACCTTAAACACTTTAAATCCAACATAAATTAATAGAATAATTAAAACCACACAGATGTATCAATAAAATCTATAATATAATAAAATTACCTTAATCGAAGTAAGAAATAGCTTATTGTGAGCAAGAAAACACATCATATAACAATTGAAAAGTCTCAAAGGTGTGCCGCCGCAACTGACATACCAGAAAAAAAATTCTAAGTCACATAGCAATTGAAATGCCATAAGAGTGTGCCACCGAGTTAACATAAGAATGCAAAAGATGTTGACAACTAAAAGGTAAAGATAACATTGAAATATAATGGAATTAGGTCTTAATTGAAATAAAATATTAAAAATATGACTTCATTGATAAAAAACAAAAATGATAAGACTTAAAGATGTTTGTAGGAAAAAGTAATACTTATTGATTTTTCTATTATTTTTTTGCAGTCCCCATAAATTACTCATTTCACGTTTAAGTCCGAAAATAAAAATGATAAGACTTAATAGATGTTTGTGGAAAAAAATAAACACCTTTCTCAACTTTAATATTTACCTGTCTCAGATAAGCCTAAAGGAGGGTTTAAAATGGAAGTGTGTGGATGCTACGTCTGCACCAATGAGTGGAGTATTCTTACACAAGTTTGTAATGATTTTGGGGCAAACATTGATTTATAGGGGTGGCCTTGAAATGGCATTAAAGAAAAGGTGTCTCCAGGGTGATCAAGTGGTTGGTGGCATGAACTGACCTTATCTTATGAACTCCTTTCAATTATCTCATTCCAATTGAAATTATTAACCAAACACCAAACGAATGCAACAACATATCAACAAAAAAGGTGCATCTCAGTTGATAGATTGTGACAATGTCATGTCTCATTGGTCCATGCACTGCATTCCAATCCCCTAGTGACTTTGTAATATCTCGGATCTATATTCTATAATATTTTCCTGTTTAGGTTGAGTTTATACGACTTTAAAACGTGTTAAAATTTAAAATTTGTTAAGCCCTTAACACATATTTCATCAAAATATGATACAATACTCCTCTTATGAGTGGGACCCGTCCAACCCGAGGAGATATCGGATTCTAGATATGGCTCTCACCATGCTATTTGCCTCCATTCCTCCGGACCAAGGTGTAGAAAGAGTACACAAACTATGTGAAATTTGCACTACGATAACTGTCTCTGATATTATTTGTAATGGACCGCTTTAGGCTAAACTTGAACGGTCTTCAATTATGATTCAAAACTTACACTTACAAAACACTTTACACATATTTGACCAAACGATATAAGACTAGATCAACATGGTCATTAACCAAGTTCTTTCTTTTGTCTGGAAGCTCCTCAATCTCCCCCACTCAGTAGCTTCATTATTATCCTTAAACATCATGTTTCAATCACTCATGGCCCTATTCCTGAGTCATCTTTGCTGCATTATTGTGGGTGCTTGTTTTAGTTGGATGAATCCATGTCTGATTAAAGTCAATGATATTTAACAATTGGCTATGGACAGCTCGACATGCTTTGTTTTTTGCATGGTTCTTAATCAATTGAAGAAGAAAACATTGTGATCCAAAAGGTTCCACCAAAATAGCAGTAATAATGCCACAAGGGTGGCGATGACAAGATGCTTGTTGCTTAACATATGTTTTTTTTAGGAAAATACTTGTTTTCGAAAGACATTTATCCATGAGAAACGTCCAAACCACGTGTTTATTGCACTTATGGTTGTAACATAACCTTTGAATTTATATAAGCAATCAACCATAATTCATGTACGTCTATTGAACTCGTACCTCACCTTTTGTACGACTACCGAACCAACCCGTTCTTGTTTAACTTCTAAAACTTGGACAAAAGTGATGAATCGAAGGGGAATTTGATGCCTCATGAAAATATGCTCTTTTTTTGGCAGCAAACTTTGGATAATTTATTTCAACTTTCATCTTTAATTATTCTCTAAGTATTTTTCTTGGTGTGTTTTATATTTGCAGGAGCGGCTCAAGAAAACTTGAGGTCTGTGACATTTGTAAATTAAACATTTTTTTATTTGTTTGTATTACTGACTCTCCAATTTTTTCTTGTGATATGGTCAACATTAAATAAGACTTTATTAATTTTAAAATTTTCGTTACTAATATTTATTCATTTTTTTTGTATATTTTGCATTCAGGATAGTTGTTTTGCGTGTTTAACTCTCATCATGAATATTTTTTTATTATTATTTTGTTGTATTATTTTATTTTTTCTTATTCTTTGGGATCTATTAATTGTTTATTTGTAGGACTTTAACTTATTTTTCTATGACATTTAGTTTGGTAGTAGGAATAAAAAGATCATTTTGAAATTCAATTATTTTAAATTTTTTTTTTTAGAAAGATTTTTCATAACCAGATGATTATTTTCTAGTTGTCATATTTATAATACATAATCGACAAATTAGTTTTAAATAACTATATGGTATCTATAATTACAAAATATAACATGAACTTAAAATTACAAAAAATATAAAAACAACACAGTTTGATTTGTTATGGTTATTTGCAACATTAAAATTTGATATTTTAGTTCTTTCTTAGTCAAAGTTTACAAAATTAAGTGGGCTATATTATGTGGGTTTGATTTGATGTATGATTTAAGATAAAAAGTTGCAAGTGTGTATGAGAGAGAGAAGAGTTTTGCTTTTACTGTTTTTATTTTCGGTAAATTGAAAGGGGGTACATCAAATTGGAGTTAATTGTAAAAAAGTACAGAAAAAAATGTAAAAGAAAAAAATCCTTAATTTTAATTCTTATTTGTGTCCAAGTACATAATTTGAAATTTTTAGATTTTTCTTTGACATTTGTGTCCTCTCTTAATTTATGCGATTTATTTTTTGAAAACTGATTTTTTTTTAGATTAAATGTATGCATTAAAAATCTCCCAATTTAATGGAAGATTTGATCCTTCCATTTTTTTTAGGATAAATGTATGCAATAAAAATTTTCTAATTTAATGGAATATTTGATTCTTTGATTCCTCCGTTTATTTTGAGAATAAATCAATTAATTTGAATTTTAAATTTTACAACAATATCTTTTGTTATCTTCTTCTTCTTCGGTCTAGAAGTCATTTATCAGTGCAAGTCTGAAAACATTTTTTCATCTTTATCATTCAATCTAAGTAATTACAAGGTTTGAATTCATGACTCCATTAAATTTATGTTTGTCATTTTAAAAGTGATTATTTTATTTTTTAATATGCGAACACCATAATAGTGTAACAAAACACTTACACAAAATATTGTACTATTACATTTTGTCAAAAATATATTTACATATAATTTCATTCAAATAGTCCATCTCTGTTTTGAATTTGTTACCATATCCACAAAATCATTGAAGGCCGCTTTTGTTACAGTGCATTGTTATACTATTTTTGTTATACTATGAGTGAAACACAATTAGTGGTTAGGAGATACACATAGTTTATTCACACATAATGGATTAATATGGCAGAAACATCGTATTTCACACAGGTCAACGATCAACTTTCAGCAACTGGTTATGATTTTCAAATGTCGAACTTCGTACATATTTTCAAATGGCGAATAAATCTTCAAAAAATAGATGTTGTTGACAATCTTACATCAAATGGGCTTAACAGTAGGATTTTTCCTTCAAAGATGAAATCATATAGATGTTCAGGGAACAATTTTAGGTCTTATTGCTGAGGAAGATGAAGTGATTTTTGGAAAGGAAGAAGAAGCCCAAACGTTTTTTGAAGATGAAGCATTTCGCAAACAAATATTCTTAAATTTCAGCGGTTAACCATTATCATTGTATATCTAATTAACTAATTAAGATATATTTCTAAAACCGTTTTAGGAAAGTAAATTTTAGGATGAAGAGATGGAGAGATTCAAAAATAAATGTCCCTAAATTTCAGCAGTTAAGATAAATTCCTTGTTATAGTTTTTTAGGAAAGAAAATTTTACAAAATGGGCAGTTACGTATTTGTTTCTCAGCGATGTACTTCTTTCCAAAATATTTTTTTTGTGTACTTTTTTACAATTATATCTAATTTGGTGTATCGGCTTCCATATGACCCTTTTGTTTTATTACATTGAATTTTAGCCGTTGCAACAAAATGTGTGGACTGTATTTTTTAGTCCAACTATTGAATTAGAAATTTAGTTGTTAGATGTACACTTTATTGGGGCTTTTTATAGAGTTTATATAATCACGCATTTTGAAACTTAGGTTAGATTACACTGTACATTAAAAAATATGGAGTCTTCTTTGTAGTTTGAGCCTAAAGCCCCTGCTTTTTCGATTACATTGTTGGGTCGGCCCTGTATATTTGTTATCTCGAAATGCCTTTGAGCACCTTTAGGTGCTAAGGAACGTGTCAATTTTACCCATTGACACATGGGAGCTGAATTCAGACTAACACGAAATTGAAAATGACATAATCGACTCACACGGATAATAAATTGATTGAATTATTTTAGACACGATTAATATATTTGTCTGGTATTATATGGAAAAAAAAGTAATTTATTATTGTTTTTAATTTGTCTACATAAAGATAATTAAATAACTTTTTATTAACACGAACATTCACAAGCGCACGAAAAAAATCAAATTGACACCATCTAAAAATAACATGACTCAGAATTGACCCCACACGAATTATCATTGCTTAGTGCTATGACATATTATGCCCTGATTATATAACTGACAGAGCCCCTAACAAGTCAAAGACTGCATGTGACATTGCATTTGTTTGTAGGCAAAATCACTGGGTGCCCATCTGATAACAGCATACAATACTCATCTTTGACTAATCAAAGTCTACAAGACTCAACTACCGTTCTGAAATAAAGTTTATTTTCATTGAATGAGGACTATAACGAATGTCAGGCCAATCCAAAGGACATTATGTGAAAACTTTATCTACTAGAAATTCATCCTTATGGGCCAAGTAATATTCTCTCTATAAGTCATTGTTCTCAAAGTTGGTTCTTTACTTGACCATCTCAAGGAATGTTTTGTCCTAATCTAAGTGTTGCCCTGTATAAGTACTTAGAGTTCTGAGACCTAAACATACATATCATATTATTTTATAAAATATTGTAGGTTAAAGTGTTGTGGCAAAACCAAACAGGCGAAAGAGTAACTTGAGAAACCGAGGAAGTTATGTGAAACAAATATCCTCACTTGTTTTAGATTGGTAACTCAAAATTCGGAGACAAAATTACTAAAGAGACAAAAATTATAAGACTCGAACACGCATGACAAATATATAATATTCGTAATAAATATATTCACTTATAACATGCATGATTCGGCGTCTATCCTGTAAGATGGATAAGTATGTCAATAAGAATAATTAAAAATAAATTTATAAGAAGGAACCAAATCCATTTTGGAAAATGATGATTTGTGAATTGATGTTATGATGGTTGACAACCTAAATTGTCTAGTTATTGAGGGAGAGGGGGAGTGATAAGTTCCAACAAAGACACTGTTGAAGGATCTTTTTGACCAGAAAAACACCTTTATTTACAATGATGTTTATTGTAATCATTGATTAGTTTAAGGCATAAACCCCGGCTTTTTTCACCTTCTCCTGTCTCTTTCAGTTTAGTCTTGGGCTTCCACCACTTCTCCCCACGCTTGTCTGCTTGCATATATAGATATGGAGATAAGTGAGAGGGACATGAGCATGGACCTGGGCAAGCATGGGCTACCTAGAGCACCTACCTAGCTTGGAGATTATGATGGAAACAGCTTCAGTTTTGGACTGCATATTGCTGTATCTATCAAGTTTTTTCTTTAATCAAATTACAATATCAATAATGTTATACATAGACCGTCTTTGGATGATTTGTGACGATAGTGGGATCCACTAATTTAACTGTTATTATTAGTATTGATTTGGTATAAATAATCAATAAAGGGTTTAGATAAAAAAAATCAAAAAAATAAAATAAAAAAATCAATAAAGGCTTTAGATCACCACTGAATCAAGGGAGTCAAATAATATCCGATAGGTATTTATGAGACACGTTAGTTAGTGGAAAAATGAATAAAAAAAATGAAACATATCATTTATGTGATGAGAATAATATTATCGTTTGGACTGATATCTTATTGGTGTTTATTCTCTATCTCGACTAGTGTTGGTAAGTTTTTCTTCTAAATAAGCAATGGTATACAACGATCTATAGGAGAAGAGAATTCGAATTTGGTAAGTGTCCCACAAGAACATCTTTGCACCCGAGATAAAAGCAGTACTATGTTGCTCAAACTAAAACCCAAATTTCTCATCTCAAATACATGCGCACCACCACCACATATATCATTTTGTGGGTCTTAAGATATAAGTTTTTTTTATTACTAGATGTATGGTGTATGTCTGTGATATAATTTTTAAATTTTGGTTTGGACAACATAGCATTATAACTCGATTGGTAGGTTGGAATCAACACTCGCTTATGTGGCAAGTAGTTTATCAAGTTTTTTTTGTTCCGAAGTGTCCTAGTACACTTGTATGTTTGGCTTTGTACATTGCAGCTAAAAACAAGATGTAAGTACAACATTTGTTTGTAGGAGACAATGATATGATAAAGATATGAATCTATAACCTTGAGATTGAATTCTACCTTTCTTTGGTGAATTTAATCATGATAAATTCAAATGCATGCATACAACTCTTGATGATTTAACATTTAAATATGCTTCTTGTCTTAACATTCTTATTTTATGTGGAAAAGAAACCCAACTTTTTTTTTTTTTGGCTAATTTTCAACTAGATCCAACATGTTACTCTTCTTTGACTTACCAAATATATTCCATATTTGACATTTATTATTAAATATTTTTATGATCACCTTTTATTGTTTTTCCTAATAAATGGTTATTTATATGATACGGTAAAACGGGTCACGCTCCTTTCTAATTTTAAAAGGATTAAAGGATCTTCTATTTTTTTTATAAAAAAAGGTTGTTAGATTTATGCCTGTCAACAAATACAATTGATTGAAAAAGGTTTGAATTTTTAATTGCACTTTTTATTCTTAAAAATTTCAAGACTTTCACTTTGTACTCTTAAAGATTAAATTTTTCACATTATATCTTAATGTATCAAAAATGTTACGATGTAACCCTTCTATTAGCCTTTCGTTAGTTTTTCTTCCAGTATCAATGAGCTGTCTTCTGACAAAAAAAATAACGGAAACTAATATAAGGGTTCACATTGTAATATTGTTGATACATTGATGATACATTATACGAAATTTAATCTGTAAGTATGCAAAGTAAAAAACTTGAAAATTTTAAGGGCGTAAAGTACGAAAAATCCTTTTTAAAATAAAAACTTAATTGTATTTTCCATTTAATATAACATTGATATCACATCATAGTTGAAGACATTTTTTTGGAAGCGGGAGACTTGAACCATTGATCTTAAGAAAATAAAATCTTCACAAGGTAACGAATATCATTGAACCAAAAATCAATTGATAGTCATAGTGAACAAGTGGTATTATCAACTAATTGTAGAATACTCTATAGACTTAGTAGATCCCTTATTATAATAACTTTCAAAAATCGTAACATCTAATAATTAGTATGTTGTTTTATTATTGATTGGTTATATTAAATATTAATAATAATTTGATATTACTGATATGGATCCAGCTATGGTATTAAAAAAATATTTTTTGACATCATATCTCTATTTTTCATCTAATAAAAATGAACTACATGTTAAGTTGGTTTAATTTACAATTTTTAGGGCTAATCTCACTTTGCACCCCTAAAATATTTTGAATCTCAATTTGTATCATTTAATATTACAAATCTCAATTATACTCTCAATGTTATAAATTGATAATAATGTAGACCTGACCCAGACTGTTGTTACATTTCATCAGAAATTAAAGTACGTGAAGTACAAGTGTTTTAGGTATGAGGATGAAGTATGTTCATTGCTGCAGATTTTATGTGTATCAAAAATAATATTTCATTAATAAGATAGAAGTTAACTCTATCATGTGCAACTCACATGAGACACCAACCATATGTAAACTTACATATATGTTCATGTTCAAAACACTTATAATTTATGCGTTTCAATTTATGAAAAAAAATTAAAAAATAGTATGAATTAGTTCTACATTACTATCAATTCATAATATTAAGAATACAAATTAAAAATCAATGCATCTTTTGGAGTGCAAAATAAGATTAGCCCCTATTTCTACGATAACCGATTACAATCGAAGCCAAAAAAATTTAACATTATAACTTAGTTTACGTTTGTTATCGACTTTTTTTTTTTAAGGTATCATTAACATTTTTCATTATTACTATGTTGAATATTTACTCAAATTGAAGAGAACATCACGCCGTAAAAACAATTTACATTGTAATAATAAAACAGTTAAGGAGGTAAACAAAAGTGGATCCAAATCTTTTTCATTATTCTTCACTCAATGCATATCATCTACCATTAATACACATAAAACTTACCATTAATTAGTGGATTTCTAGATGATTTAACGTTAAGTGAATTTAAATAACAGTGTAGTAAAGAGGGTCTCAATCCGACAAAAGTATGAAGTAAATCCTAGACAAATGCAAAGAAAATAACGTAAGAATCTATGGGAGCGTGGAAGTATCTCGGGTTGGGCGGGATTGGAGGGAGTTTCCATTTTCATGGTTTTATTTTCAATTTCCATGAAAATGATCATACTTTTATAGATACAAACACCCATCCACCGACCGCCTAATCTCTCCTCCATAAATCACACCTCCATTTTCGCCTCTCATCTCCTAAAACCCCAAAACTCTCTCTCTCTTTGTCGTGTGAAAATACACGTTAGTCAGATCTGCAGGTCTCCACTGACTAATCTCTCCATTCTCTATCTCTCTTTCTCTCTTATGTGTGAAAATATACATGCTAGTCAGATCTGCAGTTCCCCACTGATCAATCTTTCCATTACCCACCATTTAGTAAATGTGATTTGAAATATACATTGGCAACGCGGAGGTATGAATGAGGTTTTTCTGGGTTGTTTGGACTTACTTTGATTGTGAGTCTTTTTTCAATTCCAGGCTAGAAAAGTCAGCATGTCAGAACTGCGTGGCCGCGGCGGAATTGGTGGTGTTGGTCCGAGCAATCTGCATTTGAAGAAAGAACTGACCCAAATCCGCAAGGCGGCGCGTGTGCTTCGTGATCCCGGAACCACCTCCTCCTGGCGGTCCCCACTCGGCTCCGCCAGATCCGCCATTGCAAACACGGCGGCTTCCTCTTCCGCTACCAACCATTACCATCATCACCACAAGAATAATGATAACAGTAGAAATAACCCTTTTGATAATTTGTCGGAACAACTTTATCAGTTGCCATTACGAGTTGAAAGTTTTAGGGGCAATGTGACAGAGAAGAAGGTGTTTCTGCACAATTGGAGGACTCGAAAATCAGAGAGTGAAAGAAGTGCTGCAACGCTACAATCGGAGGATAAGCAACGCCGAGAGAATCGTCATGGTCAAGGTGATGATGAGAATGATGACGGGTCTTCTTCGGTTCCTGAGGAGAGTATTGAGGATAGCCTGAGCGATGCCCAAAATGGTGGTAATGATTCTAAAAGTGATACTTACATAACTGATAGGTATGCTTCAATGATTTCTAAGTGTAAAGATACAACTCTTACACCATCAATTAGGAGAATAGTAAAGAAAAAATCGAAGAAAAGTATGCATTCTAATGCTATTTCGAGGCACCATCAAGAAAAACTTCAAAAACAGATTGTTCTCAGTAAGAGTTCGAAAGGGGTATTGAAGAATTTACCTGCTTTGGGTTTGGGTCGTGACGATTCAGTGAGCTTAGTTGATCCTTCCGATGATACAGAAGATTATTGTAACTCAGAGGATTTAAGACGGGTTTCGGCGGCCTCACAATTGCTAACATTGCTTAAGCATAAGAATTGGTCTCATTCCTCGGCCAATTGGTTGAGGAATAGCAGAAAAGAAGAGTCATCTTATTCGTATAGCACTCCGGCATTGTCCACCAGTTCTCATAACATATATGGGAATCGAAACCCGAGCAATGCTGGGTCTTGGGATGCCACAACAGGGTCATTCAACGATGGGGATGATGAGGTGGATGGGCAGTTGGATTTGCCGGGTAGGCAGGGATGTGGAATTTCCTGTTGGTCAAAAAGGTCAACGCCAAAGTATAGAGGTGGGTGTGGGAGTTGTTATTCTCCATCGTTTTCTGATACTTTGAGGAGGAAAGGGAGCAGCATTTTGTGTGGAAGCCAAAGTATGTATCATCGAAGGCGTCGTGGATCATCCTTGGTGTCTAACAAGAGGAGACCTGTTTCTAGGACTGCTCAAGGTCTTATCCCATTGCTAACAAATAGTGGTGATGGCAGAGGTGGGTCATCTATAGGAACAGGGAATAGTGATGATGAGCTTTCCACAAACTTTGGAGAGCTTGACTTGGAGGCCTTGAGTCGGTTGGATGGAAGGAGGTGGTCATCAAGTTGTAGGAGTCAAGACGGGCTAGAGCTAAGAGTCCAAAATGGTGAAGGAGATGAGCAAAGTACACCGGAGAATATCAGGAGCCTAAGCCAGAAGTATAGACCAATGTTCTTTGAGGAGTTGGTTGGACAGAATATAGTGGTTCAATCACTTATGAACGCAATTTCAAGGGGAAGGATTGCCCCTGTTTATCTTTTCCAGGGTCCCCGTGGGACTGGAAAAACATCAACTGCTAGGATCTTTGCAGCTGCTTTGAATTGCCTTGCCACTGAAGACACTAAACCCTGTGGCGTTTGTCGGGAATGTACTGACTTCATTTCTGGCAAGAGCAAGGATCTTAGGGAAGTCGATGGCACCAACAAGAAGGGAATTGACAAAGTCAGGTACCTTTTAAAAAACATTTCAGTTGGCCAGCCATCGGCCTTTTCCCGGTACAAGGTGTTTGTTGTTGATGAGTGTCGCTTGTTGACTAAGAAGACATGGCTGGCATTTCTTAAGTTTCTTGAGGAACCACCTCCACGTGTTGTGTTCATTTTCATATCGACTGATCTGGACAATGTGCCCCAAAATGTATTATCCCGGTGCCAGAAGTACATCTTCAACAAAATCAAAGATGGTGACATTGTGAACAGGTTGAGGAAGATATCCACGGATGAGAATTTAGATGTTGAATCAGATGCATTCGATTTGATTGCTTTGAATGCAGATGGATCACTTCGTGATGCAGAAACTATGTTAGATCAGTTGAGTTTACTGGGAAAAAGAATCACTACATCTCTAGTGAATGAACTTGTGAGTTTGCATTTCTTTTGCTTCTTCACATTGTCAACTTCAAGTCTTCAACCTGAGTTGATTACACTTTTAATATTTAATTGTTCCTGATTGGATTTGAACTGTAATATCCACATTGTAGCTTAGGTTTAAAGCAAAGATACTAAGTAATTCTTTTGCGTTTTCTACAAGATCAAATTGATATTAGCATATTATAGCAATCTTGATGCCTCAAAAATCATTGTTGATCATTTTATTGAGTGTTCCAAACTTGGTTACTTTCTTTTTTGTAGGTGGGTGTGGTTTCAGATGAGAAACTACTGGAACTTCTAGAGTTGGCCATGTCATCTGACACTGCTGAAACAGTAAAAAGAGCCAGAGAGTTGATGGACTTGGGGGTTGATCCAATGGTTTTGATGTCACAATTGGCGTCCCTTATTATGGATATTATTGCTGGAACTTACCACATAGTTGATGGCAAATATGATGATTCATTCTTTGGGGGGAGAAGTTGTAAGTACCACCTACCTCACTCTTCCTATTTTCTTTTTTCAGCATGAAGTTTCTGCTGCACAAAGATGGTAAATTTATATTTAAGGATGCATTTGGTTGCTCAGTGATTATTGATAACTCCATTGGGTTCAGTGAACCCTATTATCTCAAAGTTGATGGTGCAATGGAGACCACCTAGGCAATATGGAAATGAGGTATCTTGTGGAAGATACATGCAGGGAAACTCATTTAAGCGCAAGCAGAAGAATAATGGACCCTTTTGGAAGCCTATGTAGTGCCTTCGGTGTCTTTTGTGCTCGACATCAATCTTATAAGTCGAATACTAAGTTCCATGAAACAATCATAAGACTAACCGTGCTTTATGGTACTAATAATTGTGCAACCAGGAAAGATCATATTGAGAAACTAAGTGTATCTAAAATATGGCTGTTGAGATAGATGCCAAGAAGGATAGAAGAATACATTTTGAAATAGTAGAAACAGTATCAATCCGAACTAAATAAAGGCATAATCAAATTAAGTTGCTTGGACATATTTATAGATGTCTGAAGATTGCAACATTGAAGAAGAGTGACACGATGATAGATATAGTGGGGATTAGGATTTTGGAGAAATAAATGGTGGGGATTGTGATTTTCCTTTACCATATCCTTATCTTGTTAAATTATTCTGAAATCAAGAGGTTTCCGTTGCAAGTATGTATAATGTATCTTCTGTTCAACGGGGCATGATTTCAATTTATTTAAAGCGTTGGATGATAGGGAAGTGGAAATGTTGTAATTTTCTCTTTGTTGTCTTTGATCCAACAAAACCCACTAGTGTCGGGATTGGATGACAAGAGGTTGTGGGTTATTGACCCTCTTAGAGTTTTTTCATGTAAATCTTATTTTCATGTGTTGATTGATGACCCATCTACGTCAATTTTTTAAGCCCCTTACATGATTTGGAATGTTGAAGTACCCGTTAAGGTGCAGTATTTGCTTGGATTGTGGCCCACGGTAAAATAAATACCTGTGATTCATTGCAAAGGAAATGACGAAATATTTGTCTTTCTCCTCAATGGTGCATTATGCGTAGGATGAGTTGTGAAAATGTGGATTACCTTTTTATCAATTGTCATGTGGCATCATAACGGTGACATAAAGCTTATGGAGAGTTTAGTTTGAGGTGGGTAACTCTAAGAGCTTGTGGTTTGTGATTTGAGATTAATTATGTTATTTTTGGGAAGGGATGTAAGGCTTCCATACTGTGAGAATGTGTGGATATGTAAGGAGTAAGCTTATGTTTTTTGAGCGAGAGGAGCATTGTTTTGAGGGAGGGAATACGTGGTTTTGTATTAGAAAGAAGTGGCTAGCCCTATGTAGATTATTTGGGTGGATGGATGAACAGGAATAGAATAATTTTTAATAGGATGAAAGAATACGCCAATTTTTTATGGAACAAAAATAAGTTCTTGGCCTCCTATTGGGTGGTGGTATCTAAAGAATTTATGGACATGCCATTCTTAGTACAGTTTTGGATTGCGGCATGTAGCTAGATAATTAATGGTAAGCGGCATGTAGCTAGATAATTAATGGTAACGGTCTTGTCTTTTAATATCTGTTTTGTTTTTCTTTTGGTGGATTTCTTGTTCACCTTTTGTTTCTGGTACAATCGTTCATCAGAGTGCAAAATGTTGTTAAGGCATTTTCATCTATTTAATGAAAAGTTATGTTTCTTATCAGAATAGAGACTTAAATCAACGTTGAATTTGATATTAAAAAAGGATATGATCATTTGTGATTTAACTGAATATGACCATTGATAGAGCATTATGATAGAACAAGATCCTTATAGTTAACCCCAAATAAAATTAGTTAAGATTTTGTTGAGTTGAGTATATACTTACATTTAACTCAAAGTTCGTTAGTCAAAGATATAGTAACTTTGGTTTCATTATTGAATGGTCCTAGGTTCAATTCTAGCCATGCCTTTTTAATCAGTAGCTTTAGATTAATCAACAAATTGTCCATTTTTTGGACTTTTGTAGGTCTTTTTTTTTTGCTATTGGGTGTCCAAGTTTATGCTGATTACTCATTTGAGTTCAGATTCTAGTTACCATAGTCTAAGCGGATTTAGAGCATGTTCTTTGAGGAATAACGACGTTGACCTTTAGGGGGTATGGAAAGTGTTGAACTTGAGACCTTTTGTAGGTCCTTACTTGAATAATGTAAGGTTTCAATTTCTTATTTTAATCCTGGTGTTAAGTTCAAGGTTTGGAAACTTAACAAAATTTTGAATCCGCACTAGTCACTATAACGAGTTATTTATCAAAATGCAGTAGTTTTAAAACAAATTTTCCAAAATACGGTACTTTTGAATTTATTTACTAAATTACAACATGTTTTAAAAACGGAGTAAACAACTCCGCTTTTGTTAAAAAACGGAGTCAATAATCCCTCTTTTAAATACAAAATTATTGAAACATTATATGATTAACAAGAAAAACGTGTTTAATAACTACAATTGGTTATTAAACACATATTTCTTGCTATTTTACATGAAGCATGGTTATCTTGAATTGCTTTGAGGACTCTCCAATTCAATATATTTGCTTGTAAATACAAAACTGCTCTTGATGCTTTGGATTGTTGAATTTCAAGTTTGATATTATACGTGAATGCATTAATATACTCAATAACAAAGAAATGTTACTATATGCATCTCTCTCTCTCTCAATTGCAAGACAGAATGTGCTTCAAAGTGTCGATCGACATGATTCGAACAATTTGTATTGCATTCAACATATTGTATTTTGAGACCCATACATGTGACTCTGATGTTATGTGTGATGTGGGTATGTGTATGGGTGTGTTGGCAGAGGGTGTGGTTATGGGTGAGTGAGTGCTCTGAGTGGAATGTGTGGGTGTTGTGAGGGTTTCGGAGAAGAGAAAAGGGGGAAAAGTCGTCGAAGTTGGAACTGGGTTGCCGATCACCGGAGAAGAAAGAGGGACGTTGGTGGGACTTGAAAAAAGAGGGAGTGTAAGATTAAGGTGTAACGGGTGAAGTAGAGTGAGGAAATTTTGGGGAGATGAAGACAGAGAGAGACTTGTGTTGTGTGCATTTGTGTGTGCTTGTGTAGAGAGTTGAAAACAAAGAGAGGAAGAGAGATGAAGACAGAGAGGGGGGAAGAAAGTGTGCAAGTTTCTGTGTTATTTTGGATTCTTGGTGCAACAGGAAAAAAGCGTAGTTAGTAAATACGTTTTTCATTCGTTAATTATATAATGTTTCAACGATTTTGTATTTAAAAGCGGGTTGTTAAACCCATTTTTTTAACAAAATAAGGTTATTGACCCTTTTTTCATTTATTTATCAAAAGCGGGATTATTGACTCCGTTTTTAAAAAGTGTCATAATTTGGTAAATAAGTTTAAAAGTACCGTATTTTGGTAAATTTGTTTTAAAACTACTGCACTTTGGTAAATTACTCTTACTATAACTGGGTCATCTATGACATATATTTATTCTAGTTATCTTATCTTACCATTCCTTTCCTTTCATTACTTTCTTTCTTTCCCTTTTTTTTGGCTGTGGTTTTCAACATGGTGTGCTCGTATAGCATGATAAATGTTTGCACCACAAATTCCTTTTGATTTTTGACAACATTGGACTGGGAGTCCAAAGCAATCATCATAATATCAATGATAAGTTTGCTGGATCAAAAAGTACTCTACTCCCTCTTACGGTTTTTATCAATGTTCATTTATTTAAGTATTTCCTTATATATAGAAAAATGTTGGCCAAGTCCCTTCACTGCTTGATTTTGCAACTTAACTAATTATTGCTATAAATGCTTGGGAGGTATTGTACAGTGACTGAATCAGAATTGGAGAGATTGAAGCATGCTTTGAAGCTGCTTTCCGATGCTGAGAAACAACTAAGGGTTTCAAATGAACGTTCAACATGGTTCACTGCAACCCTATTACAGTTAGGTTCTGTCCCTTTGACAGATCCTACTCAGGTGGGAAGCAGTAGGAGACAGAGCTCTAAGACAACTGAGGAAGATCAATCTGGTACTTTTAGAGAGGATACTACCCAAATGCAGAAGCCTGATGCTCACTATGCACCTCGAAAGTCAACTCCTCCTATGTCCTGGCCTAAACCAGTTCACCAAAATACAACCAATAATGAATATCCGCATTTCATAACAGATGGGGTCAGTTTCACTGCCAAGTCTACTCACAGCGCTCTGGATGATATATGGGTGCGATGCATTGAAAGGTGCCATTCAAAGACACTTAGGCTGCTGCTTCATACTTATGGAAAACTTGTGTCAATCTCTGAAATTGAAGGTAACATATTTTTTACCATGCTGGATACATTTTCACTAGTAAGGCTCAGTACAGAATGCAAATTTGAAGTTCTAGTTTGGATCACTTACTTGACTGCTTTGCTTATCAATCCTTTAGCTGTCACTCAATACTTGCTAGCGTCTTCACAATGTTTAAGTCGAGAAATGAGGTTCTACCATTTGCAGATGCATTTTCTACATTGAGCCATTTTATTGTGATTTTTAGATGACATCTATTTTGTTTTCACATATGATTAACATGAATTTTGAAGGGCATTTCCAACGTGGTAAATTATTTGCTTGTTCACTCACAAGCTACATCAAACTGGATAATAGTTACCCAAGTGATTATAGCGATAAGACAGCTTTTAGTTTATATCATTTTTCTTTATAATGTTGCTTAAACTGATAAGTGTCAAGCATTAACCATTATCAGTTTGTGACAAGGTTCAAGTCATAGGTTTCTAAACTGGCGCATCTCTGTTTATTCCCCACACTGTAGCAAAATTTACTTGTAGGCTCACATCATTGCCGCATGTGGCAGAGCTCTATGGACCCCTCCTTTGACTGTTCCCTTTCTCGGAGGTCTTACATCTTCTTCTTGCAGGTGGTTTTGTTGCTTATATTGCCTTCGGGGATAGAGATATCAAAACCAGAGCTGAAAGGTTCCTTAGCAGTATTACAAACTCGTTTGAAATTGTTTTACAACGCAATATAGAGGCTAGAATTATATTTTTGCCAGATGGTGATACCTCTATAAACAGTGCAACCCCAGCTGTGTTACCAGATTCGTTGGGTCCAAAGCAGATGGAAACAAATCGTCCAATTAACATGGTAAGAAAAATTATTTGCAACAATGCAATAGATGATAATTCTGAGCTTGATTCACATCCGGAGCCATTGAAGTTATCCACAGGAAGCTTTAATGATGCTGAAGCTAAATCCGCTGGACCCAGTGAATCGGCTGCTGAAAATACTAAACTGACCGGTATAAAAGACCGGAAGCCAGAGATTCCAGTGCAGAGAATAGAATCCATTATCCGAGAGCAGAGATTAGAAACTGCTTGGTTACAGGCTGTGGAGAAAGCCATCCCTGCAACAATGAGCAATTTGAAGCCTGAGAGAAATCAAGTCCTGCCTCAAGATGGTATCCCTTACCATAATCAAATGGAATCAATGAATTCCATGGATTTGTCGTCTAAGAATTGGCAAGATGAGTTAAACCATGAAGTCAAACTTTTGAAGATTAATGATGCAAGGTGCGTGCAGAAGGACCAGCTTGGTCAAAGGACTAATCATTACCCAATGTCACCAAGTTTGTTGCATGATAGCGGTTTCGTTGCCAATCTCAGCAAAGAGAACATGTGAGTTATATACCATTATGATGTTTGTGAAAAAATATCAAAATCGACAATTGCTTTTGTGTGTACATATCAACATCTTTACACCCAAATGGATATAAAACTTCACACGGCTTGGAACTCAGTGCATTGACCAGGTATACTTGCTTGCTCATGCCCGTGCTATGTTTTGCTCCATATGGTTTGCAATCTAAAATCTTGATCTCGAACATTAAACTGTGAGTATACATATTAAAAGATTAATAAGTTTCATCATTTGATAAAAACAAATTTCCCACTTTTGCTATGGTAAGGCTTGTTTAATTGCTCTGCATTAATATGAATCAATTAGCAGCATATTGTAATTGTAGCAGAAGATAGCATGGGTCTGGTACATTTATAAAACATGGCTGCTGGGCTTTTGTGCTTTACGATACTATTTTCTTAAACCAGTTCCACTATTGATTCCATGTTAATAAAATTGTGATTAT
This sequence comes from Ilex asprella, assembly GCA_023539305.1. NCBI lineage: Eukaryota > Viridiplantae > Streptophyta > Magnoliopsida > Aquifoliales > Aquifoliaceae > Ilex > Ilex asprella. The sequence goes on from CM042189.1 coordinate 30,480,121, forward strand.
GGTATGATTTGTTAGTCTATTCATGTTTTCGTTTTATAGTTTATTTCATGGAGTAAAAACTGTTTGTCACACATGTTTAAAGAATGGCAATCGAAGTACTTTCCATTCTATTTCATAGATGTAATTTAGTTGTGCTTTGTTTTTTTATGAGATTTGAACAGTGCCCAAATGTGGTGCAGTTCATTTGAGTTTTGCTTAGGTTTTGAAATTACTGAAGTTTTTCATCACTAATTAGGATTTCTTTACCCTTTTCTTCAATAGCACTGTGTTTAATGGATACTAATATTCAAATTCTGTTTAATCACAATAGCTAGTAGCATTCAAAAACTACATGTAAATCTCAATGAATCAATGATGTTCTGGAAGGCCTACCATGTACAAGGTAGTTTTTCTTTTCAACTCTGCCACTGACACAATATGTAGAGTGGGGCGTCAATGGACTAAATAAGCATAACAACTGTGAGATCTATCAAGATGTTAAACATGATATAGTTTCATGCTGGTTAATTTTGTTTCTTTATGAACCCACTTAGTAATTCATTCAAATAAATGTTTAATTTTACTTGATTGATGAGTAGGATAAGAGTCACTTGTGTATACATTGCGTAATATTCTTTAGATCAACGGGCCTTTGGTCTAATGGTACTCTTCTCTTTGTGAATGCTTTACCTTCTTGAGGTCAAGGGTTCAAGTCCCCCTCCCCTTTCC
>CM042189.1:30485828-30506220 GCA_023539305.1 Ilex asprella
AGAATATTTTAACTAAAAGAGTGTTTTTTATATGTGTGGGAACTCAATCCCACATCGACTAAATATCCAAAAATACTTGAGTATCTGTATATATATATATATATACTAGTGTTATCTAGCATTTGAATTAAAGAGAGATCTTGGGACTCTCACGTGCTCAGGGGTGAGACTAGCGGAGAAGATACGAATTTCACATGGATGTGCCTAGTCCACGACCCGGGTAGTGGGTTCCCTTGGCTCGCCTAAAAGAAATAAAATATTAACTAATATTAAACCCACTTTTTAATATTTTGTTTAATTATTTTCTGTCATTACTTCTATATTAAAATTTTAGTTGTAGAATACAAAAAACCTCCAATGGCTAGTATTCTAACAATTATATTTTTTGAGTTATTATCCAATTAAATATAGAAGTAATTATAACATATTAAACACATATATTATTTGTATATATATATATACTCACACATATTTTTCAGTATAGAGATATACAATATCATATCTACTATATTCTTACAAATAAGTTTCTGGGCAATATTCAAAAGTGTGTGTGAAGCTTCTGCTTTATTCGATTGTGCAGATTTGAGTGAAACAGCAGTCAATAGGCTGGGCTGTTGTATCTTGGGGACGACGCGTTACTACCTTATGCACTGTGATTCTTTCATAAAGAGATGTGAATCATTTTAAGAGAGCGACCTAGTCCGCGCCTCACCTTGCCGTTCACTTTATTTGATCCAATTTTTTCAACATCTTTAATAAAAAATCATCAATTTTGAATTAGTAGTCTTTCATGTCATATTCACTTCAAACCTTTTTAATTGTTCCCAAAAGTCACAAAGACTTTAACAACCTTTTCAATTGCTCCCAAAAGTCACAAAAACTTTAATAATTTCTTATTTACTACTTAATGGTTTTTTTAAAAATAAATATTCCATTATTTCCAACAATATGTAGGTCTGTATTAGTAATGTTATTGGTATTGAAGAATGTTTGGATTGAGTTGATGTTTTTAAGCAGATAGATGAAGATTGAATCAATGTTGACTGTTATTGTGCTTTTATAAGTTGAGAATTCAAGTTTCTCATTGTAATATTAGATAGATTAAGTTTCATCAGTTCCAATTTGGTGCAACATTGAACATATTAACTAACTATACCTAATTTTCTAATCACATCTAATATCGTTGGATTAACAATAAATTCCATTTAATATTGAAATTCCTTATTAATACAATGACATATATATATATTTGATCAATATTTAGTCAACAAATTTAATCCTTCTTGTTGTAAAATAACTAAATTGATTGAACACAAAACAAAGAATACTAAACCAATATGAGAGCAATATTTCTAAACTCTCTTCTTTCTATATTGTTCTTTATATTTCATTGAACATAAGGAGTGCCCTTTTATAGACAAAGAAGAAGATGACGAAGAGTTGAAAATTCAACTCTCCCACTACCTTATTAAATGTGGTAACTATTTGTGTATTGTGTGGTCATGTTCAAATACTATTTGTTACTATTTATATATAGTAGTCATCCAATTTAATAGTATTTACAACTCTCACCGTTGGATAGCTATTTACATATCACTAGGGTAAAAAATCTAATTTTGATAAAATCGTTGGAATCCTAAGCATTGCCTTGTTAAAAATCTTGCTAAATAAAACCCAGTGATAAAAAATCTTAGTGAAGGAAAAAAGGGTACAAGTCTCCCCCTGTTGAAGGCATCCATTCAAAATGATAATTGTTTAGCTTGATAGATCTTTGAGATGCCGCATTCCAATTTGGTTCACTAATTTCTAGAATGTAGTCAGTGAGAATGATTTAGTGAACAAATATGTCATATATGCTTTGTTATGTTACCTTTAATTTATCATTCCTTGAGCTATGTGATACAAGTTATATTGTCCTCGTATAATATTGTTGGAATGCCTTTGATTGAAGATAGTCCACTTTGCTCTTCAATATGTTGAATCATAGAGCTTAGCCAAATACATTCTCGACTTGCTTTATGGATGGCTAATATTTCAAAGTAATTGGATAATGAAGCAACCATCGTTTGCTTAACCGATTTTCATGATATAGCTGTACCACCATAAGTAAACACATATTCAATTTGTGGTCAAGCCTTGTGTGGATCAGAAAGATAACCGGTATCAGCATATCCAACTAACTGCGGACTTTGGCCATTCGCGTAGAATAACCCTATGTCCACTATTCCACGAAGATATCGTAATACATGTTTGATCCCATTCTAATGCTTTCAAGTTGGTGTTGAACTTTATCTTGTCAGTAGGTTAACTACAAATAATATGGCTGGCCTCGTATAATTTGTTAAATACATTAGTGCACCAATTGCACTGAGATATATCTCATTATCTAATGAGTTATATAAATACGCAATAACAACATCCATCAAGCGCATATCCAGTCTTTTAGAGTCTGCAAGATCAATCAAAAAACTGAAAGTGATAATGTCCATTACGAGAATGTTGGGCCAAGCCCAAATGATCCAATCCATATGGAAAGTCCAATCTTAACTAAGAGCCCAACCTTATAAAGACCCACCAAACCTAATAGGGTCTAAGTCCAGTCAAGCTCATCATGGAGCTACATCATCAGGAGAGCATCCAGGAGCCTCACACTTGCCGCCTTGGAAAGAGTCAACCCTCAATCACCTCGCCCGTTGAGAAGAAGTCGTGAACTCCGCTAGAATAGATACTTAGTTGCTATTGAGTCGCCCCAATCTGTTAGGGGGCGACGATAAATTGTAAGTTCCACCAGCACTTGGGGGGCAAGACACTCAACTGAGCACATACGTCCGCTCCTTCTCTAAGCTTGTACTCTCTATTCTCCCTACCCTCTTGAATTAATAAAGCACTCGGCGACCCTAGCCATTCAGAAGTGGATGTAGGTCATGTTGACCGAACCACTATAATTCTCGTATTCTCTCTCTACCTTAATTACTGCATTAATCACTCATACTTGATAGGTGGTGTGCAAAGCCAGTTTGTGTATCATCAGATAGAATACGTCTCCTCGTAATTAATACCAGGTCTCTGTGAAAAATATTGTGCCACAAGTCGTGCCTATAAAACCTGACAAATTTGAACTTTTTGTGCATAAGGGCAAAATAGTCATTTATTATCCTAATGTTTATTTGAGATACTCATTATCTAGACTTCAAATGAGGAAATGGATTTCGCCGTTGGATTCGTATCGCAAAATCTAGTCACCCTGTCAAATTTTGTCGAATTTTGAGATAGTCGGACTTTTGCACGTCTTCGAGGTGACTGCGTGGCGATTGACATTTTAAAGGTCCTCAAAAATAAATTTTTGAAAATTTTCTTAAAATTAAATTAAAGTTCAAATAAAATTAATTTGAACTTAATCCGAGGTATAATGAATCATTTCAGGACGAAAAACGGAGCCGAAAGTCGAAAATATGCGGTCCGATGTGGACCACACATTTGTGCCTATAAATACCCTCTTAAATAAGCTTTTTAGGGAGAAAAATATCTCCCCATCAGCTGTAAGCAACCGTCCAAGAGAAGAGAGAAAACAAAATTTCATCTTCAAGCTTCCCGCTTCGATTTCGGGAGTTCCGTCGGTCGGAATTCGTCGAATCAAAAGGCAAAGTTCATCTCATCGACGAGGGCTACGCGTACGTACCAAGAATGAAGGATTTCATCGAATATCCAAGAGTGAATTTTGGATAAATCAGGATCTTGAGGTGATCTTAAAGTATAGTCTTCATTTCAAGCTTCAAGAGGTAGGGTTCCTCCTACCTTGGATTAATCTTTCCTTAAATGTTGATAGTTTAAGGGTTTGATATATTTATGCACATGAATAGACTTTTATATGTATATAGAAGTTATATGTGATTGACATATGTAGCTTTTAAATTGATATATTTGTATGTCTATGTAATGGAAATGGAAAAGTGAGAATAGAAAGGCTTAAGCTAATTGCTAGCTTGGTTTTGGGTATGTGGAAGTTACATATGATTGACATAGATAACTTATGTATTGATATATATGTATGTTTATGTAATGAAAATGGAAAAGTGAGCATAGAAATGACTTAAGCTAATTTGCTAGCTTGATTTTGGTATGTGGAAGTTACATGTGATTTATTATGTAACTTAATGAAAATTGAAAGCATGCTATGTGTTATACAAATTATGCCTTGAAGGTGTTTGGTGAAATGCCTTGCGTGTTTGGAAATTGTTGTTTTGATTGAATTAAAATAACATTCTTAAGTTTAACTCATGGAATCATATGCTTATGATATGATTTATGATTGAATGTGCATGTTGACATATGCATGCGTTGATATATTAACATTGAGATGAATATGGTATTTATATGCTTAGGATATAAATTTACCATGTATATGTTAAAATTGTTCATGTGTTATTCTTGGCATATTGAGCATTATATTGTGTGCAATGGGACATAGCATTGCATATGAACGGAAGCATCTCATCACATGGGTGTGTGCATAGTTGATGTCAACACCATACTTGGTGATTGACGGGATGGTTTGGGAAAAGTTGGGTCGAAGATCTAGCTAAGTCGTTTGGTTGCATGATAAATTGGGTTGGGGTTAGCAAGAAGAGGCATGACGACCTCTCGGGTGCAAGACCCGGTGATTTGGGAAATGCACTCCATTGGTGTAAGAGTCCATAAAGTGTGTGGGTTTGGATGACCCTTGGTGTAAGTCCATGAACATACATCCCCAAGAAAGACCCTAGTTTTGAAAATGTCATTTGATATGTACATAAATGATTGAATAAAATACTTTGGCATTGCATCGTGTAGTGGGAGTCGGTGAGGACTCGGGTTAAAGTGCATGAGTGAGTGTCATCTCATTTCATGGCATGATATTGTTGCATTCCAACTTAGAATGCATATCCTTATAAGGAATGATTGTTTATATGTTGTAAATGAATGTTGCATGAGCATAAGCATCTAGGGGGGAGTAGCCTTTGTAGGATTTACTCTACTGGGCGTTGGCTCACCCTATACGAGAAACATTTTAGGTGTGGGGTTTGCATCTGCGAATGGCTCATTTGGAGAGCATCAGGCATGAAGGAGGCCGACTTGTGGCCTTATTTTGAGTTTTTGTAAAAAATTTATGAAAACTTGGTTTTTGGCATGTAGATTATGCAAATTAATTGTAATAGGACATATATGGACTAATGTTAAAGTAACCTTGCATGTTTTAATATAAGTATGCGTAATTGGACCCGGTGTGGCCAATGTTTATTTATAAATGGACCCGGTGCGGTCATTATTTATATTGGGCCTCGGATGGGTCATGTGAAATTTATTGTACAGGTTGAGTTTTGAGGTAGAGTTTCCCGTACAAAGGAAACTCTGTCCAAATTTTTATTGAATTATGGACCCCAGTAATTGGATACAACGGCGTGATGTCGAGTTATACGATGTCCACAGATATTCCGCAGGTTGATGGGTTATCAACGGACCCCCGAATTTTGGGGTGTCACAGTACAGTTCCAAATTCACTTTGTTTTGTTAGTGAGCTTAATTCTGGCTGAATTGTTTCTTTCCGTTTTGGCCAATCATTTATCTGTCGGCATTAATCGATAGTTTTTTGTTCAGGTTCCTCATCATTTTCTTAAAATATCAAGAGCAACATCAAATGAAAATATGTCATCCACAATAATTTTATTTCGATCCTACCTTTTTTCTTTATGCAAATAGTTTATAGAGATCTCATCATTCTCAAGTACATGAGTCTCTTTTAGAGGTATTTAAAACTTTTCACGAGTTAACTGAGCCTCTATAGGATGTAATTGTTTTGTGATATGACTATTTTTAGAGATACAAACTTCTGGTTTGTTATTCTCTTGTGGAGCATTAATTTCTTTATTTACTCTCTCTTGTCCTCTTTTTTTCCTGGGGACAATATCTTTTGCATTGACCGGTCTACCACGCTTCAAGCGTACCTTAGACTCATTTGCAATTGTGCAACTAGATTGTCCTACAAGGATATCAATCATTGCTGGTGCATTTATAGTTGGCACATGCAACTTAATTACTTTATTTGTGTTAGTGAATGCATCAAATAAATTATTCAAAATACCTTGCAAATGAATTATCCTTTGAACTTCCAGTTCACATTGATTTATTTATGGATCAAAATAAGATAACACTGGAACGCTACAAGTGAGTTCACACTGTTCTTTAGGCTTTTTATTGTCTCCCTTGATGGTGGAAAAATTGACTCATCGAAATGACAATATGCAAAATATGCTTTCAATATATCACCAATTAAATGTTGAAGGTATCTAATTAGTGAGAAATATTTGGTTGTTGACCAAGAACAAGTTGGGCTGGTGAATATGTATGACATGCAGTTGATCGAACACGAATTAAAGATACAATATGCAATACAACATGTCCCCAAGTAGAAGCAGGTAATTTCATTTTCATAAGAATGGGTCGAGCTATCAGTTGAATATGTTTAATAAAAGACTCAGTTAGTCCATTCTGTGTGTGAATGTATGCAACTAAATGCTCAATATCCATTCCTACTGACATACAGTAGTTATTGAAGGTTTGTGACTTAAATTTACCAGTATTATCCAGACAAATTGTCTTGATTAGATAATCTGAGAATTGTACTTGCAGTCGGATTATTTGAGCGAGAAACCTTGTCAAGACGACATTCTGAGTAGCAAGAAGACACAAATGTGACCATCTTATTGATGCATCAACTAAAACCATGAAATAATGAAATGGCCCATACGAAGGGTGTATTAGACCACATATATATTCATGAATTCATTGTAGAAAATTAGGAGATTTAGAAATCAACTTTGAAGGAGACAGTTTGACAATTAATTTCTCTTGTGAACAAGTAGAACATGGATAATCACTTGGTAAAACAATTTTTGGTTCTTTAGAGAATATCGAATTCTTAGTGATCCTATGCATCACTATCGATCTAGATAACTAAGACAATCATATCAAAACATAAAATTCTTTGGATCAAAGCACTTCTGATGCATCACAATATTTGATTCTATAAATTTTATTTTAGTGTAGTACAATCCAAAAGAGAGAGTACAAATTTTTTCTAGTATATGCTTCTGATATGATACAATAGGTATAATGTATAAATACTCTATGCCACCCTCATTTGTCGTTTCAATGTGATATCCTTTACGACGTATGTCTTTAAAACTCAATAAATTTCTGTTAAATCTATTAGAATATAATATTTTTTTTAATAAAGAATTCAGTTCTTTGGGATAGTATCATATTTGTTCTACTAGAGACTTCAATCAAGTCTATAGGACCTATTATTGTATTAACACTAGCTTTAGATAATGTTATTTCAGAGACATACTTTTTATTATGAAAAAGGATTGTGTGAGTCACAGCATTATCTATCAAACATATATCTCCATCTTTCATCTTGGAATTAACCATAGAATTACTAGGATTCATGTCTCTATATGAAAAATACACTTGATTTTATTAATAAATAAATACATAGACATGAATATTTTTCAACTAACACACAAAGATAACACTTATAGACATACACTCAAATTATTTATAAAAAACATAAGATAACATTCTTAATCTATATTCTCTATTTCATTTCTGTTTGAATTCACAAAGACATCAGAGACATCCAGATTAACAAATTTGGATGGATAATCAATAATGGTGGTGTCTGATGTCCCCTCACCAAAATTTGTCTCTATTAATTTTTCTTTTCTTTCGATGAATTTTTGATAGAGATATGCCAAATGTTTCGACATACAACAAGTACACAACCAATGTCATTCTATTCCACATTTGTAACAACCATCTTCAATATTCTTAGAGAGTTTATTCGATAAACTCTTCTCTTTCTTTTTTTGGTTCTGGTTATTCCACTTCTGGTGGTATGGATGGTTGTTCCATTTCTGGTAGTATAGGATATTTCTCCAGTTTTGATTTGGTGTGAAGGACTTTGGACCTCCATGGTAACCTTTACGAAAATGATTGTTTTTATTTTTGTCATGGTCATAAACATGCACTCGTCCTTGACCACAAAAAGATGTGGCATTTTTTTCTGAAAAATCTTGGTGACTAATTAGACGAGTTTCATGATTCTTCATTAATAATTCATTATTCTCATCAGCAGGTAAGAGACAAGCTATGAGTTCATTGTATGTCTCAAACCCATGTTGTTGATATTGTTGTTATAGTAAAATATTTAGTGCATGAAAAGTAAAGTATGTTTTCTCCAATTTGTCAGCATCAGACACAAGATGTTCACACAACTCCAGTTTATACATGATTCTGTTCACTGCCGAATTATATTCTCGTACAGATTTATAGTCCTGAAACCGTAGGTTGAACTAATCATTCTTAGCCTTTGGAAGAATGATAGTTTTGTTGTGGTCAAATCTATCATTTAGATTTTGCCAGAAGACTAAAGGATCTTTCACAATTCGGTATTTATTTTTCAACCCCCTTATGAACATGATGACAGGGAAACATTAGTGTTTTTACACAATTTTTTTGAGTTGCAATTTTTTTGGTTTTAATAGTATTTCTAAGATTTTTAGAATCAAAATAAAATTAGACATCAAGTGCCCACGAAAGATAATTGTAGCCAGAAATTTCAAGAGCAGTAAACTCCAATTTTGTAAGATCTGCCATATCACAAAGTTTTCAAGTGTAGGAAAATTACTTGACAATGACTCAGTTAGCTGGTTCTCGTGTTGATAACGTGTTATAAAATAACTAAATTGATTGAATATAAAACAAAGAATATTCAACCAATATGTGAGCAACGCTTCTGAAATCTCTTCTTTTTACTTTGTTATGTATATTTCATTGAACATAAGGAGTGCCATTTTATAAGCAAAGAAGATGAATGAGAGTTAGAAATTCAACTGTCTAACTACCTTATTAAATGTGATAATTATTTGGGTATTGTATAGTCATGTGCAAATATTATTTATTATTATTTATATAGTAGTCATTCAATTTTAAAATTTTTGTTTACAAGAATAGTGGGCCGGCCGAAATTACATAAAATGAGTAAGAGTTAGCAAATACACTCTAAACTATACTCAAAGGCTCAAAGTACACAAAAACCAATGGAGAGAATTGCACTTGACACACGTAATTTGACAGATAATGTAAAAGAAGTTAATGTGAGGGTTATATTGTAATTATTTTATAATATTTAGGTTACAATTTAATAAAATTAATTTGTAGGGTATGAATTAAAAAAATTAAAATCTAAAGAGGTACAAAATGTCATTCGTCCAAACTGCTCGAAGAAAACAACCAAGAGTTCATCGAACAAACTCGATCGTCTCGTCCAAGACTAGTCGAAGAATAGGAAGAGAGAGACAGAGACCATGGCAAAGTCACTGGGACCAACAGGGGAGTTCTTCAGGAGGAGGGACGAGTGGCGGAAGCACCCGATGCTCACTAACCAGCTCCGCCACGCCACGCCTGGCCTCGGCATCGCCGTCGTCGCCTTCGGTATCTACCTCGTCGGCGAAGCCGCCTACAACAAGATCTACGCTCCTTCTCACTCTCACAACTCTTCGTCTTCTTCTGCTTCTCACTCTCACTGAGAATGTCCATCGACGTCTGTCAGGTCAGCTTTCTCTCGTGTATCTATGAAATAACAGAGACGCATATTGTTGGCCTATTTCTCTCGGAAATTAGGGTTTTTTTTTTAATCTATCCCATAGAAATGGATCTATGGACTTTGATGATGTGTTTATATTGGAGTATTTCGCTGGTCAATCATGTGTTGGGCATGGTGGGTATATGTGGTGCTTTTGTTTGAAATTTTTGGTTTCTGTGTGTACAAATGTGCCCAAACAATTCGTACTCTAGTTTGTGTAATGAATAATCATCTCTTGTCAAATTCATTGCAGTTTCGAAATCTGTAGACTGTAGTGATAATGTTACGGGCAGTTTTGATGGGGGCTCCAGAAGGTTTGGAATTACATTTCTTTTTCAAGGATATAATTAGGAAATTGGTGATAGGAATTCTTCTATGTTGAAATTGACGGAAACTTAATAGTTGTAATTGATAGGGCCTCATATATATATATAATTCCTGATTGGGATTATGTGTCGCCAGTTATGTTTTTTACGGATGAAATGGTGGGGATTGAATCACATTGGTCATATTTTGGTGGGATAAAAATCAGAGAACAACTTTTGGGTGCAACAAATGGAAGACAAGGTTTAGAGAAGAACAAGGATAAGAAGTTGGATTCCTTGAAGTTTTTTGACTTGCAGTTGTTTTTAAATATAGATTAGCATGTGTCTTGCGAGTTTTTTTTTTAAATCAGTTTTGATATTGTTTTTTGGTTTTCTTAGTTCCAAGGTAACCTACATTAATAGATGGCTACTTGTAAATGGCTTGGAAGCTTCTTACGATTCATATCTCTGTAAGTTACTTGTGACTTGAGAGACTAGTTAGCTTGTCACCTACTTATTACCTGATAGATTGTGATTTAGGCCAGGTATGGAAAATGCCCTCCTAATAAAGGATAATGCTAGATATCATATTGGGTGGTGGAGAGAATATCTTCTAGGTTGTGATTATGGCCTGTGTCCGCGGCGAAAGGGTGGTTGGTTGGTGTATTGAGCTTGAAAGTTACCAAAAGGTGTAGCATAGTGTTTTGAAAAGCGCGCCTAGGTGAGAAGCAAGGCAAGGCAACCTAAACAGTCAAGGCGAGGTGAATGTCAGAGAAGCGAGGAAAAAGCAACTCCAGGTGACGAAGCGAGCCAGGCGACCACCTGACTGAAGCTTTTTAATTTTCTGCTCCTGCATCAGACTACTCCTGCCTGCATCACACTGCTTCTGCCTGCATGAGATTGGGAATCTCACCAGATCTGCTCTGAAGGTGTTTTCTCTTCTTCTTCTTATTTTCTGATTAAGATTAAGATTTTGATTTTTCTGATTCTTCTTCTTTTTATTTTTCTGGTTCTTCTTCTCATCCTCTTCTACTTCTTCCCCTCTTCTTCTTCTTCTTCTTCTTCTGATTTTTCTGGTTCTTCTTCTTCTCCTCTTCTACTTCTGCTCCTACTGGAACTCTGTTTCTTCTTCTTCTTCTTTTTTTTTTGCTGTGATGCATCTTCTGGTGGAATCTTGTATCTTTTTTTTTTTTTTGATGTGATGGTTTTGCTACTTTTGTTTTTTTGTTTTTTTTTATTTGCTGTGAATCTGTAATGGTTTTCAGCTTCTGCTGGAATCCTGTTTCTGTTTTCTGTGATGGTTTTTGCTGCTTCTGCTCATATGTTGGAACTTTGTTTTTGTTTTTTTTTTGTGATTTGTTCTGCTGTGTTTATATTTTGCTATTTCATATATTCTGGAATCATTGGATATTTGGATTATTGATAACTGGTTTATTATTCTTTGTGATTATATTAGTGTTTGTTTGATGCTATGGTTGAAATTAAAGTATTTGCTTATTTTTTATTTTGTTTGCCTCGCTTCGCCTCTCGCTTCTCGCATAGGCCTTTGGATAACGATTTGCTTCGGTTCGCTTTACGCCTTAAATAACACTGGCATAGCATGGGGTTAGGGTTTAGGGTTGGAAGAAGGCAAGAATGTTCGCAGTTCAGGGGCTTTTGTCCGAGATTAGGGAGGTGATCCCAATTAGTGTGTCTGCACATTTATGCTTCGTTTGGTTCCATAGAAAAATAGAAGTATGGAAAGTTGAAAAGATGAAAAGTTGGGGAGATAGATAATACATTATCTTTGGTAAGAAAGGAAAATAGGAAAGATGGAAAAGTGAATGGATTAACTTTCCTTTTAGCTCATTGAAATTAATTCTTCCAAAATTGAGAGAAAAATGGATGGAAAGTTAATTATGTATGTTAAAATGTATATTTTTTATCTATATATCATTTGATATATACATATATCATATTTATCAATTATATATTATGTATAAATTAATTTCATATATAAATATAATGATAAAATATGTATTTACTAGCCATAACTTGTGCTTGAAGGCATGATGAAACATAAGATTCTAGCTTTCAAAAAATTGATCCTACTATACCAAATTTAAAATTAATTTCTACCTATTATTTTCTTAAAAATAACGTCAAAATTTTCTCAAAATGTATAAGTCGACAAATTTTTTTCAACATATGTACACTCGTGTATAAATAATGTATGAAATAAAAGTTGTGTTAAACTACAAATTAATTAAATATTAAATGATTGAACATGTGATCGAATTAGGTGATATGATGTTTGTTGGGAGGAAAAATGTATAAGGGATAAAGATTCAATTTGCTGGCTGTTTTATTATATAGATAATTTTTTAGTAAAAAATAAAAAAAAATATTTTTTTTCATCTTATCATACACAAAAAAAGTCAGTCATTCATACTTTCCATCCCTCTTACTAAACACAAAGGGCTCGTTTGGTAGCCGTATTAGAAATGGATGGATTAAATAAAGTAATACGGGCTAATACAATACAGATGGATAAAATATAAGATTAAATGGAGTATTAGAATAATACATAATTTTATCTAGTGTTTGGCGTGCACAATATAAGCATTGGATAGTAGTTATTTAGTCCAATCCGTTGTTTGGTTAGAGAATTATTTTATTGTATTAATGTTAAATTAACAAAAATACCCTCAATGAATTATAGTGTTTGACACTACCAACAACATGAATGATATTATGATCCCCTCCAAATGTCATCATCGTTAATCGAGAATATGATCGAGATTTACCCCAATTACCAAAAAGATAAAGTTTATTTTTTTTATACTTACAAAAAAAATTGCATTAAGGTAAAAAAATTCCATTAAGTTAATAACAGTAATAATTAACTAACAATAATATCAATAAAAATGCCACCAATCAATAAAAATACCATCAATCAAAAAAATAAAACTTTATTCGAATCAATGCATTTATGTGAACCATTACAAATCCACATAACAACTCAAAACTATAGATAAAAACTAAAAAAAAAAATAAAAGTCGCATTAAAGCCTATGTTGAGTCAACTTATTTATTTCTAAATCTAGAAAATGACATGAACTCGCCACCGAAATAAAAATCTTCTCACTTTAAAGTTTACCATCAAGAAGCATTTGCAACTAATATGGCTTTGCAATATCGGGCAAGCTGAAGAAGTAGTCGACTCTTTTCTGATCATTCACAATCATTTGCCCAGCTCTTATTCTGTCAAAGAAATTTAGCCCCTCAATTTGCTCAAGTACCCCATAGACCCTAGCTCTTTTGTCAGCAACGTCATGTGCATATCCCATGTGTTTAGCCATGTCCCCTAGTACTTGAGTACTCTCAGAAAGAAAAGAAGTAAGTGTTTTTTTAATATCTCCTTCTCCAGAATCAATTCTCTTCCTCTTATTTTTTTTCCCAGGCTGGGTGCTGGCATTTTCATTCGATTTTTGAGTTACTCCATTGGACACCCCAATGTCATCAGAACCCATCATTTCAACTTCATTTACGGATCCATCATTTACTCCTTCCCTAGCTAGCTCCTCAAGAAAGTCACCTGGAGCCTCCGCATGTTCACCTGTGGCCCTATCTTTCCCAAATATGACACACCATTGATTATAAAATGGAAAGGATTTGGTTCTTATCCCATCCGCATTTGGCTCTTTCTACATTAAAAAGGATAGATTATATTATTTGGAAAACATGTTAAACCTCATAAAGCAAAAAAAAAAAAATACTCAAATTAATTATTACCTTAACAAACTCCTCCCAAACTTGATCACTTTCCACCTCGATCTTCATTTCAGTTTCATTGAAACCAAATCCACTAGTGTTCAACATGGTTGTTAGTAGATTGTAATGTCTTTTCCACATTCTAAGTTTGGATTCAATGTGCGGAACAGCACGCAGATCGCATCCAGGAATAGCCTTCACCATAGACTTTTCAAGTTGTTGCAAATAACCTGTCCTAAAGGTCCCATTCTCACACCTCCACCCCAATGTAATAATATCCCTCAATTCCTCAAGAAGCTGTTTTTCCTCTTCTGTACTCCAAATCCTTCTAGTAGTTTTGTCGTTGTTTGCACCTTTTCGTTGATTTCCATTTGCAGTAGCCATTCCTAAGTGACAAAAAAAACAAAGAAAAAGGAACTAATACATCATTTGACATTATCAAGTTGATAAAAAACTAAGTTCTAGTTAACACAATAAAAAATGATCATCTACAAACTGTAAAAATATTATTCAATTATGTTAATTGAATAATATAATTGCTCTTGACAATGCAAATCAGTAGTATTAGGAAATCACTATTAAAATTAAGGAATTCAGAGAAAGAACATCTATGAATAACAATAGAAATTAACAAACTCAATTGATTTATTAACAACGTTTAAATATAAATTACCTACATAAAGCTAAGGATACCAATATTTTCATTATTGGTTTCCCTAAATAGCAAAAAAACATAAACAAGTTCAAAAATCACTAGACGCCCGTCACTAGTCCAAGTCCTCTACTTATCCTCCATTCATTATACATCTCCACAGCCAATTGATCTCTCCATGCGGTCCATTGATTTGATGTCTCGACCGTATCAATCACATCATCATTATCATTATCATCATCTGCCGGATCATCGGTAATTTCATCTTCTAATGGGTCTAATGCCATCTCCGTCCTAATTAGGTTGTGAAGTAAGCAACATGCTGTTATGATTCGATTATGGGTCTTCACAGGGTACCACGAAGGACTTCTAAGAACTGCCCAACGAAGCTTAAGTAGTGCAAAACATCTTTCGATGACATTTCTAGCTGATGAATGCTTCAGATTAAAATATTCCTTTGCATTTTGAGGTGCTAGTACACCATTTTGAAATTCACGCAAGTGATATCTTTGACGTCTGTATGGTGCTAAAAATCCTTCTCCATTGGTGTAACCAGCATCACCTAGATAATATGTGCTTGAATTAAATAGAGCTTCATAATTAGTTACTATAAAAGATATATTTTAATAAATAAATTAAATGTGAGAGGGCTTGTGACTAAAAGTATTACCGCGTTGAATTTTTAATCCATTTCGCCTTGTTACTGCATCACGAAGAACCCTAGAATCTGCAGCTGACCCCTCCCAACCAGGCAAGACATAAATGAATTGCATGTCTTGGGAACAAACCCCTAATACATTGGTTGAGATATCTCCTTTTCTTGATCTATATCTCGGTTTATCAGTCTCAGGTACTTTAAGTTTTATATAGGTACCATCTAACGCCCCGACACAATTCTAAAGTTGAATAAAAAAAAAATCAGATTGACTGAGTGATAAGTCAAAGTGTTAAAGTAAAAAATAATCTAGTTCACATAATAAAGTACCTTAAACCATTTCCACCTAGGGTCTGTTGAATTTTCTGGAACAGGTTCTGGTTTCTTAAGTAGTAAGCCTTGAACTTTCAATACTGCAATCAACACTGCATTGAAGTGTCTACTGATAGTCTCTCCCGATCTACGAAAATTACACTTTATGATTCTGTTTTTTGTATGGTGAGCTAATATACTAAGGAACATGGCAACCATTTCCTCCACACTCACAAATTTAGAGTCATTAAGTCGTCCGCTGTTACGAAGAAGATCACAAAGAATCTTGAACGTACGTCTATCCATCCTAAGTTGTTCAAAACATGGTAAATCACCATCTCCTATTAATTTAGTAAGGTTTTCCATCTGTGCCGCAACCCTACGTCCTAAACGAGGGTATGCTAACCAATTTATAGAAGACCTAGCACGTTCTAATTTATTAAATAAATAAACGATGAGACATATTGTTATCAAATGCCTGAATATCGCATGAATCACAATAAAGAACTCAATATGTGTAGCATCATCCAAATCAGTATCCACCATATCAGCATCCATCATATCAATATCCATTGCTACTGAAACATAGAGTTAGAAAGTGAGTGAATTTTTGTTTTTAATTAGCATGAACCAATTAATTACAATCAAAAGGTAAAACTAAAAGAATATTTGTAGGAATGTAGTAAGTTTGTGTGAAACACTTGTTATTTAAAAACAGAATAGCATTTAAAAAATTTCATTAAAAAAATAAAATAACTGCTACCCAAGTTAGAAAAAATGAAATTTTAATCCTTATGCACAACTACCAAAATGAGAGCAGAAAAAAGAAAATCATCCAGCCTCATTAGGTTGACATGCCGGTCGAAGAGGAGTGACAACGAACATGCATCATAGAGAAAACCATAAGATAATGAGGGTGAAGAGGAGCTCTGAGACATACAAGATGTACATCTTCAAGGTTCTGAAACAAGTCCACTCTGATATTGGGATTTCGAGCAAGGCCATGGTGATTAAGAACAACTTCATCAATGACATTTTCGAGAAGCTTGCTCAGGAGTCTTCGAAGCTCGCAAGGTATAACAAGAAACCCACAGTTACTTCTAGGGAGATTCAGACTACTGTGAGGTTGGTTTTGCCTGGTGAGTTGGCTAAACGTGTTGTTTCTGAGGGAACTAAGGCCGTCACCAAGTTTACTAGTTCTTAGGATTTTGGTCGTTTCCTGGGTAGTCGGTTTTTGTGAAATTGTTCTAACTTTTGTAATCTCTGGATGGTTATTATTTTGGGTCAGTGGTTTATATGTGGTGTTTGACTTTTTGGATGTATTTTGTGATTCCTATTACCGATATATGACAGAGAACCAGTTAAACTTAGAATGAAAAAAAATATTATGTAATCGGACCTAATTCAAACTCGAAAAGTGATGCATCTCTTACCTTAGTCCTATGGTTTTGTCGACCTTGCAGAGACGAAGGCCTCCTGTTGATAGCAGCCGATGAAGAACAATGGGAAGGAGAAAAGTGAGTCTGACAAGGGTATTTTACGTTGAAGATAATTTGGTTTTATTAGTTATGGGGGCTATAATAGTAATTTTGTAAAATAATACGTTTGAGTTGGATTGTAATACCACCTCTTCTGGTGGTACTAAAATACCTCCATAATACAGGTCTCCTGTATAAAAAATATACGATAAGTATACGATTAGTATACGTTTTTGAAATTAATACAAACTCAAAATTGTTTACCAAACAAAGTATTAGGCCCGATTAAATAAAAAATAGTACAATCCAATATTTAATCCCCTCATAATACGTCTACCAAACGAGCCCAAAAGAGACAATGAAGGATTTCTCCCTTGAAGGATGAAAAATGTAGTACTCTCATTTTTTGTCCTTCCATTTTTCTATCCACCCTACCAAAAGGACTATTAGAGACTTCTCTTCTCTTTTTATTATGTTTTGTACCACATAATTACATTTTTTTTCACAAACTGATTTCGTATGCGTTTCTGCTTCTGCAGGTGAATTCTTGATGTAATGAAGAAAGCTTGATCATGTATATCAGACTTCTATGTTTCTGTTTGTGTTCAATAAAACATTCAGTTGACATGGACTTGTTTCCCTTTATTACTTGAAATCTGCTATTTGTATCAGACTCTTGAATAGTGTTTTGATGAACTTTCTTGTTTCTGTTGCTACTATTGTTCCCTGCCATTTATCAAGCTATTACATCTGTCATTCCACCTCCCTCCTCCCTCCTCCCTCCTCGGGCTAATGTATTTGGTTGGTGGGTTGTGTCATGTTTGAAACCACAAGCTACACCAATTCCCATTTGGGTCTCGGTGCATTTTTTTAGTGAAACTATAGAAATGATCGTTAGCATCAAGACCATTATGTCGATATACTGAATGTAAGAAGCTCAAGCTTGGCATTAATCATTTTGAATTGATATAATGTGTTTTCAAGAAAATGATGTTGAATGAGGTTAAAGACTAAGGGAGAGCATCAAACTTTATTGGCTGGCTTACTTGAACAGACTACTCTTGGGTTGCATCTAACTTTATTTTCATATCAGCAGGCCAACTCAGTTCTAGAGCAAATTGGCAGTCCTTTGTTTACATCTCTTTCTTCTGAAATAGTTCACCAATTTTGTACTTGATTTCTCAAGTCAATCTTCCTATTAGAAGATGAAAAATGGATTTCTACTTTGGAGTGGAGCTGTGCCACTTTTTCTTGCTCTGTTTCATTCTTGAGTCTCCATTTATTCATGAGTTATTGCTCTCTAAACGTATTCCTCAATAACAATCAAAAGAAGTGATTGCATACAGATCAATCTATGGCGCATAACCATGGTCTTTCAATTTGTACGAGTGTTTAAGTTTGTGTCGATTATTCTTTCGAGCTCGAATACTGGCTGCCGTAATTGGAATAAGTTTAGAATATGTTTCTTAAAGAATAAGGGTGACTAGTCTAACTTTTTTTTTTTTTCGGTTAGTCTAACATTATTCATAAAAATTTCTTTGGTATGACTTGACCTCTTCAATGGTCATAAAAGTAACCCAATGGGACAAGTATATAAAGTAATGTTGTGTAACTTAAATTTATAATTCAAATTTGCATCCTAAATGAAGGGGATTATTGGATCAATGAGTCTCATTTAAAAAAAATGATGAGACTCATTCATTTGATAGTCCCTTAGTTTGAGATGCAAATTTGAATTATAAATTTAAGTTATATAATATTTTCTAAAGTATACTGTATATATTTGAAGTGTGACCATCACGCAAATTCTGGTGGAAGAAATGAGACAGTAATTTCCTCGTATTTCTTCCACCAGAATTTGTGAGGAAATGAGACAATAATTTCCGAGAAGTACACACACTTCTCTATTCTGGACCAGAGACCATCTTTGGGGAGAATAAATTAATTAAAGGGCTACGCGTTTCTGGCAAGTTTTCAAGCTAACTCATCTGTAAGATGTCATTGGGGTTTTTAAATTTATTTATTTATTTTTTACCATTGTCGAATCCCTGTGATACACGACAATTATACTTTCATCCCCATCCTTTTTCATTATTTTAAAGAGAAGAGAAAAAAGTTAAGATATTAAAAGATAAGTTGAAAAAGGAGCGAGAAGTTAAAGAATTACAGGATAGTTGGTGAGAGTAATGTAGAAGTGGTTATATATTCGTAAGGTTATGATTGGAACAAAGAAAGCTTTTTAAAAAAAAGAATTAAAATTCTAAGAATTTAAAAATTAAAATTATACAATTAAAATATTAAAGACAAAAATATGATAAATTTTATATTTTGGGGATCTCTAGTGTAATTAACACTTAAATATTTAAGATTTTTACCTCAATATTTTCCTGCTGCTGCGGCTGGCATCTACGCGTAACGCGCTGTTTTCCTTTTCAACCTTTGAAGACAATGAGACGACGCTACGCGCCTCTCTCTCCCTGATGGTGAGTTTTTTGATGGAGCGATCAGTGGTTTGATTTGAGGGGAAAACTGGCATTTTATGGGGTTTGGTGTGTAAGAAGCTTTCTTCCGAGTTGCCACGGACTCTGGCTCTGTATCTGATATACGACTCTCTTCTTTGTCGTTCACATATCGAAACCTTCGCCAAAATTGACAAGAAGGTGAGTTGGTTTTAAACTCTTTGCAGACACAGGTTCTCAATTCTTTTGGGTTCTTAATTCAATGCCTTTGCTCCTGCTTAGGATCAGGCTGCTCAATTGGAGTTATGTGCAATTAAAACAGACTGAAATCAGCTTGATTCTTAAATTGCTTCTTCTAGTTCTTGTTTTCATTCTTATGTTCACAGCTGGCCTTCTGTAATTTGATATGGAAGGACAAGCTTTGAGCAAACATGAACACCCATTTATGTAAACAAGTGTATATCAATGTCTTTACAACACATTAAGAGATTGATCCGATGAACTTATGGCAATTCATCTTTACTATCGCGATTAGAGATGTTAAGCCATGTTGTGTTGGTTGTGGGTCCAGGCCAGCTTTTGCCAACATCAGCCACATCAATTGTCCGAGGGTGCAGAGGTTTCCTAAGGTAAACAAACCCAGATGACTTCTAGTAAGCCAAGGATTAAAATATCATTTCGGTACATAGTCTCGTTCATCTTAGAACATAAAATGTTTCGGGAGTTGATAGAAACAGAGATCGAAACAAATCGAAATCTCGATTGAAAAACATTCCAAAATACCTCGAGATATAGAAATTTTGATTCAATTCGTTTTGCTTTCCATGAAACCGAAGCGGTTTTGGTGAAAGCGAAATGAAATTTAACTCCTTAAGTTACCATTGAAAGATTCTAGCCAATTCAAAAAGTTGTCTCTTACCTACAGTAGTCTGTTGGAATTAAGTTTAGCTCTTGGCATGGTTCCCAGTTTTTTTTCCATAATTTCTGATTAGTTGCGTGTCCATTTGCTTTCCATGGACCAAAATGTTACAGAAGTATTTACCTTATTGGCTTTTGTTGTTAATATTGGAATTCATTGACTTAGACTGTGTAA
>CM042189.1:30512542-30543950 GCA_023539305.1 Ilex asprella
TTTGTTGTTAATATTGGAATTCATTGACTTAGACTGTGTAATCCTTATTTTTCATTCCTTCTGTGTTTGACATTTACCTGTATCCATTTTTCAGCCATCTATGATCTGAAGCTTTGTTCAATGGCTGTTGTCAGAACTGAAGAAGCCTCCTCTTCCACGTCTAGGTGTACTTACCATGCATTCTTGAGTTTCAGGGGCAAAGACACCCGCAAGAACTTTACTGATCATCTGTACACAGCTTTGTGGAATGCAGGAATTCACACATTCAGAGATGATGATGAACTTGAGAGAGGAGAGGATATCGAGTTGGAACTACAAAAAGCGATTCAAGAATCAAGGATTTCAATAATTGTCTTCTCAACAAACTATGCTTCTTCATCATGGTGCCTTGATGAACTTGTGAAAATTCTCCAACGCAAAAACACTGCTGGGCATAAAGTTTTGCCTGTCTTCTACAATGTTAAACCATCCCAAGTGAGGGACCAAACAGAGAGCTTTGCGGAAGCATTTGATAGTCATGAAGAACAACTCACAAAGGAGACAGACGAAAGAAGAAAGGCACAGATGGAAAAGGTGGAGGGGTGGAGGGAAGCTCTTCGAGAAGTTGCAAATTTGGGTGGGATGGTCTTAGAAAATCAAGCAAACGGGTAATCTATGCACTCATTTGGTTTAAAATCTCATTGGCTTCACTGTGCATCTACTACTTCTTTTATTCGATGATTATCTAACAACCCTCAGATATGGCTCCCGGAATGAGTACAAAACTTCTCTGTATTTCAAAAACCTAAGTCCTGTTTTGTGAAATTAGAACCTTAATTCTATAATAAATCATGGTTATTTTGAAAATACATTATTATTTTTCAAAGAGAAGCAATTTATAGGTCTGATAACGTGAATAGGATAATGAACAAAAAGTTTCTATAAAGGGGCTGAGTTTATGAAGACAAGTAGAGAGTGGAACTCCAGTTTTACGCGATGCCCAAAGGGAGATGCTGAATCGAAATAATCTGCTGCTTAAATTATCAAAATCACATTCTACGAAGGGTTGTTTAATGAGCCTATGTAGTGCTGCTTTATGAGAAGCTCTCTATTCAAACATGGTAAAAAGTTGAGACAGAATATTAAAGAAGTCAGAGATCAGAGATGGATTACAATACAGATATCTTTATTTAGAGCACAAACAGTAGAAAGGTTACAAAACAACATAAAAATGAACTTTGAAATACATCTAGACACATTACAGGGAAAACACTTTTGCTATTTTTAGGACGTTTTTGGGAATTTAAATACACTTCAATCTGAAAAACTAAAACCTTTTAGACGTGATTAAAATGAACAGCTGTAAACTTCAGAAATTTCTTCCGGCATATTTACCAATTATCTTATTATATATAAATTCATACCTTTTGCTATTGATATTTTGAAGCCTGAGTTATAATGGTCTTAAATGAGTCAGTCCCAATATCTTATAAATTATAATCTAGACGTCTTAACCACTTGATTGATGCTTTATGGTACCGAATGTTGAACAATCAAAAACTAAGTGTGCATGTTTATATAGGTTTATAGTAAAAACAAGAGGATATAATTAAGAAAGAATACACTCGTGAAATGGTAGACGTAGCACCAACAATAGATAAATTAAGAGAGATCAACATAGTTGGTTCGGACATATATATTTGAGGACTTATAGTTACATCAGTCAGGAATAATGATGTGATGCTGATGAGTGTCAATGTGCAGGGTAGAGGTAGATCAAAATAAACTTTGAATGAGATAGTAAAAAAAGATAAAATAGTTTGCAATTTAACAGAAAATATGGCCCTTGATAAAATATTATGTAGGAGTACGATTCATGTAGCTGACCCCAAAATATTTGGAAGAACGCTGTGTTGTGTTAAGTAGAGTTTGTATACATTTAGTAAGTGTGGAGTTCAATTTTAATTTTGTTAAGCTGTATAGTGGAATCCTAAGAGGACTCAGCTACAGTTCATTACTACATTCAAAAACTTTACTTTAGCTACTAACAAAACAAAAAAGATTAGCCTCTTTATTAATTGGTAATGGAATATACATACTTTTCACATTCTTTTTGGGTTGAAAATAAAAGGTGTTTTGTTCTCAAGAACCATGGTTGCACACCTAAAAGAATGAAAGTAGTACCTGGATTTCTCTCCTCTTCGGTTATTGTACCTATAAATGCGGAAGAAGCTTTCCAATTATGTCTTGTTGCTCTGCATTGTACGTCACTATAATTCTAATAGTTCAATATCTGCGGTTTACAAAATGAATGTGCCATGAGGTCCTTGCTTGGCTTTGTTACTAACATAATTGCTCTACATTCTTTTCACCTACATCAGTTCACACACCATGATGAATTTATTGACTGGCAGATGGAAAAACTAAAATATTATGTGACATATTTGAATTCATAGAACAAATGATTCATTATGAACCACTGCAATGGTCACTGAGATTTTTTCTATTTCAACCACAACATGTAGGCACGAGGCGAAGTTCATTGAGGAGATAATTGAGGAGACAGAAAATAAACTGAAGCGCACAGTCTTAAGTGTTGCTCTATACCCAATTGGAACAGAATCTCGAGTCCAAAACATTAATTCGTGGTTACAGGATGGGTCTACTGATGTTGGCATTGGGGTGATAAGTGGAATGGGCGGAATAGGAAAGACGACCACCGCAAAAGTTGCTTATAACTTAAACTACGAACGGTTCAAATATAGTTGCTTCCTTGCAAACATTAGAGAAATTTCACAACAACCCAATGGTTTGGTTCATTTACAAAGACAACTACTTTCTGATATTTCGATTGGTAAAAGGGAAAAGAAATATAACATTGATGAAGGAGTCATGATAATTAAAGATGCGATAAGCTGTAAAAAAATTCTTCTTGTATTGGACGATGTGGATGAAGAGGAACAGCTAAATGCATTAATTGGAAAATGGGATTGGTTTTACTCAGGGAGTAAAATTATCATAACAACCAGGCGGGAGCAATTGCTAAAGGCTCATGTAGTACATCAGAAGTATAAAATAAAGGAATTGGATGATGATGAATCACTCCAGCTCTTCAGTTGGCATGCCTTTGGACAAGACCATCCTTCTGAAGATCACGTGGATCACTCAAAACGTGTAATACGCCACTGTGCAGGCCTGCCTTTAGCTCTTGAAGTTATGGGTTCTTCTCTATGTAGCAGAAGTATGGAGGTATGGAGAAGTGCATTGGAGAAGTTGGAAGCAACTCTCCATGATAAGATTCAGAAAACGCTTGAGATAAGCTACAAGTCTTTACCTGATGATCATGACAAGAATTTATTCCTTCATGTTGCATCTTCCTTTGTTGGAACGGATATAGATGATGTGGTTAAATTCCTAGAAGAAGACGATTTCTACACTGCAATTGGTATTCAAAACCTGAGGGATAGAAGTCTCATAACAGTTGATGATGACAATAAGCTGATGATGCATCAACTGCTTCAAGAAATGGGAAGGACAATTGCACGTCGAGAGTCATCCGATGAGCCTGGGAAACATGGGGGAGCTTGGCATCATAAGGATTCTTCTACTGTGTCAGCAGAGAGAACTGTAAGAATCCTGATTCTCATTTTGCATGTTTATGCTTTGTGCTTGCACTCTTCATACTAATTATACAACAAATGTCTTGTATTATTAGGGTACAGAAATAGTTGATGGACTGGTTCCAAGTACACGTATATCGGAGAAAGATAAGTCTGTCTGCAAAGCATCGCGTGTTGGTAGAGCAAAACGACCGCATTCAGGAGATTCATCGGACGAATCCATGGTGTCATACCAGGGCAAGCCGTTAAAAAGGCCCCGTAATAACATCTTCTCCTGGCTTGCAATAACCAGTGGCTTTGCAAAATTGTTTCCTGGAAAGAGGAGTTAGACCCGAAAACGGATGCATTTGCAATGAATGCCCACTAACTGGAGCCTGTAGATGACTTCTGTGCTTGACTCTATATATTGTGTGTGAATATTGGCTTACATTTTTGTATACATTGGGATCATTTTATCATTTTTTTAATAAAATACATGATCTTTTTGTTTATACTCTAATCATTCCATAGGATTATTGAAAACCATAGTTATAAAACGAGAAATAAAAAAAAAAAAAGTTTTGCCTTTAAAACACTAGGAACAAAATCTATGTAGGACCTGCGAGGTTGAGGAAAGTTGTACTTATAATTTAGTTCGTTTGGAGTTGATTTTTTTAGGTGAGAAATAGAAGTTTGAAAATGTAGTGAAACATGAGCTTCTAAAAAAAGCTAATAAAGTTGAAAAAGTCTGAAATGCCCGTTTGCAGAGACTTTTTAACTTTTTTGGCTTTTTTTTTTCTAAATAAAAAAATAATTATATGTATGTATAAATTGTGCTTAATAGTTCTTAAAATATGAATATCAAATTTTTTTATGTGACTAATAATATATGAATATATAAACTAAAAAATTAAGTGGGACTCACAAAAAAACTCCCAAAAAATTGATAAAAACAACTTCAAAAAAACCTTTCAAATCAATTTTTTTTTAAATCAAAAGCTATTATGAAAGTAGATGAAAAAGTCGGGGGCCAAATCAAGGGGAGTTGTTTTATGTTCTTTGGGCAAAACAACATAAAAAGAGATAAAAAAGTTGAGTCCAAAGAGGCATGTTTCATTTATTTTTTTGCGTCAATAGTGTGTTTATGCTGAGAATATTTTATGATCGATCTTCCCTAGGTTGAATCTTCCCTAGATTAAGTTTTTGACTTCGCTTTTGCTCATCTCCCATCATGGCGATAATGATCGAACCCTATTATAAATGGTTATAATAGAAACTAATACATGCACTTTTCTTGGAACATCATTAGGATAATTTTTGACAAACATGTTTTTTTTTTCTTTTGTTTGTCCGAGACCTAATTGTTTTGGTCCTGTTTGGTAATGTTTTTATTTTTTATTTTTATTTTGATTGTTTGAGTAAATAAGAAAAAAAACTCGTTTGATAATTGATTTTATTTTTTTTCTGCCACCGTTTTATAAACCAGGAGAGATTTTTAAAAATTCAAAAAAATATGTTTTTGATTTTTGTTTTTCGTTTTTGAAAATCGAAAAACGAAAACGTTACTAAACGAGATCCTTGCTTTCTGATTATTCTTAGAGAACAATTATTATTATTTTTAAGAATTTTTTTATTATTATATTATTGCTGACATTTTTTTGACATTATTGTTTACATCATGAATATTTCTTTACTGGAATCTTGAATTACCCAATTGTAACTTGTAAGTGGCTTTAAAAATAAAAAACTTTTTAAGAAATCGGTTAGAGGCTAAATTGACACGTGGCAGACTATCTCGCTTTCTTTCTCGTTCCATGTGTCCAGGTTCTCCCGGCACCATGTAAAAGCCATGAACCGCCCTGTTACGGGAATATTTCCCATACAAAATCGCGTTTTTTTAACGTTGGACATCATTGTTGTGGTCGAATCAATTCTTAATTACATTTATTATTGAAAAAAATCCACTTTCATCCCTCGTGATATCTAATAATAGCACAATCATTCTCGTGATTACTGAAATTACATTACACCCCATTTCAGGAACAGTAATATTATTTAGACGTAATTTATTGACCTAATAAATCATAATTATTGGATTGATCAAGGATAACAAAGAATATTGAGATCCATTGTTAATATAATAATTATGAGTAATTAGATTAATAAATTAAATCTGTATAACATTGCTCTTTTAAGAATGTGTGAGATGCCAGTAAACAAAGCTTTATTGTTTTTCAATTTTTCTCATTTGTCAAATCTAAGGTGTTGTATGATAAAAATAAAAATTAAACACCGACAACTTATTTAGTGTATTAGAAATGCAAAAGACTTGGATACCTAATAGAACATTGGTAATGGGTAGGCTTTTTATC
The DNA here is from genome assembly GCA_023539305.1 of Ilex asprella. Lineage (NCBI taxonomy): Eukaryota > Viridiplantae > Streptophyta > Magnoliopsida > Aquifoliales > Aquifoliaceae > Ilex > Ilex asprella. The sequence continues at coordinate 30,518,493 of CM042189.1, forward strand.
CAAATTTGATTAGTCATGTATAAATTAATATCAAAAGATTATATAAATGAAACAATAGTATTATACAGGCTGTAATCTAATTTCCATCCTCCATCATAGCAATCATCACCCAGAAATTTGGATTTGAACCCTTGATTTAACTTCATATTCACAAATAACCCCCGCATTTAAACTTGGGGTTGAATCAAAGAATCACCAACCTCTAACTTGATTTGCTTTCCCCTTTCTTGGTTCTTTCTCTATACAAATCTATCCAGAGATTGATAACCCACAATATGCTAACCAAGATTGCACTGACAATCACAACCATCCAAGAAATCCAAGCCCACTTAGGAATTAATCCATCAGCTCCACCACCTGCATAAAATACACCCATTTTGTACACAAAATGCGGTCCAAAAACCCCTCTAACCACGGAATAAAATGCATAAAACACAGGTGACAAGCGCTCATACACTTTGGCAGCAACCGGCACATCGGCTTTTCGGAATCTGGCAAAGGTCCAAGTATTCTGACAAGCACTAGTAACCTCAGCAAGGACAAGAAGAAGAAGAACGGCGGAACCTCCGTGATGAACTATATATCGACATGTCAGGAATACATATAGAGTAGGTGGTGAGCAATGAAGAGGACATCACTGGGGATGAAGATCAAGTAATGTAAGAGGTCCATGAAGAAGTAAGCAATACTGTAGTCAAGAACCATGTTCTGGAAGTTGGCGTTTGGTGAAGAGAAATTAAGTTGGGTTTGTGGGGACAAGATTGAATAGAGGGATAAGAGAACAGCAGGAGTTCCATGGGCGAGAGAGACGAGACAACTTGAAGCTTCTGGCCTGAGATTTTGTTTCCAGTTCCTGAAAATTATGAAGTAGCCCAAGAGATATATGGTGCTGAACATCAAATTGAATCCAGGAACTGATGGAGTGCACAGGTTCAGAGTCTCCAAGGCAACCCAGTTAAGAGCAACAGACCACACAAAACTGAGAGAGAGAATTAGGAAAGGTGACCGAGAAAGATGATGTTAATTATGGAGAGCAAGAGTCGAACTAGGGAATGGCTTTTTGGTCCCTTTCGTCCGGTGGTTAGGATTTTCATGTCGAAGACACAGGTTCGACTCCCGTAAGGAATAAGTACTCATTCCTGATGATCGCTTTCGGTTAGTGTTCTTGCTCACTATCTGGCTGGCAAAAGTTGCTTCTAGTGTATTTGGGGTTAGGCACTAAGAGAGAATATTGGACAAAATAATGTCCGACTCACCTTATCTCATTTACTTTCTTGTTTGAGTACATAATTTTAGTTTTTTTTTTATCCGTACATAATTTGAGTTTGGCACACTTAAAAATACTCTCCACCCGAATGAATAGTATTTTTAAGAGCAATGCTATTGAGATATAATGAGTTGTCACTAATGAAATGATAATGAATTCATTTAATACTACAATGTGACCCATCATTAAATATATTTCACTATCATTTCGGTGATAACTCATTATGTCCCAATAGCATTAGTGTATTTTTAAACCTATATATAGTCTCTTAAGTAAACTCACTTATTTAATGGGTTTAAATAGATTGAGATATATTTTGACAAAAAAATATTTTTACCCTAAAAAATAATATAATTATATTGAATTTTTTTAATAATTTAATATTTATACCATCATTTAATACTTTTAGGGTCGATCCTACCACAAAGTCGACAAAGCTTGGACTTTAAGTCTCATGTTCAAAGAGGCCCCAAAATTTCTAGATTTCAAATCAAAAAAAATCGAGCACCATTAAGTTCGATACCTTTATCTTATCAAGTTCATTCCAGTTAATGTGAATTTAGTGGGATGCGATGGGATTGGATTGGATTCGGTTATGTGGCTGTATCTTGATGCCTTGACTAATGTGTTTGAAGATGCAGAGAAGAAAATATGTCTGGGCCACTTTATCAAATTTATCCCCATCTTTGGATACATATTTTGACTCGATATTATAACCTAAAAATACTTCCAGTCTGGATGAATAGTATTTCTAACCCATATATAACATCTTAAATAAATCCACCTATTTGGTGGGTTTAAATATTCTCATTGGGGAGTATTTGTGTAAAATACATTTTTACCTTAAAAAATTTGCAAAATATAAATATCCCTATTTGTCTTGAGGGCGTTTATAACATCATTCAACACTCTATCTAGATAAAGTATTTAATTGAATAAAGGTGGGGTTCACTACTTTTAAATACTTGAACCAAACATGTAATGAAGAGACATTATCATTATAATTAGTTCAGAGACAAAATAAATGAGTATGAGACAGATAAATTTGTCCAATCCATTTCTTCCTACTTATTAAACCAAACACACCGAGGTTGTTAGTATTTATTGGGGGAACGTCTCGTGGCAATGTCATAGACTTAAATACCTTTTTTTAGACATTATATTTTATTCAATTAATGCACACATGCGTTATATGTGAATTATTTCATAAACATATTATAATTGTGATTTTAATTTTTAGTATTATTTTCAGATTATCAGATCATCTCCAAGATGTCCAAAGCTGATTGGATTGGTGGAGTTGAATTTGGGTTGTCATTCCAGTGAAGGATGAGATGAGACACTGTAAATTGTTACTATATCTAGATTTTTCACAATATGAATATACATCTAGTCAGCAACAGAATGTCAAGTGTATACAATTCTAAAAGAATTACTTGAAATCCAAAGATTTCAGAATTCAACAACACATCTCTACAGTTCCTTGTGCATCGAGCAATTCTATGTGTAAAAAAAAATAGCACCAAATTATTTGTAGCCGTTGGATTAATGGGTCCACTGATCCAATGACTACAATTAATTTGATGCAAATTTTGGTGCACAAATTTGATGCACAAAGAATTATTCATACGCATTTTAACTGTTGAACAAATTACTGCAGGAGGTCATTTTTTTTTCGGTACATCGGAAAATAAAAATAGAACAAAACTAGATAGAATGTCAAGCAAAAGCCACGCTGGTCATATCGGCTAACAAAAAATTAGCTAGCTGGGAAGGAGGAACATCTAGCTCCACAAACTTTTCCATTTGCGGGCACGAAGATTGGCCAAGCCGTCAACACATTGATTTCCTTCCCTAAAAGTGTGAACAATTGGAATCTGCATCATGTGCATTATCCTACTGCAGGAGGTGTTTTTATCACAACTAAACAACTTATTGTTTGAACCTTCAATGGAGTAGCTAGCTTATGCAAGGAGAAAGTAGCCTCAATAGCTTGTCTCTGGTAAACAATCATACTAACCCTATTCTTCCTACCAAACAATCCACTTTGTTTGACTGAGTGGAAAGCAGTGCTCAACTCATGAATATCTCCTGAAGATCTTTTGACAATTTCTCACTGCATATTAACCTCATTCATCATTTTCTATGACTCAAGACAGTTTGTTCCAAACAATCTTCCGAAACCAGGGATACACAAAATCAATAAGCCCATCAAGTGTTCGATCACCGGTGGAACATATGAGTTCAAAAACCTTGTGAGCTGTTCCAACATCCACTTGTTCCTCAGTCGTTTTGGGGGAGTCCCGATCTTGAAGAGATGGTCATAGACATCTCCTAGGAATGAATCAGAATTATCCCCAACGAAATGAGCTGAAATTTTAGCTGTAAATGCCTTCAGCCTCTGCAGCAAATTAAACCACTAGATGCAACAACACAAACTTTGCCAGTTATTCAAATGACCCCAATCTCTAACCATGACTCAAATTTTTATTCAAATTTAAGTTAATATTTAAGTAAAAAGCTTAATTTGATACAAATGACACGAATGAACAAACTCAAATTTAAAGAAGGAGAAACATAAATTTAAATGAGGGAAAACCCAAAATTAAATGAGAGTAAAATGACCATTGGATCTTCAAAAGAGGGTGAAATCTCATCATTAAAGATTTGAGCAAGGATTTAAGTCTGCCTTAATTTGAGTAAAAAAAAGAGTCTCTCTTTGATATAAGTTTGAGTAAGGGTTGTGCACGGGATATTTCCTGCAATAGATTTGAAATAGCAATCGCTTGTATGATGAGCCTGCAACAATCCACAAGGGTCAGAGAAGGGGCCGGGTGAACACCCAGCTTATCCTCTCTGAAGCTTAAGTCAGTAAAAACTTGGAGGGCTTGAACACTCAAATATTATGTATTCAAGTTCAATATTGCGTACATTCGTCCATCTTTCTCACGGGTATTTATACCTAGAATAGCAATGAGTGCAAGGGTACAAAGTCCCATCATAGCATTAAATGCCTCTCGCATTTACCCATGTGTGATCGAATGCTTTCCAAATAAGTCTTTGCGTCATAAATGCTCGGTTGATAGGTCAAGCCCTCGGGCATCATGCCGAAGGATAGAACCTCGATTCCATCGCCCTGCGCATTTGGTCATTAATGTTTGTACTTATTACCATCAGTCTGGGCCTCCAAGGAAGCAGCGACTCATTAATTGTCCTGTCTCTGTTACTCACGTCGCCATAAATACAGGTCATGTCGCCTTAAATGCTAGTGTCAGTGGGTGCACTCGGCTCCTCCGAGTCATATTCCCTCAGTTCAGCTCCTTGGCGTCTCGCAAGTTTCACTTCGGCTAGACCTTTACACGTGTCAACCTGGGGACTACTGAGCTGCCTAGAGTCCCTCCAATTGCCCCCCAAGCCTCCGTTCTTTTTGCGGCGTGGGATAGCTGGCGCAAATAGATTGGTGGCTTGCCTGTCATGTTCATTAAGATGGGGCAGTTACTTGTACTTCAAGCGTCGCCTTTTTTCAAATCCACTAATGATGGCGCCTCCTTCAATTCCCGCCCGTTCCTCAGGTTATAAATAGACGTCATTAGAGCAATTTGGGGACTTTTACAATCCTGAATCTCTCTATAGCAATCAACTCCCGAGCACTCTGCTTCCAGTCCTCGAGCGCTCTTTTTTGAAGATCACCTGTAAGTACTATTTTCTCAAACCTGATTCTCCTTTCTTCTACATTTCTCTTTAGAACTCTCCAATGGCCAGAACCCGTAGAACAGTGGTGGGTGATCCAGCCTCAACTAGAAACCGTAGGTTAAAAAAGACCGTTGTTAACGAAGACAACATTCAGGCTTAAAGGGTTAAATATCAGATCCCTGAACGCGTCTTTACCTTCCTTTCAATGCCCAGTACCATAGCCGAGTCCAAATGATTGTAGAAATGATGCCTTTTTATACTAAGGCCATCATGGAAAGAGGACTCACTTTTCCCCTCCATCCTCTCCTGCTGAAGATGCTGATGCAGCTAAGCTTGTTCCCCCTCCAGTGTGGCGTAAACTTTTATAGGATAGTCATGGGCGTAGTTGCAATAAATGCCCGGTTGGGGGTGAACTTAGGAGTAGATGAGATCCTTTTCTATTATGACTTTAGGTTGGTCTCGGGGGGTAAGTATTACCTCCAAGCCCGGGACACCTTGATGTATCTGGTCACTCACATGCCGGACTCGGACAAGGGGTATGTTGATGATCTGATCATGCTCGGCGGAAGCTGGAAAAAAGGGGATGGGCTCGAGTATGACAGATTGTTTTGCCCCAAGGTGTCGAGAGATGAAGGTGTGTTTCATGTAAACTAACAGATACTCGGCGGTATGTCTTTATTGCCTTTAATCTTGATCTATTTTCGTAGAAGGATATCGGCTTGCTGCGGCCCAGCCCCTAAGATCCCAAGTCAGATTTGAAGATCTCTTGAAAGTTTGGTCCTCCAGCGCCCGAGCGGCCCACGACTTACTCGGCTATCTTCGTTCCTACAGCCGATTCTCCCAGGTCCCACCACCATTTGACCCTTCACGTTGGGAAGACCGCTCTACATCAGAGGAAGATGAGGAACATCTTGAAGGAGACGCCGATCGAGACTCCGAGCGCACCCCTTCTCCTACCGATCCTTCTGTCCCCTCAGAAGAAATGTTTCAAGCTCCTCCCCTCACCGCCGCCACCATGGAAGCTGCTGCAGCGCGCAGGAGAGCAAGGCTCTCCGGAGCTATCGGGCCCTCAGGCTCGGCTCCAACTAACCCACCATTGGTCGCACCACGCCGGGACCAGCCTCTGCTGCCGCTGCCACAGCCACAGCCACAACCACATTCCCAACAAACAGGGGAGCCCGTAGTCCCACCGAGGGTCCAAGTGCCTCCCCCAGAAGGTCGACAAGGAACTTAAAGGGGTCGGGACCCCGAGCCTCGGGGCAACGCCGCCATGACACCCTAGCGGAGGTTGTTTCGGCCGATTGGGTCGCCAAGGCTGAGACCCGAGATGGGCGCCCGGTCTTGGAGTCGAACTTCGTACTTCGGGATCCCGAGGTTGCGTTTGCGGTCGCCGCGACTCACCAGTTTGGGGCCGACATGGCCGTATATGAGAAGTACGATGACAATCGGCTCCTCTTAAGTGCCCTCCAAAGCAATGTGGTGGTAAGTTCGCCGTTTCTTAATCTCTTCGCTTTTTCTTTTCCTTCCTCCACTTGATTTAAGTACTTCTTTGATCCTCTCCAGGCTAGCCAGCAAATGGGGGCCATCATCTAGTGCTTTTGGACTCACAAGCAGGCGACAAGGAACGCCGAGCGGGCCCCGACCACCAAAGACCAACACATTCAAGGGCTCGAGGTGACCTTCGCCGACCAGACCTGCCACATCACCGAGCTCAGCCGTCAGCGTAACGCTGTTGCTGGCGACCTGGAGAAGGTGAAGGCTGCTGAGGCCGCGGCCGTCAAGAAGGTGGAGGAATATAAGCTTCAGATTTCTACCTCCAAGGTCAAGCTGGTCGACGCCGAGCCCCTAGTTAATGAGTTGACAACCCAAGTTAACTCATTAACTATGGACAAGGCAGGGGAAGCCAGGAGGATCCAACAGGAATGTTAAAGGATATGGCTGGACACCCAAGACCAGATGGTCCCGGCCTTCGAAGAGGCCAAGCAAAAGGCTTATAAGAGGGTTGGGACGCCGTCATGCATGCTATATTCGTCCCATCTGGCTCGGAGCTATTCCAGATGCACAACATCATCGAGGAACCTGGCGAGGAGATCTTTCCCGAGGAGCGGCCCCAACCCAAACTCGATCAGCAAACTCCAGTCGGATGAACCGAGGGGCCGAGGATCACAACGAACCAATCACCCTAAGTGACGGTTCAGAGCAGCACTCACCAGTTCCACCTGTCGGCCTTGCTGACGACCTTCCTGTCCCGCCCCCAATCTTTATCGGAAGGCGTGACACCGAACTTGACGCCATATTAGGAGTTAGGGATCCGTTAAGGGGAGGAGAGCTTGGTGGCGAGGAGGCCAGCGGCGTTGGACCTGCGACTCCCGGAGGCTATGGGGGTGTCTAACTGATTTTGTACTCTTCCACATTTCTTTTGTATGCTCTAGGGGACGCAAAGCCCCTTTTTGTACTAGTGTTATATCTTTCCTTTTTAATGCCATCTTTTCCCTTTTGTTTTTTAGAAGAGATGCCAAACTTAATTTGAGAGTGTTGCTTCAAACGACCGAGAGCTTGTCTCGTGTTAGTAATTCGAGAGCGTTGCTCCAAGGGTAGAGTCTTACACCCCTCGGGGCCGTGTCCCTAACGACTGAGAGCTCGTCTCATGTTGGTAATTCGAGAGTATTACTCCAAGGGTGGAGTCTTACACCCCTCAGGGCCGTGCCCTTAACAACCGAGAGCTCACCTCGTGTTGATAATTAGAGAGCGTTGCTCCAAGGGTGGAGTCTTACACCTCTCGGGGTCGTGCCCCTAACGACCGAGAGCTCGTCTAGTGTTGGTAATTTGAGAGTGTTGCTTTAAGGGTGGAGTCTTATATCCCTCGGGGCCGTGCCCTAACAACCGAGAGCTCGTATCGTGTTGATAATTTGAGAGCGTTGCTTTAAGGGTGGAGTCTTACACCCCTCGGGGCCGTGCCCTAACAACCGAGAGCTTATCTCGTGTTGGTAATTGGAGAGCATTGCTCCAAGGGTGGAGTCTTACACCCCTCGGGGCCGTGCCCCTAATGACCAAGAGCTCGTCTCGTGTAGATAATTCGAGAGCGTTGCTCCAAGGGTGGAGTTTTACACCCCTCGGGGCCGTGTCTCTAACGACAGAAAGCTCGTCTCGTGTTGGTAATTCGAGAGCGTTGCTCCAAGGGTGGAGTCTTACACCCCTCGGGGCCATGCCCCTAACGACCGAGAGCTTGTCTCATGTTAATAATTTGATTAGAAGCAAAACACAGTAAAGGAACACTGAACTCAGTTTTAATAAAAATATCTTTTTAGATTTGATACATTCCAGGGTCGAATGACATCGTTGCCATCCATGTCTTGCAACCGGTATGCACCCGTGCCCCCTACTACGATCACCTTATAAGGGCCTTCCCAATTAGGTCTGAGCTTTCCAACAGTAGGTTCCCGAGCAGTGCCTACCACTTTGCACAACACCAGGTCTCCAACTTGGAAACTCCTCGTACGGATCTTCTTTTGATGTTGTCTAGACAGCTCCCCCTGGTATCGTACGAGCTTGATGGACGCCAATTCCCTTCTTTCTTCAACCAAATCGAGGTCCTTTGCAGGCATCTGATCATTGTTTCCCAACTCAAAGGCTTGGCTTCGTATCGTCGGGAGCCCCACTTCTAATGAGATGACAGCCTCGACCCCATACGTCATGGCATATGGCGTTTCCCCTGTTGACGTCCTTGGTGTGGTCCTGTAAGACCATAACACGTTTAATAGCTCCTCGGTCCATCTTCCCTTTGCCTTTTCAAGCCTTTTCTTGATACCGGACTACACTGTCTTGTTAGAGACCTCTGCTTGCCCATTACTCTGGGGGTAGGCTGGTGTGGAATAATAATTGCGTATCCCAAATTCTGAACAAAATTCTCTGAAAGGGCCACTATAGAATTGAGTGCCGTTATCCGAGATGATAGCCCTGGGGATTCCGAACCAAGTGATGATGTTCTACCATACAATTTTTTTTGTTTCTACGTCCCGAATTCGGCTCAAAGGCTCAACTTCGATCCACTTAATGATGTAATCGGTAGCCACCAACAAGAATTTCTTATCCAATGGGGCCCTTGGGAGAGGTCCTACAATGTCCATTACCTATTGAGAGAACGGCCAGGGACTTGTCAACAAATTCAAATCTCCAGCTGGTTGTCAGATAATGGGAGCAAATTTTTGGCACTTGTCGCATTTTCGAACATAACTTTTCGTATCCTTCTACATATATGGCCACCAGTACCCTTGGGTCATCGCCCGATGTGCAAGGGATCTTCCTCTTGTGTGACTTCCACACACGCTTTCATGCACTTCATAAAAAAGAGGCTCTACTTTGTCCTTGGGGAAACAAAGCAAATGCGGCCATGAGAAAGATTTTCAGTATAGCTTGTGGTCGGTGGATATCCAGAATCTGGGAGCCTTGAGTTTGATTCTTCTCGTTGCTTTGACTCCTTGGGGAGCACTCCTTCCGACAACTACGTAATTATGGGTTTCATCCAACCTGAAGGTGCTTCTTGCTCTTGTACAGGAAATACTTGTTCGGTATTCATCTTCTCTATGCTCGGGCTCTCTCGGTTCTCAATGACGATGCGCCGAGTGACTTCTGAAGCTAAGGCCAAGACCAAACAGGCTAATACGTCGGCGTGCATATTATGATCCCTTCGAATTTGGGTAATTTCCACTTTTTCCAGTCTTTCAATTCTAGATTTTACCTTAAGGTGGTATGCCTTCATCTTGCTGTCTCGAACTTTGAAGTCACCATTGATTTGATTCACTACCAGTTGGGAATCATAGAAAACATGAAGATGTCTAATCCCAGCCGAGTATGCAATATCAAATCCAGCTAGCAGCGCCTCGTATTCGGCCTCGTTATTGGATGCTTTAAATCTCAATCTGATAGCTCGTTCTATCATAAACCCTTCTGAATTAGCCAGCACCACACCCACTCCTGCTTCCCTTGCGTTTGAGGAACCATCGACATGAAGACTCCAGGAGTCGTCGTTGACGGCTCTCAACTTTTGTGGGGGCTCGGACGCAAAGAGTTCGACAATAAAATCAGCGAGAACCTGACCTTTAATTGAAGTACGAGATTTGTATTTTATCTCAAATTTTCCGAGCTCTATAACCCACTTGGCAACTCTCCTTGAGATGTCGGCTTTGTGAAGAATAGGCCTTAGAGGCGGATCCGTTAAAACTTCTATAACACGCGCTACTTCCCCCGCTGCTGGGACAAACAGGGTCGGAGGGCATTTCAAGTATTTCTTAATTTCCTTGAGTGCTTGGCTACATTCCTAGTCCCAGGTTTCCTTCGCCGCCCACTTAATCATGGCAAAGAACGGCTTGCACCTATCAAAATACTTGGAAATAAACCGATTGAGGGCTGCTAGCATTCCTGTTAGCTTTTGGATGTCTTTGGTGGTCCTGGGCGCTTGGATGTTCTACACCGTCTCTATCTGTTCGGGGTTGGCCTCAATGCCCCTGTGGGTGACCAAATACCCCAGGAACTTGCCCGAGCTCACCCTGAACGCACATTTTGACGAGTTGAGCTTCAAACCATAACTACGGAGTATGGCAAAAGTAGTTCCCAAATCCCAGAGGTGATCAGTGTTTTCCTTGCTTTTCTCCAGAATGTCATCTATGTATACTTCCATCGTCACGCCGAGTAACCGTTTAAACATTTTGTTCATGAGGCACTGATAAGTGGCCCTGGCGTTCTTCAATCCAAATGGCATCACCATGTAGTAATAGATTCCCTGGGGTGTTATGAACGTCATTTTCTCCTGATTTGATTCCTCCAGTGGAATTTGATGATAGCCTGTCTGCGTGTCCATGAAGCTGATGCGCTTATGGCTCGCGGTTGCATCCACCAATTGATCGACCTTCAGTAGAGGATACTCATCTTTGGGGAAAGCCTTGTTTAAATCAGTGAAATCTACGCAGACACGCCACTGTCCTTCCTTCTTCTTAGCACAAACCATGTTGGACAACCACTGGGGGAACTACATTTCTTTGATGGAGCCTGCCCCCATCAACTTGTCTACCTCCTCATCCACGGCTTTTGCGTGATGGGGCGCTATCCTACGGGCATTTTGCCTCACTGGTTTAAATGATGGGTTGACATAAAGTCGATGCGTAATCACCTCGCCGCTAATCCCAGTCATCTCGACTTGTGTCCAGGCAAAGACGTCGGCATTCTGTCGCAAGAACAAAATCTTGTCGGCTTTTTCAGCGTCATTCAATGATGAGCCTATGAAAAAGCACCAATCTTCATCCCCGGGGTGTAAAGATACTCTGAGCAGGGCTTCAACGGAATGGTCGGCTGGCTCCCTGATCGGTTCATCCACACTAGGCCTATCGGACTGTGATTGTTATTTGGCCATCACTACCTCGGGGTCACGTTCTCAAACTCGGGAGACCACCCTGGTCCTCATGGCTGCATAAAAATAGTGTTTTGACGACGCCTGGTCTCCTCGAATCTTCATGATACCTTTCGGGGTGGGAAACTTGATTTTCTGATGGTAAGAAGAGTGGACCGCTCTCATTGCGTGCAACCATGTCCTGCCCATGATGGAATTATAAGGCCAATCGTAGTCTATCACGACGAACTCCACCGAGATGGCAATGATCCCGGTCCGAACTGTAAGAGTAATTTTCCCGAGTGAGAGGGCACTGAAACCGTTAAAGCCGATCAAGGGAGTTTTGACCGGCTCCAAGTCTCTTCGAGAAAATCCTATCTTTCGAAAAAGATCATTATACAATACCTCTGCGAAACTGCCAGAATCCACCAAGATTCTCCTAACATCAAACTTATGGACCCGTAGAGTAATCACCAACGCGTCCTCGTGCGGGAGTACCAATCCGCCTAGGTTGGCATCTGAAAAGAAAATGACGTCAGGGTCAAGCCGGGATTTTTTAGATGACTGATTCTCATCTCTATTTTCCTCCACCTTTACTGTCTGTGAAACCTTTTACAGTTCAGCCTGCAAGGCGTTGTACGTAGGTCTTTCCATAGTGCAGGCGTGTATGACATCAATCACTGTACTGTCTCGGGAGGGACTTCGATTTCTCCATGTGTCGGATCCTTGTGGGACCTCTTATCAATGAATTCTCCGAAGTGCCCGTCTTTGACTAATTGCACGAGAAAATATTTATATACCCTGCAGTCTTCAGTCCGATGTCCCAAATCCCTATGGTAGGAGCACCTAGACGTCGGGTCCTTTGTTGATGGGTTCCCTATCATTCTGGGAGGCCACTTGAAGAAGGGTTTGTGTTTTATCTTTCTCAAAATTCTGTAAATGGGCTCCTTGAACACCGTATTGATCCCTTGGAAGGATAGACGTTTCAGGAGATGAATGGGTATCCCTCTTTCGATAGGTGGCTCCTTCGTCATCTCTCTCTTTTGCGGCACGAAGGGTTTGCTCTCGACTGTGAAGGATTCTTTCTCCATTTTGGCATACTTATTTATGCGGGCCATCAAGTCCTTCATGTCTGTGGGTGTTTTTTTAGTGAGTGACCTGTAGAGGTCGATGTCATGAGACAACCCCAGTCGAAACGAAGCCGTGGCCATCCCTTCCGAACACGACTCAACTTCGTTCACCTTCTCCCAGTACCAGATCGCGTACTGCCGAGGGACTCTCCCGTTTTCCTTCTTAGCATTAGCAATGCACCAATGTCTTTTGGCCTCTTATTGCTGATGATGAAGCGAGCTGTAAAGAGCTCGACCAGCTGTTTCCAGGATTCCATGCTCTCAGGAGGCAGGTTCTCGTACCACTTCATGGCCGTATCTCCTAGACTCATGGAGAAAACTCGGCATAGAACCCAGTGATCAATGTCGTAAATGGACATCAACTGTTTGTACTGTCGAAGGTGACCCGCGGGGTCCGTCCTTCCATTGTAGACTTTGAACCGGGGAACGGTAAACTTTTTTGGCATCTGCGTATCCCAGATTGCCCGCACGAACGGAGAGCTGATTTGCTCGTTCCCGGCCTCCTCGGATTCGGCTGCTCGGCGTATATCACCGATAGGAGCACAAGGGTCCCTATGGAGTCGTTTTGCCCTTGGAACCTGCGCCGCGGACTCCGCCTGGGATTCCTCCAAGGCGTCTATGGGAATCCCCCGGCAGAGGTCCCACGGGGATAGATCTGCCTCGCGGGGCCTCCACCCCGAGCATTCCTCGAAAGTCGGCCGCGCCAAACATCATGGATTACCCCTTTTGGTGGTGCGACCGAGCATATTTCCCCCGGAAGCCTCTCGCCTCACACCCCCGAAAGCACCACGAGTGACACTCTGGCTCATCCGTTCATTGCTCCGCCAACTGGCATTTCCCGAGTGCTCGATGCTGTCGAGTCGTTGGCGTAATTTAGCATTGTCTTGCTCCAGCTGCTTAATGCACTCCCCCATTCGTCTTTCCACCATTTCTACTATTTCAAGAGCTGAGAAGCCTTGCCCGCTAGGGGTCTGGTCCGCGGGGAAGGTCTGTTGAGAGGGATGCCTATTCCCTCCTGATCGGGCCAAGGGGTCTGACTCAGTGACCATTGAGAAATGGACAGCCCGCGCGTTAGGCATGCGTAGACTCCCTCCTCCATCACCTTGGGATCGTGTGTTCACTATAACGCAACTGCCAAGAGAAAGGTAGTATGTTCCCACAGACAGCGCCAAATTGCACGGGATATTTCCTGCAATAGATTTGAAATAACAATCGCCTGTATGATGAGCCTGTAACAAACCACAAGGGTCAGAGAAGGGGCCAGATGAACACCCGGCTTTTCCCCTCCGAAGCTTAAGTCAATTAAAATTTGGAGGGATTGACCACTCAAATATTATGTATTCAAGTTCAATATCGCGTACCTTCGTCCATCTTTCTCACAGGTATTTATACCTGGAATAGTAATGAGTGCAAGGATACAAAGTCCCATCATAACATTAAATGTCTCTTGCATTTACCCATGTGTAATCGAGTACTTTCCAAATAAGTATTTGCGTCATAAATGCTCGGTTGATAGGTCAAGCCCTCGGCATCATGCCGAGAACCCTTGGCTATCCCCGAGCACTTGAGTGCCTCTCGGGTGCTCGGCGCCTGGCAAATAGAACCTCGATTCCAGCGCCCTACGTATTTGGTCATTAATGTTTCGTACTCATTACTGTTAGTCTAGGCCTCCAAGGAAGCATCGTCTCATTAATTACCCTGTCTCTGTCACTCACGTCGTCATAAATGCAGGTCATGTTGCCTTAAATGCTGGTGTCAGTGGGTGCAGTCGGCTCCTCCAAGTCATATTCCCTCAGTTCGACTCCTCGGCGTCTACTAAGCTTCACTTCGGCTAGACCTTTACACATGTCAACCCGGGGACTGCTGAGCTGCCTAGAGTCCCTCCAGGTTGGAACAAGTTTTTTATTTTTTATTTACTCAAATTTAAATTTGAGTCTAAATCTGACTCAGGATTGGAGATGTCCTAACAAAATCCAAACTGTCAAGTAACAAATGCTTATACAGATACACTAGGATTTAAGAGTTGTTTTTTTGGTCTTATTCATTGGGTCAACTTTGATTTAAGTTAGCTTGCACCGGAGCAAATTGTAGATAAACTTTGGGATACTTGTGTCACGATTTATGCAATAATTAATTATTAAGACGTTAATTAAGTCGTTAATTATAATTCTATATAATTAAAGATTATTGTTAAAAATTTTAAATAAACAAATGAATTCTTTGCATAAAAATGGTCAATAGATAAGTGTCAAATGGAGGGATGATTAGGTGTTCAACTGACTAGTGTTTATAAAAAGAGTAATGCTATAAAATTCAAAAATTCACAACTCAAATGCATATCATCCTTTCGATGAGTAAGTTCTATCAATTTTTCAGTGGGGCCCATTTATCTCACACTCATCCAAGATGATATGCATTTGAGTTTTATTTAGGTTATGTAACATTTTCTTAAAAAAAAGACATGTGGACTAAATATGGGCAACTGGTCATGTGATGCAAGCCACGTAAGGCCAGAAATTTGGCAATAAAAAACCAAAATAGAAGCATTCAGACAACACAAGAAAGGAGAGAAAAAGAAAGAGAGAAGAACATAGAAAAAAGTGATAAAATTTTGTTGACTTAAGAATTTGTTTTTACGATAAAAAATTAAAGTAAGATTTTTGAGTTATGATTTTGATGATGCATAAAAGTGGATTTATGCACTATCTGTCGAGTAATTAATATAGGTAATAAATGCAATAAATATAATGTTGAGGTCAAATACATATAAAGTGGTTCGGTAAGGGTGATCTATTCCACTTTCGAAGGCGGCAACGGTGGCCGAAGAATTTTATTGATAAAATAGTTGGTGAGAAGAGAGAGCAATAATATGCTCTAGGTAACTATAAGAGAGATAGTTATGTAAAAGTGTATACAGAGATTCCCTTCTCATGTGGAGTGGACTTACAATTTATAGGCATAGTACCTTGGTTGAGGCGGTGGCGTGAAGGGATAGGTGACTAGTCCTTCGGGGAGGATAGCTATAGCTCAGGATAGATACAATTACAAATAGTCTTGATTTTTGAGTAGTTATCCCGATGTTTGCTCCCCACGTGCGTTGATCTTCTTGAACTCCTTGAACTTTGGACTGAACTGAATTTATGAGCTGGATTCAACATGCTTTGTAACTAATTTGGGCTTGACCCAGTTGTATTTAGGCTCATCATTTGCCCCGATGCCCCAAGCTCTTGTAATGACAAGAGATTGAGGGTATGAGTGAGTTTCCTCATGAGTGAGACCAAGTATCTTGTTCCCCACGGTTCTTCCCTACACATTTTTGCATTCACAAAGCTTCTTTCCTCGTTTGATAACTCCATGACTAGGCACCCGTTGCATAAACCACCATCCACTATGTTAGGTTTCCCTCAAACCCGATCCCTCCTTTTTATATAGGGCATCAATCTTTAGGAATTTAAAGTATATCCCTATTTCACCCAAGATATTTACTTTGGATCTAGGATTCAGCAACACCCAGGACCTCCTTATTCCACAACCATTGAGAGATTGATGAAGAGAGGCATTAAGATTGGTGGGGAGATGACGATGGAGAGCCCCTATGGGTAGCTCTTCAGGGAGATTCACAACTAGGGAGAAGCAAGGCAAAACCTTGACAACGGTTGGTGGCACCGATGTGAGTGGCAACGGTAGCGGGCAAGTCCCAAGTGTAGGAGGCAATTGCGGTAGGAAAAAGGGTGATGTCCTTGCGGGTGAAGGCACTAGAAGAAGGAGCGTTGACGCCTTGGTCGCGCAGGTTTAGGCCTAATCGTTGGGCGGCGCCAAGTACCGACCCGACGTCTATGAGCAAGGCCTTGGGGATGTAGGCGATGCCTCAAGCTATGTGGGCGTAGGAGGTGCTATAGGAGGGGACCCAGTCGACGATGGCTTGGATTGTTCTTATAAATACGTAGATTTGACTAATTTTAAATTTTTTTATTGAATGATTATACTACATGATGATATAATTGGTACATTTAATATTTACTCCTAGTGTAGGACATGGATGATTGTCAAAATTATATGTCTAATCATGTCAATTTCTTAACTTTTCATTAGAAATGTTTTTTGTTTGTTTTTAATAATTTTCTTAAAAGTTAGGGATTCGGCTTGTTTGGGAAACCTTTAAGGGTTTAGGGTTTTTTTTATAAATTATACTACAATTTTTATTTAGTTAATTAATTGAATAATATCATATTTTGAGAATTTTCTCTTCTTTTTCTATGTGGATTCAGAGTGTGTATTATTCGCACTTAGATATAGTGTTCTCTTTGAATTTACTGCTGTGTTAATTGGTATATGTAAAATTCGAGAAAATTTGAACTTTTTCTGAAAAAGGGCAAAATGGTAATTTGTCACTATAATACGTATTTAAAAAGCGTATCTCTCGAGAGCTCGGATGATGCAACAAACTTCACCATTAGATTCGTATCGCAATACTTAGTTATCCTGTCAAATTTCGTCGAATTTCAAGATAGTTGAATTTTACACATAGTTCGAGGCGACTGTGTGGCGGGTGACCTCAAAAGGTCCCCAAAAATAAAATTTATAAAATTTTCTTATAATTTAAGTAAATTTCAAATAAAATTAATTTGAACTTAAACCGGGATGAAATTAATCGTTTCGAGACAAAAAACGGACCTGGAAGAAGGAAATGTGCGACGCGATGTGGACCGTGCATTTGAGGCTATAAATATCAACAAAAAATAGATTTTTTGGAGCAAATATCTTCTTGTTCAGTTGGTTTAAACGTGTGAGGAAGCGAGGAGAGGGAGAGTGCATTAGGTGGGTGTGTGTGCATGGTGTGATCAAAGGCCACACTTGGTGATTGATGGGTGGGCTCGGGAAAGTTGGGTTGAAAATCTGAGTGAGTCGTATGGTTGCATGAATATGGAGTCTGGGTTAGCAAGAAGGGCTAGAAAATTCCTCACGTAAGAGACCCAGTAACTTGGATACGCACTCTAGTGGTATAAGAGTACATAAAGTGTGTCGATGTACGCGGAACTGTTAGTGGAAGTCCATGAATTCCGTGTCGATTGAGTGCAGTTGGTGTAAGTTCATAAATATTCACCCCATGAAAGACCTGAATATTTTAAAATGATCATTGGATGAAATTCATCAGTGACAGATTTTATATACATTTGCATTGCATTGTGTTGCAGGAGTCGATAAGGGCTTGAGTTAAAGTGCATGAGTGAGTTTTATCTCATTTCATTGAATGACATGGTAAAAGAATTCCAACATTGAATTTTATGTTCTTGTTTAGAATGGTTGTTGATTGTTACATGTGCACATTCATATGCATCTAGGGTGGGGAGTAGCCTCTGTAGGATATATTCTATTGAGCTTGGCTCACCCTATACGAAAAAATATTTTAGGTGTGGGATATACGCCGGTGGATGGCTCTCATTCGGGGCTTCAAGGATGAAGAGAGGCGGAATTGTGACTTTTAAACCGTATTTTGTAAAATATTTGTGAAAATTATGTTTTGGGCATGTAATCGTATACAAATGATTGTAATAGAGCTTGTATCAACTATGTTTGATGTACATATATATGTTGTATAAATTTGAATTAATTTTGCAAAGGTTTTGAATGAATTGAAAATAAAAAATAGGTCAAACCGACAAATCCGGGCAAAGCATACAGGTAGAACCTACCGGTATAGGGTTGTCCAGTAGGCAAACCCTACCGGTGGGCTTTCCAAAAATCTAAAATTTTAAAAATGTTTTGCCAAGCTCTTGTGCTATGTGTTTCCTCCCTTTAAATGATGTAAATTGATCATAATGGAGTATAACTTGTGTATATTAAACCTCAGAAGGGTCAGTTGATTAAAGATATACAAGTTTTGGATTTTAAAAATCGTAGTAAAGGGAACATGGTGTCGTGGTGTCAGGTTAATCGGCATCCACGAGTATTTCTGGGGGTTGATGAGTGATCAACAGACTTATAAATGACCCCTAGTTTTTGGGGTGTCACAGTATAAGAGTATTGCCTTACTTGACAACTTTATATACAACTTTGATTATGTGGAAGGAGTTCTTACGGGAATTCTTGGATCATCAACAATAACATGAGCAACAATTCCAGCAAATCCAATAGGATACCCATCAAGTCTTTCAAGAATTGCAGGCTATAATTGCTCAGTTAACGTTGGGTCCGAACTAAGTCTTAATCAAGAGAGAGTAAATAACGACGATAGTGTTCGTATTCAACTTGTTCGAGATTTATCTTCCTGTCTATGCTACGAATCAAAATATATGTGGTGCACCTACATGTGCAACACCTGTTGTAAATTTTAATTATGATAATTAGTGTGCTAGAAGTATAATTTTAATAGTTGTAAGTGTTGTGGCCAAGATGATACCATATTTGACTTTTGCATTCTTAATATCTCATAGTATGAGGTCAAGGGTCATGGCTCCTGCGAGAATCAAATTGTCCTGTAAGAGTAGGTCAGTATGAACAAGCTCAAGTCTTTCTTGCAGCTTGATTATAACATAATATATGTTCCTACTAAATAAAATATTTCCTATTAATATTAATTAAAAAAAAAGTTAAACAATAGAGTTCTCACATTTATCTCCAATTCATTGGGATAAAATATACAATTAAACCCTAATTGATTCACCCAGTTTGAAAAGCAAATTCCGCCTTTTATTGTCTTGACTCAGTAATACTTCAATTTTTATGTTATTATGTTTGTATTGTTCAAATCACTTGATTGAATACTGTTTTTTTTTAATTGTTATTTTCTATTAGGATTTTGGTTTTCCCCCTTAGGGTTTATTGGTTATTGTGGTGGTGTTTGTTACTCACCATAGATGTAGAGTTGTATGATCTCTTAATTAATGATTGTATTCTCTACATGGAATTGAATGGATAGTTGTCTTTTTCTCTATTTTAAAATAAAGATGGAATTGTTGTGTCGAATGTTTAATTCTTTGATGAATAGAGAAAAGAAACGCAGCTTGAATAATAAGAAGTGGTTAGCCCTTTTTAAAGAAATAGAAGTTACTCAGCGTTGAAGTTGTTCCTTAAAATACTGTCATCCTTATTGAACTTAGGATCTCCCTCCTTATGATTCTCCTCCCGCTTTCGCGGCTGCTACGATTAGCATAAGTTGAAGCTGTTCCTTGAAAAAACTAAGGGGTTGTTTGATAACATTTTTGTTTTCGTGTCTTCAAAAAAATAAAAAATACAGATAATTTTTGTCTCTATTTTTGTGGTAAACACTGAAACAAAAAACATGTTTGAGTGTCATTTTGTCTATCAAATTCTAAGAATAAAAATAAAAAATATGTTTGGTAACTACTTCAAGTTTTATCCTAAATATGTTTGGTATCTATTTGACAATTCAATCCCAAATGGCAATTCAACAATCCCAAATTGCAATTCAATCAATTCCAAATGATAATTTAATCCCAATTCAATCACACAAACATATAAATTGTATATATGCACAGATCTTCTAGGTTTCATAGAGAATGATAGCGAGACACAGAGAGAGCATCATCTTGTGGTTGAGGCAGCGATGGAGGCGGAGGCGGCAGCAGAGGCAGCGATGGAGGTGTGTAATGGGTCAGCGATTCGTCTGGTGGTCTGATACAGAGAAATGAGATAGCCAGGAGATAGGAGAGAGAGAGAAACGAAAGGGAGGAGAGAGGGTTGAGCAATGCAGGTGGGTAATGACCATCAATTCGTCTGGTGGTCTGATACGAAGAAAAAAGAGGGGAGGGATAGAGGAGAAAGAGAAAAGCGATGAGGAGGAGAGAGGGATGAGCGATGGAGGTGGGTAACGGCCAACGATTTGTCTGGTGGTCTGATATAGAGAAAGGAAAGAGGAGGGAGAGAGGAGAGTGAGAGAGAGAAGCGATAGGAAGGAAAGAGGGATGAGCGATAAAGGTGGGTAACAACCAGCGATTCGTCTGGTGGTCTGTTACAGAGAAAAGAGAGAGGAGGGAGGGAGGAGAGAGAGAGAAATGATTGTACACTCTAATTTGCCTCGAATTCATAAAATTTAATTCTAATTGGTTGACACTTCAAGTCGATTATCAAGCAATTGACCCTCTTGAATTTCTTTCGGTATCAAGTAATTGATCCTCTTGGATCTCTTTCATATTGATTTTTATGTCTTCTTGGATCTGTTTCTCATTGGCCCAAGTAAAGGGCATCAGACTTTGTTCTAAAAATAAATTCCATGGAAGAGAAATACTACAACCAGCAGTTTATGTTTTTGGAAGATGAATAATTCTTCTTGCTTCATGAGACGGCATCCATCATGCAAGGTGAAAATACGGAAAACCATAATGAATGTTCCAGATGCACGTTCTCCTTGCTTTTGAACGCTTTGCATGCGATCTCGATTGTTACACGCACAAATCTCTTGACAATGCTCATTTTTTTATAGGGCAAGATCGATCGAGTACTTGTATATCTATATTTCAAGGAAACTTGATCATCGTTTCCCACAAATGGTGCCAAAATGTAAGAGGTAAAAAATTGAGGATACCTCCTACAAGAATAAAGAATGGACGTTTTTGATAAAAGTGAGCTCTGAACTTGATCTCCCAGTCTTTCCTTCTTGCAAAATGAACAAACTGCCTAAGATCGAAGTGTTTCAATCAAAGGCACTCCGATACTTAAGTCAGTAATGGAACTGAAACAATTGCAAGAAGACAAGGAGAGTCTAGCGTACCTTTCACCTTGGCTCCTTATGCCTTTTATAGAGTCTCATTTAGCTAGGATTTCCATGATTTTCGATTCAAGGTTGTACACCTTCCCCTAATCAGGAGATTTTGTTCAGGAAGTTGTTGAGGTCTCTTCAGCAATTCCTTCTGTCGATCTTATGATCAAGCTCATTTGTTTCACCAGAATGCCTGAATTACAAGCATCTTTTTAGCACTATGTTCACTGTTTAAACAGCTCGGTTGTAACAGTTCGGTCATGACGAACACTGAGTTCAATCCTTCCTTTTCGAGTTTTCTAATTAGCTTAATTGCTATTTGATGACAACTCGGTCGGATCTTATCCTCTATTCGATCAGGACAACCTAGTTATATTTTCGGTCGAGTTTTATCCTCTACTAGGTCGGACCAATTTTAGCTCGGCCGAGACAACCTAGCTACTTGCTCTACTTGGCTGGACTAACTTTAGCTCGGCTCAAATAGCCTAGCTACTTGCTCGGTCATAATAGAGTCATTACAGTAACTCTTTTCAGCACGTACAACCTGTCACGTGTCTAAGTCTAATTGTCAAATGATGATCAAAATTTATTGAACCCTTCATTTGCTCCCATGTGATGAAAGTGTATATATGCACATATGCACAACATATATAATATTTAGAAAAAATTTTCATACTTTTTGTGATATGATATTAACAGCCACAACAAAATCTTCTATTTTTTATGATAGTCATATGTGATATTTGAGGTAGTATTTTTGCCGCTGTGATAAAAGCAAAAAGTGAGAAATTTTTTGTGACAACTTATTTACGACAAGGTCTTGTTGTCGTAAATACTATTTGAGACAGATTATTGTTGCCGTAAAATTTTTTTGTGACCACACTTATTACGGTGATGCAATGCTGCCACAAAAAATATTTGTGATGGCAAATAGACCTTTTATGACAGCACTTTACTGCCGTAAAACATTTTTTTCTTGTAGTGCAGGCATATACAGAGATAAAAAAAAAAAAAAAACATTTTCATCACCACCTTCCTTGCAGCAAGCCTGACGCTACGCTAAAAACATTTATCGAAGAAAAGCTAATGGTTGAGAAATGACTTTAATCATGACTGAATCTCCCACCATGCATAATTGACATTTAAAATAGATAAAAGTGTCCATGTCTCATGTAGTTTCTCATAATGATAAACCATAACATATCTCTTCAATGTTCATAACAAAAGGACAAGTAATTAAAAAAGGCATGAGAAGGATCTGATTGGATGTGTATTATTGAGAGTGAAAACAGGAGAGGATAGAATAATCTCACCCTAAATGCCGTTCTTACTGATATTTCCACATCAGTATCATCCGCATTTGTAGACCAAAAACATAAACAGGAATAAAACCACACAACACACAAACACACACAGAGAGACTTGAAGGATCAAATCATAACGATATCAAGAAACATACACAGCGTGCACTTAAAAGTCCAAAAAGGATATAAAAGAAAATTCAAACTTTGCATTCCCACACAATGGCATGCCTATATTTTCACCTATTACCTTGGTGGAGCATTCCATAAAGAGGTTTTATTAATACGTGTATTGTGGTGTTCAGTGTCATTGCAATTCTGTTATTTATGGATTGAATCATAATAGACACGACATTTTGATAATAAAGTAATGAACTAAACATGTGTAACCAAAGGAACTTCAAACTTCACAAATACACAAATAGGCTTCACAATTTCGGTCAACTTGAAAAGAAGATGTCACCGAAAATGATGGGAATAGGGAAAATTTTTTAACATTTATTTGAGAAATATTCCAAAACATGGATCAAAATATACTAAAATATACTAAAACACCTCAAAACTTAGGAATTCTGACATTTGATCACTAATTTGTCTTGGTTTCTATGAAAACCGAAACATTTATGCACATTTAGTTCATTGATAAGTTCCTTCATCCTTGTATAACAATAAAAGAGACAATTCCTTTAACTGCATTCCTTGTCATAGTTTAGTCCTCCATTTTTTTGCATGACCAAATTCCAAGCATTTTAGAAATAAATTCTGAAAGTCTTCATGCTTTTGACTTATAAAATTCCAAGCACATCTAAACAAAGAAGGATGGGAATATGTCCAAATTACAAACATATTTTTAAATCTCTATTATGTGCCTCTTTCCATGATCAATGGTTGCGATACAGGTGGGGTCATATGGCTATTGAGCAAAGCCAAATTTCTTATGATGCTACAGTTAAGGAGGTGGTAAGGGATAATCAGTGGCATAGGACCAGAACATTCTTAGGTGATCTCCAATTAATTCAGAATTCCTTGCCTGATTACCAACCAAACGCTACGAAGTGATGCCTACTCCTGTATTAAATGGCTATTCATATAGATCGGAACAGAACAATGCATCAAAAGCTTATCAATCCATAACCATGGAGAAACCCATAGGTAATAGCAAAATACTTTTTAAAAGAGTTTAAAGGGTTAAATAGATGATACAGAAAGCTATGTGTAAACAGTACCGGTCTATAGTGGCATCTACCACCTCTTCGGCCTGCTCACAAAATGTAGTGGCTAGACCGGCAAAAGGGAGATACCCCTTCTTAGGATCCACTATAGCTTGTCGCATCTCGACAAAAATTAAAGAGGGGAGGTCAATGGCATGACCGGCTTAACAATGGAGTGGAAAAAGCATGGGCTTTAGGGCCACACATAAAAAAAGCCCCAAATTTTAAAGTTCAATAATTTTGTATAGATCAAAAATTAAAACTCATTATAATTTAGTTTAACAAAAAAAAAATCTAAAAGATTAAGTCAAAATAAAATTTAGAATTTAGGTTTAAAATTGCAGTCCACCTCACAAATACACATTACACGTACATATTTATTAAAGGACAAAAAAAAGGTTAACACTTTAATAAAAAAGTATAATAAGAATCTCTCTTCTACAAATTAAAATAAATCAAACACATTTTCTATTTATTTCAAACTCGATTTTGTTCTCATTTCAATACAAAAATACCAACTAATTAAATTGTTCATTATCGTAAAGGATCCACAATAAAAACTAATTAATATAAAAAATAATTCGATAAAGTTATTATTAGAGAAAATAAAAAACAAAAAAAAAACAGTAGGTGAGCATTACATATATAAACAAGTTATGGATCATAAAAAATTTAAAAATAATAAAATAATTGAATAACAAGATAACAAAAAATTATGAATATATACATATAGTCGATAATCTAATACCACAATTTTCATAAGAATATACAAAACAAATAAGAGAACATAAAAATAGTAATGAAATAATATATTCGAAAAGTGCGGTTCAAGTAAGAGACAAGATAGACAAATAGATATGCAGATCTGTTTGTTAAAAAATATGTACCTATAGCCATGATGATCTCTGTATATTTTCAATTTCTATGGACTTTACCATTGAACAATTACACTCATATAGTATGATTATGAAATAACACATATCTAATTTTTATTATATATTAAATGAAAAAATTATTAAAAATAAAAATTATGCTACACCACGTTATAACATTAAACATCTTTACTATGACAATATCCCTTGTAACGGTCCACGTATTATTTTTGAAAAATTTTAAAACTGCATAAAATATGGAGTAACACATATTATCTTTATTCCTTACGCATCATCCATTAATTAATTTGTCTCACTTAATCGGTTTCATAGACAAAGACTTGATAATGAGACGCAAACAGAGACTACAATTGTTATGAGATGCACAAATACTTTGATCATTTGAATGGGAGGAGACATAGCAGGCCTAAACATTAAAATAGTCTCCTAGAGCCCTAATTTAATTTTCAGTAATTAGGTTAGCTTCATGTTTTGAGACCCTTTTGAATCAGACCAAGTTTTTTTTTTTTTTTGCGAACATCGATGGTATGACGGAATTTTATTGATTAAAAATTAAATTACACATAGTTAGGGGGGACGTATGTATTTTACCTCTCGATACAATCTAATTACAATAATTAAGGAATTAAAAAAATTCTAATGCCTGATAATTACATAGAAATAAAATAATAGATAATTCTAAAATGCTAAACTTCCTAAAAATCCTCCAAAAATGATGAATCATGTCCATATAATGCCCAATATATTTCAAAAATCTATCTAAAACTTTATAGAAAGTTCTAAAATGTAACAATATTTTCACAGGTCTATATAATGTCTTATATATATAAAATCTTAAAATATAACAAAACATTCTAAAAAA
>CM042189.1:30544050-30584227 GCA_023539305.1 Ilex asprella
AACACAAAGCACTATAGTTTTCACAACCAAGTTTGAGTGAAGATAGGAAGAGAAATCCATGTTTCTCACAAACTAAGGTTTTTATGGCTCTCCACCCATTTCTCAAAACATAATAAAGTTTCCAATAATACCAAGAGACAAGGAACCCATAGCAAATAGATATGATTAGAAGTCCAAATCCTACATATATAATAACCCTAGCCTCAATGTAAGTGAATGGAAGGAAACTCTTACCTTGAATCCTTAGTTTGTATGAAGAACTTGAGTTTTGATATTGAATCTATCCTTAAATCTCTTATTTTTTCCTTCCTTTCTTTCTCTCTAATACTCTCTAGGGTTCCAAGAGGTGTGGCGGTGTGAGTGGAGTGAAATAAATGAGGAAAAATAGGATGAAAATGAGTTTAAAACATAGCAGCCCTGAAAAACACTATTCGCAACCTGTTTTAGTTTTTTCCAAAATTACGGTTTTACCACTAAGAATCTCCAATTTTATTCATATGACTACCCTATGGTTTTTTGACGTTCCGGATTCATTTTTAATGTTATTTTAACCTAAAAATATTTATTTTTATGATTTATCTCAAAATCAAAGTCAACGTACACCCGAAACACTAAAGTTTCTATTTTACCCATCCGAACTGGCTATTAATGAAATTTTGCGATATTTGCAAATAAAAGGTGATAAAGGGTGCTTCTTAAAGCTTTTTATACCTATTTGAAGTCTAAATGTACTCATTATTCTTATATTTTGATTTAGGATGCAAATAGAGACGTTAAATACAAAATGAAGCTAATTGGACTATTTTGATATCGTTTCGTTATCTGGGCATAACTCTCTCATCCGAGCTCCGATTGAGATGATTCAAGATGATATGGAATGATAAGAAAGATCTATAAAACTTTCATGTTTTGAGTTTTGGGATATATTGACTGAATCAAGGTCTAAATCGGGCTTGAAGTTGTAGCCAATGCACTGTTCACGTGCACTGTTCAAGCTAATTGGACTATTTTGACATCGCTTCGTTATCTGGGCATAACCCTCTCATTCAAGCTCCGATTGAGATTATTAAAGATGCTATGGAATTCTAAGAAAGAGCTCTACAACTTTCATGTTTTGAGTTTTGCGAGTTATTGACTGCATCAAGGTCTAAATCGGGCTTGAAGTTGCAGCCAGTGCACTGTTCACCTGATGAACTTGATGCACGAAATTCCAATGTAGGTTTAATTTATTAGGACTTTATTTTATTAGGATTTTATTAGGACTTTATTAGTACTTTCCTAGTTATATTAGAACTTTACTTTGTTACCCTTATCAACCTTAAACACCTCCAAAAATTAATTTTACAATCAATTTGTCTTTCTAGTATTTATTCTTATGGTTTCAATATATATGGTTTATTCTTATGTCATTACATATATAAATATAACTAAACAAGTACATTAATATATTAATATGAAATATGTGGGGGCTTACAATCCACCCCCTTAAAGAAAGTTTCGTCCTCGAAACTTACGTCAAGTAGAGAACAATTGAGGGTACTTCTCTCGCATCTCTAGCTCCGGTTGTCAAGTTGCTTCTTCCACTCCATGGTGTTGCCACAAGAATTTCACCAATTTGATGTCTTTGTTGTGAAGCACTTTCTCTTTAGCATCGAGAATCTTCATAGGTTGTTCTTCATATGTCACTCCGTCTTGAATTTCAATATCTTCCAAGTCTATGACTAGCGTTGTATCCGTTTGGCACTTTCTCAACATGGACACGTGGAATACGTCATGCACTCCGGACAACTAAGCTAGTAACCGCAACGGATATATCGCTTTGCCCACAACTTTGATCACTTCAAATGGTCAGGTATATCTTGGCGCTAATTTTTCCTTCTTGCCGAATCGGAATACTCCCTTATTGGGTGACACCTTGAGGAACATATAGTCCCCCTCTTGGAATTCCAAAGGTCTTTGTCGTCGATCCGCATATCTTTTCTGCCTACTTTGCGCGGTGCGTAGCCTCTCCTAGATGAGTTAAATTTTCTCCGTAGTTTCCCGAATAATCTTCGGCCCAAATAAGCTACTCTCCCCTGCTTCCAACCAACACGTCGAGGATCTACATGGCCTTCCATACAGTGCCTCATATGGAGCCATTCCTATACTTGCCTGATAGCTATTGTTATATGCAAACTCTACCAACTATAAATGTTCACTCCAGCTTCCCTTGAGGTCCAACACACAAGCACGTAACATATCCTCCATAATCTGTATCACCCTCTCGGATTTGCCATCCGTTTGGGGATGAAAAGTCGTGCTGAAGTGTAACTCTGTTCCTATAGCTTGTTATAAACTTTGTCAGAATCGCGCCACAAACCGAGAATCACAATCCGACACTATAAAGAGCGGAACTCCGTGCAATCTAACAATCTCATGGATATAAAGCTGGCTCAAAGTCTTGAATGTATCCGTAGTCTTCATACCCAAGAAATGAGCGGACTTAGTGAGTCTATCTACGATGACCCATACTGCATTATGTTCGCGTGACGTCCGTGGTAAACCCGACACGAAATTCATGGTGATGTGATCCCACTTCCACTCTGGGATAGGCAACGACTATAGTAATCCTCCTGGCTTTTGATGTTCGATCTTCACCTGCTGGCACACCGCACATCGTGCTATGAACCTTGCCACATCCTTCTTCATTCCCTTCCACCAAAATTGACACTTCATGTCCCTATACATTTTTTTGCTACCGAGTTAGATAGCAAATTTAGAGCGATGACACTCTCCAAGTACCTCCTCCTTTAGGGACGAATCATCGGGAACACATAGCCTCTCCCCATATCTCAGTTCTCCATTTCTCAAGGACCAACCTTCAATTGCTTCCCCATTTTCCAATTTAGCTTGAATTGACTCTAAGTTAGGATCCAAGCATTACAATTCCACAACCCTACGTTGGAGAGTAGGTTGAGCCACAAGGTTGAACAAACATGGTTGAGATTCATCTTCTCCAATCCATAGATCATAATCTCCAAGGGAATCCTTTAACTTCTATTCACCTATGAAAATATTGAGTTCCCCCCGAGACTTCCTGCTAAGTGCATTAGCAACTACATTCGCCTTCCCCGGATGACAGTTGAGTGTGAAATAGTAGTCTTCTAGGTACTCAATCCACCTTCTTTATCGTAGATTCAAGTTTTTCTGTGTGAAGATATACTTGAGGCTCTTATGATCACAGAACACTTGGAATTTCTCTCCATACAAATAACACTTCAATAACTTAAGAGCAAAGACCACAACGGCAAGCTCTAAGTCATGGGTGTGATAGTTTTGTTCATGAACCTTGAGTTGCCTAGAGCCATAGACAACCACCTTTCCTCCTTGCATTAGCACACATCCCAAGCCTCCTAGTGAAGCATCGGCGTAGACGTCGTACCCTTCCCCATTACTCGGTATAATGAGGATTGGCGTTGTTGTCAACTTCTCCTTCAAGGTGTGGAAGGCTAGCTCACACGCTTGAGTCCACGCGAATTTTTCTCCCTTCTTTGTAAGGCGAGTCATCGACATTGCAAGCTTTGAGAACCCTTCTACGAACCTCCGGTAGTAACCTGCTAAACCCAAGAAGCTACGTATCTCAGTCACATTCTTCGGTGGTTTCCATTTCATCACGACCTCAATCTTTGCGGGATCAACAACTACCCCTTGCTTGGACACAACATGGCCCAAGAATTTTACTTCCTTCATCCAAAACTCACACTTATTCATCTTCGCATATAACTTATATTCTCTCAATATCTGTAACACAATAGAAAGATGACATGCATGTTCCTCTTGAGTCTGTGAATAAATCAATATGTCATTAATAAACACGATGACAAATTGATCAAGGTACGGTCGGAATACCCCGTGCATCAAATCCATGAAAGTTGCTGGTGCATTAGTCAATCCGAACGGTATCACCGTATACTCGAAATGACCATACCTAGTACGAAAAAAAGTCTTAAGAATATCTTCCTCCTTAATCTGCAATTGATGATACCCTGTGCGAAGATCGATCTTAGAGTAGTACTTCGAACCCCTCAACTGATCAAATAAATCATCAATTCGGGGCAAATGGTATTTATTCTTCACGATAACCCGATTCAACCTTTGGTAATCTGTGTACAATCGTAGTGTCACATCCGTCTTCTTCACAAAGAGGACCGGGGCTCCCCAAGGTGAGGTGCTCAAACGTATAAACCCAATGGCCAACAAATGATCCAATTACTTCCTTAGCTCTTTCAACTCCAAAAGTGCCATTCGATAGGGAGCCATGGATATGGATTCGGTTCCCGGATAGAGATCAATCTTAAGCTTTATTAGTACTTTCCTAGTTATATTAGAACTTTACTTTGTTACCCTTATCAACCTTAAACACTTCCAAAAATTAAATTTCACAATCAATTTGCCTCTCTAGTATTTATTTTTACGGCTTCAATATATATGGTTTATTCTTACGTCATTACATATATAAATATTACTAAACAAGTACATTACTATATTAATATAAAACATGTGAAAGTTTACATTAGTACACCTTGAATGTTTTAAAAAATGTTGCAATATGACTATTATGTTATACTCCATTATTTTTTTTCGTTAGTGTCAGTAGGGAAGTTTTTGACTGAAAAAATAACGTAGTTAGTAGAATGACTACATTATAACATTTTTAATACATTAAAGATATAATATGAAATTTTTTATCTTTTGGGGTACAAAGTAAAAATTCTTAAATCTACCGGGCAAAATGAAATACGCCCAAAAGAAAAAGAAAAAGGGAAAAAAAGAAGAAGGAAATACCGCACAGCAGACAGAAACTGAGAAAAAAATGAGAGAGCTTGGTGAGGAGGAGGAATTTGATCATTTGAATTTTTTACGGTGTATGTCACTATTTAGATCTGGATATATTAATATTTGATATGAATTTTATAAAATATACAAATATATGATGGAATACAATGGTTACTTGATAAAATTGAGGTTAAAATTTAGATGTAATTACTAGAATTAATTTTTTATTAAATTGTTTAGGTTGAATCGAATGTTGACATAGGATATCAACTTTTACCTACTTTGGATAAGAATCGTGAAAATATAATTCATTAAATAATGAAACGACATTCAGATCGAAGTCTTGAAATTGAAATAAAATTTACAACAGATAAAAATTCAATCCAACTCTAATATATTGACATACCTAATATAATGAAATTCAAAACCCCAAATAAAAAGGTACAATGGATTTCATAAAATAGAGATATTCTAGTAATAATTATGTTTCTGAAGGCATAATATAATATTAAAAATTGAACTAATCGTGCATTATTTGTATTTTAAATAATAATTTATTTTTTTAATTATGTAATTTAAAATTAAAATGAAGAGCAAGATAAGTGTGAATTGATGAAATTGTTTGACACTAGAGAATGTATTGATTGAATTTTCTAACATTGGGAGTATTGTAGAAAATTTGATTTTTTTGGGTGGAAAAAAAAAATTAAAGATGAATTTTATATTATTAGATCAAAATAGATGAATATTAGATAAATTATTATGATTTTATAGATTGAGAATTCAATTTTTTTGAAATATTAGATAGATCTTTACAATTATGTTCCACAAGGGGAGTGTCAAGTGTAATTTTCCTTTATTCCATTTTTTGATATTCACAAAGTATGCCATTGTGCCCTCCAACTATTCCAAGCCTGCGTACTCTTTTTATTCATCTTCTGAAGCTGACGAACTGACTTCAATGGCTGCAGCGACGACCCAAGAAGAAGAACCCTCCTCTTCCAAGTCCCGCTATACTTATCACGTGTTCTTGAGTTTCAGAGGCAAAAACACCCGAAAGACCTTTACCGATCACCTCTATACAGCTCTGGTGAGTTCAGGAATTCGAACTTTCAGAGACGATGATGAACTGGAGAGAGGAGAAGATATCAAGTCAGTATTACAAAAAGCCATTCAGGAATCAAGAATGTCGATAATCGTCTTTTCGAAAGACTATTCTTATTCAAGATGGTGCCTTGATGAACTTGTGATGATTCTTGAGTGTAAGAGGGTGTTTGGGCATATGATTCTACCTGTCTTCTACGATGTGGATCCGTCGGAAGTAAAGAAACAGAGCGGGAGTTTTGCAGAAGCATTCGATCGAGACGAGGAGGGATTTGAGGCCGAGAAAGATAGTCGGAGGAAGAAGGAATGGATGGAGAAGATGGAAGAGTGGAAGGCTGCTCTTAGTGAAGTTAGCGATCTTGAAGATCGGATGGTCTTGCAAAATCAACCTGATGGGTAAAATCTCCTTTAAAGCCACTCCTATTGGATACCATGTCGGTTTATTTAGTGCAAGTTTTTGATAATCCATCATGGTACTGCATATGCTTGGTACTTTCTTCCAGTATGTAACATTTTATGTCATTATTTGTATTAATCGAAATTGGCAAACGTAAGCATCACAAATTGTTTAATAATTATCGTAGTTTAACGGGAATCGTGATTCACTTCGATTAGAGACATGCTTACTATGTTCTGTTTCAATCCTGATCATAATTTTTGTAGGCTTGAGGCGAAATTTATTCGAGAAATTGTTAAAGTGGTTGGGAGAAAGCTGAATCGCATTATTTTGAGAGTTGCCCCCTATCCAGTAGGTATCGATTCTCGAGTTGAAGACATTAATTTGTGGTTACAAGACGGGTCAACCAATGTCGGGATATTGGCAATCTATGGGATAGGTGGAATAGGAAAGAGTACAATTGCCAAATCTGTTTACAACCTAAATTTTGACAAATTTGATGGTAGCAGCTTTCTTGCAAATATAAGAGAAGCTTCAGGACAACCGTATGGTTTGGTTCGTTTACAAAGACAACTTATTTCGGAAATTTTGAAGAAGAAAATGAAAAAAATATACAATATTGATGAAGGTATTATAAAGATTAAAGAAGCAGTATGCTGAAAAAGAATTCTTCTTGTTCTCGATGATGTGGATGATTTGGATCAATTAAAAGCAGTACTTGGTATGCGAGGGTGGTTTTACCCCGGAAGTAAAATCATTATAACAACTAGACACGAGCGATTGTTAAAGGCTCATGAGGTGTTTCAGATGTATAAGGTTAAGGCATTAGATGCTAAGGAATCACTCCAACTTTTCAGTTGGCATTGCTTTGGACAAGACCATCCTAGTGAAGATTACGCGGAGCTCTCAAGAAATGTTGTGTACCATTGCCAAGGAAATCCTTTAGCTCTTCAAGTTTTGGGTTCTTCTCTATCTGGTAGAAATTTAGTCGTATGGGAAAGTGCATTAATGAAATTGAAAGCAATCCCTGATCATCAAATCTTAAAAATACTCAGAATAAGCTATGATTCCTTGCCAGATGATCATGACAAGAACGTGTTTCTTGACATTGCTTGTTTCTTTGTTGGAAAGGACAAAGATTACGCGGTAATGATACTAGATTGTGACTTCTTTCCAATTGTTGGGATTCAAAATCTTATTGACAGATGTCTCTTAACAATTGACAATAAAAACAAGCTTAGGATGCATCAATTGCTTCAAGACATGGGAAGAGAAATTATTCGTCAAGAGTCACCTCAAAAGCCTGGGAAACGTAGTAGAGTTTGGCATCACAAAGATTCCTTCAATTTGTTGAAAGAAAAGACAGTAAGAGTTATGCATCTTAATTGTATATGTATGTATCAATGTATGTTTTTGTATCATTTACATAATATTTTTTGTATCAGGGTACAGAAACAATCAAAGGCCTTACTCTTGACATGCGAATGTCGAAGGAAGTTAGATATACTGGAACACTTTTTAATGTTAAAGTTGCGAAACGGCGATCCTCTGAAGAAACTGTTGACAAATTGCTGCTAGCAGACCCAGGCTATTCAGAAAAGCGACGTCGCCTCAACTTTTCCAAGCACTCAATAAATGCAAATTCAAAATCTTCAAGCAGCGAAGATTTGGAAACTGATGCATTTACAGGGATGCCAAAATTAAGAATAGTCCAGTTCAGTTATGTACAACTTACTGGCTGCTATGAGAATTTTCCAAAAAAATTAAGATTGCTGTATTGGCGTGGATTCTCTTTAAAGTCTATACCTAATGATTTTCCTCTGGAGAGCCTGGTTGCTCTTGACATGCGTAATAGCAGCTTACGACAGGTTTGGAATGGAACCAAGGTATTGTTAATTTGAATTTGGTATATTTTGTTTTGGGTTATTGCATTTTTCTTTTGAGAATTAATTACATGCTTTGTTTCTCTTCCTTTTTTTTACAGGTTCTTGGATTATTAAAAATCCTTAATCTCAGTCATTCCCATGGTCTTAGCAGAACCCCTGACTTCTCAGGACTCCCGAATCTCAATATATTGGTTCTTAAAGATTGCATAAGATTGGTTGATGTTCATGAATCAATTGGGAACCTAAAGAGACTAGTGTCTTTGAATTTAACAGGTTGCAAAAATCTTCGGCAGCTTCCAAAAGAAATTGGTAGACTCAAATCCCTAGAAAAACTCAATATTTCTGGTTGCTCAAAGCTTACCAAGTTGCCTATGGAATTGGTGGAGATGGAATCCTTGACAATGTTTCATGCAGATGGAATTGCTATAGATCAATTAGTCTTTCCCAGCAGTGAGGTGAAATCATGGCGTGCAGACTTCTGGTATTGGGTATCAAAAGCCAGAAAATGGCCACAATCCTTCAATTTTTCATTGGCTTCTTTATCGCGATCCTTAGTAAGCTTAAGTCTTGCAAACTGCAGTTTGTCAGATGATGCTATTCCAATTAATATTAGTAGCCTGTCCATGCTGCAATACTTGAATTTAAGTGAAAACCCAATATGTAGCCTACCAGAGAGCCTCAAAGATCTTCTTATGCTCAAGGAACTTTGGTTAGATTCATGCACAAGCCTCCAATCACTTCCAGAGCTTCCGTTGAGTTTAGTTGAATTGAAGGTTATAGATTGCACATCATTGGAAAGAATAACAAATCTACCAAATCTGTTGAAATCCTTGTTTTTGGACATATTTGGCTGCAAAAAACTAGTTGAGGTTCAGGGATTTTTCAAGTTAGAACCCTTAGGAAACTTTCATTCAGAATTTATCAAAAATTTAGGCTTCCTCAACTTGGACTCCATTGGAAACACTGAAGTTGAATTGTACAATAAGCTGACAGAAACAAGAAAGACAGGTCCAGTCCAGGTACTCTCTCTCTCTCTCTCTCTCTCCCAACATATGCAATTAAGAGTTCTACATTATGATTTCCATTGGCACAGGGACTATACGAATTTGGTATATTCACCACTTATCTTCCTGGGAGTGAGGTTCCAGGTTGGTTCAATGATAGAAGTACAGAAAGTTCGATGTCTTTCAATGTGCCTTCGCATCCTAATGCAGGGGTCCGGGGCTTGAACATTTGCATTGTTTATGCACGTTCTGCTGATAGAAGATATCAGTATTGGGGTGAGGGCAAATTTGGGAGTTGGTATGCATATTATGTCAAAGTCTATAACAAGACCAAGGGCTTGAAGTTGGTTTATAGCCCAACGTTCATTGGCATTCCGGGACCAGACGAAGATATGAGATCATTAAGCCATTGGAAGCTTGGGAATCATCTGGAAGTTGGCGATGAAGTCAGTGTCTCTGTGGTTGGGTGGAGTTATACTTTTCTGATGAAGGAGCTTGGAATCAGCCTTGTGTATGACGAGCGAGAAGGAGAAAAGCTTATTGGAGGAAACAGTGAAGAAAACAAACAAATAATACATCACGACCCAAACTATACTTCCCATCACAGCGCCATTGATCGTGACTTCTCGGCATATCATTTCAGGGCTCAGGAGTACTTCCTCTCCAATCCTGATTATTTTATGCTGAGAGCTGGCTCAAGTGATGTTCTTCAGAAGAGGGCAGTTTTGTATGAGCACTTATTTGAGGACTCTGCAAGAATGACAGGTGTCGACACTTCCTATCTGTAGCAAAATTAGACCACTCACATCATAATTACCTTTATTTTGGAAAACATTCCTCTAAGAGGTGTACATTTCTTTGGTGGTTACAGGTTCTACACAAGAAGAAGGAGGAGGAGAAGATGATGAAAGCAGCAATGATTTTCCTGATATCAGCTATGAGGA
The DNA here is from genome assembly GCA_023539305.1 of Ilex asprella. Taxonomy (NCBI): domain Eukaryota; kingdom Viridiplantae; phylum Streptophyta; class Magnoliopsida; order Aquifoliales; family Aquifoliaceae; genus Ilex; species Ilex asprella. The sequence continues at coordinate 30,554,201 of CM042189.1, forward strand.
GGTGGAAGAAGAGGTAGAGGAGCTTCTTGCAGCCTCAGCCTCAGAATGGTGGCATTAGGGGAAGTAGTCATTAGGGCAGTGGTGGTTGCAAGAATGGTGTTCATAGTCTCAATATATCTTACCCTCCCCCTCTTGCCCTCTGTCCTAATGAACTGCCAGGCAACACATGGTTTATGGGTTGGAAAATAAGCACTTGAATTATTTTTTGTGTCAGGTGACTGAGCAAGATTCATATAGCTGGCTCTGAATGGTTAGGGGAAGGTGTTGTTGAGTCAAGTGGAGTCTAAGAGTCAATTGGAGAGGTGGTGGAAAAGAAGCGAAGATTTGGGGGGGGGGGGGTGGTTGTTTTCTGGTTAGTACAGAATTTGTGAGAAATAACAACTCAAACCCTGAAGAAATAATCCAACCCACTTTGATGTATCAGAATTCTAGCTTGTATCTGAAAAAACAATATGTATAATACACATTCCAAATCATGGAGATGTTCACTTTTTCAAGGAAATATTGGATCAGGCATATACAATTAGACAGTGAAGGAGAAACAGCAGTCCAACACGCTCAATGTTTGAATGTTGACAGGCATAACTAATAATATCTTCATCAAAAGATACACTCCAGGCATATAATATCTTTTCTACTGACTAAGTGGGGAAGGGAAAAGATGCAATAGTTGATTGACAAAATCACAAGACAACCCAATTTTATTTCTGACCTCTCTCTCAAAATTTTATTTAGATAGTCCCATTAGAACCAATATTTTTTTTTTTTTTTGGTAACAGAGGAAAAGGAAAACACTTTGGCTAAAAAACAGTGACGGTTTTGAATTTGGGTAGAATTCAGTAGAATGATTTGATCATTTTAAATCTGATTTCAACACAGTGAAAAATTGAGTCGATGGACTCATAACATTTCAGACTTGCATTGCATTTGAAATTAATGTCACCTTGGTAAGGCTTTTTTTAGAGAAGTTCAAACAATTAGCAAATGCAAAATCAAAGACCAAGAAAGGAAAGAGGGAAAAGTTCAAATTGAGGGTGACTTTTAGATTAAATCTCCCAGAGTTTTTAAAATGTGACCCCTAAAGAGCACTCCAACAATCTCCTATTTGAAACTTTAGTATGATCATAAACTTCTCATTTGTGAACAATTCAATAATGTAAAACTGCGAAATAAACTAAAGACAATAGGAGTTTGTAACTAGTTTTGCCTATGATATGGTGGAAAGTATGAAATTGTGAACCTCAAGGGGTAATAGAGACGAGTTGTAAACTCTAACGTCTTACGTTTGAATCTTATTAAACCCTTGGAGTCAGGCCATGAGAGATTTAATTCCTTATTAATACTTTAATTTTGACATAGATGACCTTTTTTTGATCAAATCAATGAGGAAATTAATCGAAGTACGTATAAACTTTACCGTTGAAATAAAAAAATAAACTCAAAAATAAAGTACGAAATTGTGGTAGTACAATATGGGTTCCAATAAGTTGTATTTGTAAGGGAGGTAAAGTATATGGTGTTTAATATTTTTTAAACTTAAAGCAATCACCGTACTTTTTTTTTTTTTTTAATATAGGAAATCCAAACACTTCTACTTAAAAATAGAAGTGAGAGGATCCCTCATAAACACATATACACATCTTAAGGTTATCCGATGTGAGATAATCTCAGCCCATCTTTTCACTTAGGCCCAAAAGGTCTCCCCGTACGTTAAAACGGGACCATATTTTAAACTATGGGATTCTTTTGTATTTTTCTAAAAGATTTGTTCAGTCATTTGTCAATTGTTTTAAGAGTAATGTTAGATGAACTTAAAAACTGAACTTAAAAACTAGACTTAATAATCTCTACCATTGAATAAGTAATGTGTCATAATAAATGCTGGGACCCACAATGAAATCAATGGTTATAATTATCAAGTCTATTTTTTAAATCAATTTTTTAAGTTCATGTAACATTGCTCTTGTTTTACACAAGTTCTGACATGCTTATTGCAATCTAATTTCAACCTTGATTACAACATTAGGTATGAGTTAGAGTTCATTCAGATAGTTTTGCAAGTGATCGAGTATGAAGTGAATCACACAAATTTAAGTGGTGCACCTCCCCTATTGGTATCAATTTTCGGTTCAAGGAAATTAGTTTGGGATTGCAAAATGGGTTCAACCGATGTTGGGGTTCTTGCAATCTGTGGGGTGAGTGTCAGATGCATTTTTTGTCTAAACTACGAAATATTTACAGTTATTTTTCAATAAGCTAATGGCGAAATTTGCTTACATAGATAACTTCTTTTAGATATAATGAAGGAAGAGGAAAAAAAAAATAGAGTCTTAAGGAAAGGATCATAAAGGCCCTTGAGCCAATGCTTATTCCATTCCCACTATTTCCAAATAATTCCTCTACCAGCCATATGTTTGCTGACCCCTTGAGCACCATTGAAGCCTGGGCTATGAGTTCTCTTAGCCCAAATCGAGTAATGTCATTAGGGGTGACATCAGAAGAGGAAATAATTCAGCTCGAACTTGCGTCAAGTTAGGTCATTCATATGCCGATTTGATTTGACAAAACTCCAGATCAGCCATATGTATATAAGTTCGAGAAAAGTCGGAAAAGATAAAAAATGACTTTAACTAGCAATTTTTACCTTGAACAAAAAATCATCACTTTCAATATGACACATCGATGTTTTTAAAATATCACATCATGCCTATGAGAAAGATCGTATCAATTTGTTAGGATTATACTACCTTGTGTATAAATGGGCAGACAATTGTCTTATCGTAGAGTGTGCTAATAAATACCAACAGTGCAACCCCTTTACTCTCTCTCTCGAGCAATACACAAGAGATGGTAGAATAGTCTAACTTTCCGGCTCGGTGAACCATGTAAAAGCATCTCTAACAACAAATTGTATAATCCAAATACTATTAGGGAGATGAAAAACGATGTTGTAATTTATTATTCAAATTCAAATCTATTATATAATATTTAACAAATTTGAATTAAATATAAATAATACTACATAAACTTAAAAAATAATAAAATTAATTGTTGAAACTCAAAAGATGTGAAAATTAGGAATAATCAATTAGCGAAGAAACTACGATTTTTGGCCTAAATTTTAAAAATTTGTATTCATATACGTAAATGAAGTAAAGTGAGAGAAATTTCTTCTAATACTTGAATAAAATACAGAAATAATTCCTTAAATATGCATTTCGTCAGGTATTTAGTATTTTAATTGTCATCATAATTTTTAATACTTACAATTTGTGTTTAAATGATTCAATCGAAAATAGCTGTTTAAATTAAATAATAAAAAAATTATCAGATTATTAAAAGAAAAAAGACCCGACGTATCAAATGGGTCAAATCAGACCCAAATCACACAAGGATCGTTTCAAGTGGATCAAATCTGACAGGTGTCTTCTTCTTCTTCCTCCTTTGCAGACTGCAAATCACACCTACTGAAAACCAATCCCCCACCCAACAAAACATATCAGTCTTTGGTTTTCAACTTTTGTTTTTCCCAGGTTTTAAATAACCTTGACCAAAAAAAATAAAGTTTTAAATTACCTATTTAGCACTGTATTCTCCGAAATTGTGTTTAGGGTTTGAGCTTCTAGTCCCAACAATGGTGGCTTCAACTGGAATCAACTTCGGCCAGATCGCTAACAATCTTCCGTCACCGGAAAACTTTGTTCCACAAATTCTACGACGTAGATCCTGGAGTTCTAAAGGAATTTCCCGACACCGGAGTCAAATTCGTAGTCGGACTCCGAAACGAATCCTTGTATAAAATGAGAGATCCAGAAAAAGCTCAAGCCTGGGTAAAAACGGGTCCGGCTCCTCTGCGGTAAACAGCTAACCGCATGGCATGCGGTTTAATGAAATGACGCCGTTTTATGGCTTTTTTTCTTTGTTTTTTTGAAAAAATGGATACACAAACGACACCGTTTAACTTCTCCTATATCAAATCCAAAACCGTACTCAGCTCCCTTCTACTCCCTGTTCCTCTTCGTCGATTGCAGATCCTGCCAAGTGAAGTTCTTCTCCCGCTTCTTCTTCGTCGATTGCAGATCAACTGTAAGCGTCATTTTTTTTTCTCTCTCTCTCCCCCTCTGTGGTATTGCGTCTTCCCTTCGTCTGTGTGTGTGTCTCATTAAGAGAGGTGGTGAGTTGGAATCGTTGAAGCAATGGATGGTACTAAAGGATTAGCTTACAAACCTCCGCCAGAATTTCAGGAGGATACAAAGGAGTCACTAGTTGATCTTAATCGAACCGACTCGACTGAACTTTGGCTTATCCAATGGCCGATTAATCATGTAATTTTTTATTTTTTTTTTGCTTTACCCTTAATCTATACCTTTTGCCTCTTTCTTCGTGAACTTTTGTTTGGTTGATCTGGCTCTCAGTTTACTTATTCTTGAGTGTGGCAGCCTCCTGATTTTGATGAGCAAGAAGTTTCACTGAATCTTCATCAAAATGGACTATTGGGCACTTTTGTTGGTTCATCTGGCAAGTAGAGTATATCTCTTAGCAATTATGAGTAGGGGCTAAGTTCAATTTTTACTCTCCCCAACCCCCCCCTCTTCCAAAAAAAAAAAACCTTTTGCTGTTTTAAGCAACTTTAATTTTATCTCCTGATGAATAGGTCGATATTAACAAATTACAGGAAAGTCATATGACGTGGTCAGTTTCACAGCCCAAACTCCAGACGCAACAGTGTTCTTACCTTCTGCCTCGGACTCAAAAATTGGTATGCATTTTCCTGCGCAATTTTTTTTTTTTAATTAATTGGATGTTGAAAAATTCAGTTTTATCTTTATGGCTGTCATGATTGAATTGTGAAACAGTTTACTTGTAATTCTATTTAGACACACATACCTGCTCACAATTATCTAATGGTTTGACAATGTACAGGCAATGCCTTACAGTTTTTTTGTGTTTTTTTTTTGGGTACCTCCCTTACAAAAGCTACACTAATCAAGTCTGCCCTGAGGGCTTGTAACTGTTGGTGAAGTGGAACTAAAAGTTCCACTAGTCCCTCCTCTTGCTTCTCCCTCCCCCATATTGGCGAGAGTGTTTTTGCATTGGTTTCCTTCTTGCAATGTCTGGACTATTGGAAAATGCCCTATAGGTTTTATCAGGTTTAGATATGCCATTGGCAGCCATCCGAGTTGTAATTTGTTATTTTGGACCGAATACAAACTTTAGTGCTGCGGCCAATGCTATGGTTAAACCTAAGAACTGAGTTACTTGAACAAACCTTATTGACATTATATGTCATTATAATCAACTATAAAACTAAAGTTAATCTATTAGATAGGAATTTACATTACAATTATGTTTTAGAGCTTTATCTGCTGGTATTGCTGTGGCTATTCATAGTCATAAACTTATAAATGTTGCATAAATACCATTGCATCTCTATGTTAAGAGTATTATTTATTTTGTACATGTAATTGATGCACTTATACGTTGTTGTCTAAGTGAATTCCGCATCATATTTTAATCTGTGTTTGTTTATGAAAATAGAAGCAAGGCTTTTAGAATCAAGCTCTAGATGGAGCTGAAGGATTTAATTAAGTTTAACTTTTACCAAGAGAAAAACAAATTAGTTGATTCCAAATCATCCCTACTTTTTCTACTTTTTTTTTTAATCTTGTCTCATCTAGAGCAACTTTTGAAGTCAAAACCCTTTTCAACCCAATACAGTAGTCATATACAAACCTTCTGAGTTATATTTCTCATGGACAGGTGTCAGGTTTATGTGTATAAAATAGGATATCTAGATCTAAATTTTCAAATGGTGGATTTGTCTCCCTTTTGGAAAGAGTGTACTAATTATTTGGGGTGACTACAGAAGTCATGTTTCACCATTATTCCTAATCAAAGATCATATTTTCTGCTAATCTACAGACTATCATATCCTTTTTACAATGTTATTTAAAATTCATTTTGACCTTCTTCTATCCCTATTCCCTACCATTACTCTCAGTAGCAATATCGTCACTCTTCATCATTGGTGTATTATTGGGTCTTTTATAACATATCCAAATGATTTAGGTTTATTTTCTTTTAGTTTTTGTCTTATATGCATTTCTATATATATTTTTCAAAAATCACCATACATCCATCCGAATATTCTCTTTTTTTGTCACACTTAGTTTTCTTATCATGTTTTTTAATTTTCCAACATTTAATATCATAAATCATGGTTAATCTTATGGTTCTCTTATAGAATTGACTTTCCGAGTTAAAAGATATATGTATATCACATATTGCCCTAGATGCATTAGTTCACTTTGTCATTCGCGCTTTAATTTTTGAGTAACATCTTTTCTTCTATCTCACTTTTCCTATGCAAGATTTCTTCCAAAAATCAGTATTGTTCACTCTTTGGTATCTCTTGATATTCGTTCTATGCTACACCTAATTTTTATTTGGTCAATTATGCTACACCTAATTTTTTTTTTGGGTCAATTATGCTACACCTAATTAGACTTCTATTTTTACTGAACTTGCATTCTATTGATTCATTTTTAGTTTTTTTGTTTGGAAAATATCTTATATCTTTTTAACTCTAATACTCCTCTCCAAAATTCCTAATCAAAACAAAGACCTGAAGTAAGTCTACTATGATTTGGGAATTCACTAGTCTATTATTTTGTTATTCTCTCTAAAATCACTGCACTCGAAATGATCAGAATGCTATCATATGTCTTCTCTAAGTTTAAAAATCATATGGAAGTCTTTTTTATTTTTCTGGTTTCCCTTTTTATCAGTTCCCTAAGTAAGTGTATAGTATTCATTGTTGACCTCCCTTTGGAAAGGTATTGCATCAAACTTTTATGCAATCAAATAGTCAAGTTGCATGCATATATTTTGGTTTGTTCATCTGGTCTGGAGTGGAATGGTCATATGCTCTACTCTTCCTTTTTATACAGGGGATTTGAGTGGGTACTCATTCTCTCAATATTTTAGTATTTGCACTCATATGATATTGTTCTCTCATTCACAGTTGGAAAGATTTCACGACGTGTTTCACTTGTCCATTACCCCGAGCCTACCGAACTCCAAAAAGACAATACCAAGAATCTGAAACAGCTGTATCAGAGGTCTTCTGGAACTTTTGCAACTCCTACTCAAAATCTTAGACTGAGAAACTCACAATCAGCAGGTGGTACTGCAGCCTTCTCACATAGTAGTAGGCCTAGGAGTTCTATGTCTGGAGCAGGGGAGCTATCAAAGCCTTCAAAAAGAAGACAAGTTGATGGGCCCACTAGATCCATTGACCATTCTGCTCAAAATTCAGGACGAGGCCTCAGTGCAGTTACTTCTTCGGGGTCCTTAGAGCATTCCCAAGAAAAGAAATCAAAGAAGAAAAATAAAAAGTAGGACTAAGGTAATTTATACTACAATTTACCATTTATCTTCTGTACACTTGAGCCATACTACGAGGACTGAGGATGAAGCATCGGTCTCTCAGCACTGAATATTGATGCTGTCTCTGGTGCATGATTCTGAAATTGTTTTTCATATCCCTATTAGGTGTTTAGGCAAGATGTAATCGTGGAGATATTGCCATTTGATTTGTGTTTTCATGTCATTGTTGCTTTTGTATTGTGTCACTGTGATTCTTAATTTCCTGTGCACTTGTTTTTTCAAGAGTCTAATTTGCTTGTCCTGGTCTGTTTTAATGTTTTGCAGTTATCTTCATACACTTCTAAAAGCAGCTAGGGTGCATCTTAGTTTATAGTTGGACGTTAAAGATGACTGTTTTTACCATTTATTAAGTCCTGGACATAGTTGATTAATGCTTATTTGAGTTCATTTCAATGGTAACTGTAGATATGAGAGCATCAAAAAGTGATTATAGGAAGGGAATGGAAAAAAAATGTGAGTTTTGCGCATCTTGAAGTTGCATGTATGGTCACTTGACTTGCAAAGTCGATCACGTAACAAGGAACGAGTTGAGAGGGTCTAAGGAGTGGTGATGAATTGTTTCAGGGGTTGTCACGTCGATTCCGGCGAGTGGGGGTTGTTCTTGGGACAAAGAAAACACGTTAGAAGGGCGTCAGAGTGTTTTTCGGCATATCTCTTCCGATGATCAAGTCAATCTTTGAGAGAGGGGAAGAAGAAGACACTATATGGCTCTTGAGAGATGATTTTGCGTACCTTTGCATTGTGTTTTAAAGGATTATTTATACCCACCAAAGACTCATCATTGCTGAAGGTTTATATAGTAGGTAGCGCGTCAAACATGGAGCAATATGCCCCCTATTCTGCATGGGAAAGACTCCATTATTAATTGTTCGGCGTCCCGAGCACTTAATGTTCTTTTTTTTTCACATAGATATTAAAATGTCCCGCTTGTGGTGCATTTAATGCTCTCTCATTTAATGATGAAGTATTAAATGCTCGACTTCTGAAACATTTAATGCTCCATCTCGGCTTCCTCAGCCACTATGGATGTCCCCTCAACAGATGATTCATTAAATACTTGTCTGACTTTGCCGCATGTCAGTAGGAATTTTCTTGTAATTTCGCCCCTTAGCTTGTACTTTCGCCATGTGCCGAATTCTCATTGGCGGAGTGTCTTGATCACCTTGTCACTCTGATTTCTTTGTGCAGAGTGTCACCATCATTCCTAGCCTAGTTGAGACTGACTAGTTGTCAGTCATTAGTCTTTCTAGCAACTTGAAAATGTGTGGTCAGACTAGTCCCAGCAAGTACTCTTAGAGCCGAGGACACATGGCCGCCTCGGGGGTAGAGATACCCCCTGAAACCGAGGGGATGTGTCAGTATTAGAGAGCAAGTCATGCATTGGCGCTGATGTCATGTGGTTTGATCAGAGGGGAGAATATGTTTGGTGCTGATGTCACGCGTCTTGCCGACGACAAGGATATCTTCGGTGTTGAGAACATGTGTCATCTACTAGGATCCAAGGTGTCCTTGGTGTTGAGGACACGTGTCGATAATCCACCGTCTTCTCAGAAATGTCTCATCAGTTTCCTTTTTCCTTTTTTCCCTTAAAATATCTGACATAAGTTGTGTTTTTAAACATGCCAAGCCATTGCTTTTCTTGCAAATGTCTCCAACGTCTGTAAGAAAGCTATTGCCTTCAAATCTTTTAGAGTTTAGTTCATACACAGTTTTTGCAATGGTTGTCTTCCCTATTCCACCCATTCCGTAGAGAATCATTGTATCAATACTCGTCGACCCATCTTATAACCACAGAATAATGTCTTTCACCCAAGAATATATTCCAATTGGGTAGGTGGCAACACTCAATACTTTACGACTCAATTTATTCCAAGTTTCCTCAACAATGTTTTGAATAGACTCAGATTCACACCCGCAAATTGTCATCAAAGTAAAAAAAATAGGCACAGTAGGGATGCCAAGAGTTCTAATGAAACAAAATATGAAACTTAAAGTAAAGATTCATAAAAATGTTGGGAGAAATAAAATGTTAAAAGTAGGCTAAAAACATTTTTTCTGATCACAAAATCTAGAGCAAGGGAAAAGCAGGAGGCTAGGAAAGGTCTCTCTAACTCGTGCTACTCATACCTAAGTGCTTAGAGATGGAAATGGATCGAGTTAGGTGGGCATGAGCAGCTACACTAACTTACGTTCTTGACATGAACCCAGCCAAAATAAATAAATAAACAGGCCAAAATACTGAACCCAATGTATGTGTAGCCATAGGTTTCCCTCCTACTAAACTCTTTGTAGGGACCTTAACAAAACCTTTACCAAAGACACCCTTGTTTCAAAACCAAATTAGAAGTAGGAAATGCTGGTGTTCACAAAATGCTCTTGTTCACGAAAGTAATCACATTATATTAAGTTCCTATAGTTAACATCCACTAGTTGGGGACACTGTATCATAGTCTTTGTCACAAGACTCACAGCATAGCTTGGCATTTCAAGCACATATCTGATTTCGGGGCTTTGTCTACTTTATGTTTGTGCTTGAATTATTCCATATTCGTTCTTAATTTTACAAATTTGTCAAAATCACGATGAAAATTTTCTAGCAATATATCTTTCAAGTATAAGGAAGGCAATAATTATTAAACATTAACCTTTGTTAAAAGACAGGGCATATAGTTTAATTGAAAGTTTTAAAAAAGTCTTAAACAAGGGCAGAAAATGTTAACTTTATTTCTATTTTGAAGTATTTTTAATTTTAATTCTTATGATTCATAGAGAGAATGTAGGATGAAATATAAGCACATACTACCCTGACAAGTTGAGTGGCATCCAAGGCTACACGTCCTTGAACTAAATATTTTTAAACAACTTTGAGGGGATTACCCGCATTCTAAGACCATCCCTGCCAAATCTGCAACTTCTCCAAGGGATGCTTTCCACCTCTGTACCTTGGCTATACCCTTCTTTTTTCTTTCATCTGTCTCTCCCATGAATTGCTCTTCATGTATAAGTAATGCTTTTGCATAACCACCAGCTTGCTTTCTCACATTGGACGGAGGTACATCATAGAAGAAAGGTAAAATCATATGACCTGTCATTTTCTTGCGTTCAAGAATATTCACAAGATCATCCAAGCACCATTTTGAAGATGCAGAATCTTTCGAGAAGATGATTATTGAAATCCTCGACTCTTTGATTGCCCTATGCAACTCTGACTCAAAGTTCTCTCCTTTCTCAAGTTCACCACCATTCCTGAATGTGCTAATTCCTGACTGCATTAAAGCTGTCTGTAGGTGATGAATGAATGTATTGCAAGTATCTTCAGCTTTGCAAATTAGGAGCACATGATAAGTACAATGAAGCATGGATGAAGCAGCTTCTTGGGCTCTCGCAGAAGCCATTTTGCAAATTAAAGCTCTGATGTATGGATACGAGGATATATGCAGTTTGTGAAGGAACCATAAGTTTTTTTAGAAATGATGTCAACTATAGATGAGTAATTAAATATTGTAAAGTATGGGTAAACCTATTAAGTCAATGAAATACACATCTACATAGAAGATGATGAGTTTTTGGAATTATGTCAATAATAGAAGACATTGCAGGTTAGCAGAATCTGATTATGCATGTAACATTGAAGAAAAAAAATTTACCCAAAAGAAGAAAAAGATGCGTGCTTTGTAAAGTACGTTTTTAGCCTCACTTTGATTTCTAAATTTCACAATTTTGAATGGTGACATGTAAGTCCTAAAGTTTTCAATTGTCCAATTACTAGATTCCGTCAATTGGTGGTGGGATGATTTGTCTTTTAGAAACAAATATAAAGATTCAAGTACTATTACTAATGTATCACAACTAAAAGTCGAGGGATGAAAGTGAAATTGGGCACTACTTCGAAGATCAGGCAAGTGGACTTTACCCTAAATCAAATCAAAGCCATGACAATTTTCAAAGGGTTCTTAGATGAGAGCAATCTTTGGATATATGCCTGAGATCAGTATAAAATGCAATAATTTCAAAGAAAAAATACAAAATGCACCACTTGATTCAATTCATTCCAATTTTTTTTCCTACTAAAAAACATCATCTTCTATACATAGCCCCTCAATGTCACATAATCCATTCAACCCATTCCTCAATGTCAAACAACTCTATTAAAATATTGCACGATGAATTAAATTTGTGGTATTACATAGTGTTTTAGGCACGGGATATTCCAGTACATTCATATACAACAATATGGTTCAACAAGAGCAGGAAAATCAAATTAGAATCCAGTTTAGAACTCAGGATGTAGTCACACACATAGAACATGATTTATTTCAACAAAAGCAAGAAAATCAAATTAGACCCAGTTTAGAACTCAGTAATTAGTGACACACAGACGTGTATACAGTATATATATAGTTTTCAGAATTTATGGGTAAGCATTCACTGAAGAACAAAAAACTACAAAAGGGGAAGCATAGAAAAAGCATTCGATGCAAGATCCATATACCTGATTGAATTGATGTAATTGAAGGTGGTTGTTTCTATAGTTGAAAGATTACCAGTTTACGCTGCTGAAAGTTAGCTTCAATTTGGACGATCACTCTCTCTTATAGACGTACATATTTACGTATGGGGCCACAGAAGAAGCTTCTTAGCAAACGACAAGAAGAAGGCGGGAAGTGGTGCTATCTTTCTTCTTTTCTTCGGAGTTCAGAGTCCAGACTTAAAGAGCCTTCGCGTTATTTCAAAACCATAATTAAAAATGATAAATGGTTGTTAGAAAGAAGGGCGAATGATATTTTTTTGAGAAAATTTCGGTGGCATCCCTTTTAATTTATATTTAAATATCACTAATATTCTTCGTCATTAAACCACCATTTACAACAAAAATAAATTAAAATTAATTATACTAGAGATCCCCAAAATATATAATTTGTCTCATTTTGATCTTTAATATTTCAATTGCATCAATTTAATTCTTGAAGTATTGAAAATATTTATATATCGTCCTTCAAACAGACAATGTTCAGATTACTGACGATTTTTTATTATAAATTTATCACGTAATACCTAAATATGGACAGAAAATAATTTTGATAACTCTTAAACAAAATTTAGGTAACTCTTGGCAGAAAATGTGTAATATGTGTAATTTTTTACCAAAATTTGGATAGTTCATAGTCAAAACTGTGTAATGTGAGTAGTTATTTAACCAAATTTTGAGTATAAATTTGGTCAAAAATTATCTAAATTATTTTTTTGTCCATATATAACTATCACGTGACAAGTTTTTAATAAAAAATTGTTAGTAATATGAACGCTATTTACTTGAGAGACTATATAAAAATATATTCAATATTTTAGAGACCAAAATGATATAATTGAAATATTATGGATCAAAATAAAACAAATTTTACAAATTTTATATTTTGGAACCTACAGTACAATTAACTTAATAAATTATTTAAAATACTAAAATTATCCCTACATAAATCTCAAATAATTTTTTTATATAAAATTATATTAAAATTTATTTTTTTATATATTAAAATTCAAACCGATTAAAAAATCTCATATTTTGGGGACTGCAATTAACCCCATTGTAAATTATTTATGGAAAACTAATCTGAATTTTAAAAGACTGAGGGAAGTCAAGCATTTACGCCATCGTCTTCCTCAATCAACAAGAAAACAGTAAAGATATTATGAGGACGAGTTTTTCATCAAGTACAGGTAAGAAAACTCACTATTGGAGTAAGTTTTACGGATTCAAATCGAATTTGATTTATTTATGTTATACTTTTTTTCCCCTTCGCTTTTTCTTCGTGATCCACTAGTGAATTCTTGTTCATTTTCTGAATTAGCTGAAAGCCTGAAATCAAGTATATAGAAGTAAAGCCTGAATTGAAACTGGGTCCGGGTCTGATTTGCTTGTTCTTGTTGAGTTGCCCATTGTTGAAATGATAACATTAGTCTTCTTTATCTATTAGATAAGAGCGACTCTTTCCATGTTTATGTTTGATGAGGTCTCCCTTTTAGATAATTGTTTTTGCATTGCGGACTGTCTATGAAAGATGAATTTTGACAGTAGCAATTGCTTCTCTAACAATTGATTCTTTATGGATTGCTTGATCATATCTTCTAAGAAAGTTACCAAACTGGGTAACCAAAATAAACAATAAAAAAATTACATTCAAGCATTTCGTTGAAAAACAATGGGTGAGCTAGTTTCCATATCCTAAAAACATAATGTTATTTTTATATTTGATTTCACCGACTTTATTGTAAGCTATGGTGCATTAACCAATCATAATTCATTTTGTGTGATATTTATCTTCTAGATTTATTCAATGGCTGTTGCTAGAGTCGAAGTACCTTCTTTCACATCCCGGTGTGCATATGATGTGTTTTTGAGCTTTAGAGGTAAAGACACTGGCAAAACCTTTACCGGTCACCTTTATAAAGCTTTGGTTCAAGCAAGAATCCAAGCATTTAGAAATGATGAGGCTGAGAGAGGAGAGAATATTGATTCAGAATTGCAAAAAGCCATTAAACAGTCTAGGAGCACGATAATTGTTTTTTCAAAAACCTATGCTGCTTCAAGACGGTGCCTTGATGAACTTGTGAAGATCCTCCACCACAGAAAGACTTCTCAGCAAGAAGTTTTACCTGTCTTCTATGATGTGATGTGATTGTATCTGAAGTCAAGAAACAGGTAGCAAGCTTTGGAGAAGTATTTTCTACACATGAAAAACGATTCAAGGCTGAAACCGGTGAAAGCAAAAAAGAATGGATGAAAACATTGGAGAGTTGGAGGGAAGCACTCAAAGAAGTTTCAGATTTGCCAGGATTGGTCTTACAAAATCAATTCGATGGGTAATGTTCATGAAATTTTTTCTTGGAGCATATGCTTATTTCCTATCATTAACAATACAAGGGCATCAATATCTATCATATTTTCAAAATTCTACCATTACATCATTGTGGATACAAATTTCTATCTACAAAATATTTCCGTTCTATTACTATTGATGCTTTCAATAATTCAATCTATCTACCCTCCCTATGTCTCTAATGATGACGTTTAATATCAACTAAAATTGCCATATTAAAGGTTTGTTTTTTTTTAATTTAAACGCTGTCAACATCATGATCAAAATACATGAAATTTCTCCGCAAAAGTTGAAAATCAATTAGTTTACTATTTCTTCTAGATTTGTTGAAATAAATATACAAAAGAAGCCACAACATTAATAAGATGTGGAAATTTTGATGACTTTGACAAAAAGGGCAAAAAAATTACTTTTGAAGAAGGCTAAAACATCATAATGAAATAGCAGCATTATGATAATGTTGACCATAAGAGGTTATGGTTTTACAGTATTTCAAAACTAATGATATATTGGTTCTAGGATGCAAACCATCAAAATTATTATAATTTAATTCAATTTTTCTAAATTATTTTATGTTAATTCTCTTACTTTCTAATATGATAGTCACTGTGTGATAAGTGATGGTGTCCCATTAAATGATGATTATAAACAACAAATTTTCTATTCTGTTTGAGCATTGATTTATGGACCTAAAACACTTTGATTTTTTTCGGGAAACAAAATAAATCTATGATTTTGGAAACCATATTGTAAATCATCATTTCCCAAGTACTATATGATGTTAAGTGAACTGTCCATCGTGTTCAGACTATTGAGTTGAGAATGATATCCAAAAAATATCGATGCATGGGCAAAACAATGATTAGCCATGGCCTTTTTTGGCAAATTTAATTATGTGTGCCCTCTAGTGGACCTGAATGTCTTGGAGAGAGTCTACAATTTCTCATGATTCCATTGAAATGGAGGGTCTTTGTCTACTAGTTGATTTATATTATGTTATTTGTTTATATTGTCTCTCTTAATGTACTAGTTAAATAGTTTCAACCATCTTACTTGTTTCACACTTCATAGCATAAATAACGATAAAGCTCATATTTTCCTATGTGGTTTCTTCAACAATTTGTACTTAATCAAGTCATGACATATTTAATGCACTTAGTTTTGCGAGTCGTTGTGATTTCTAGGTATGAGGCAAAGTTTATCCAAAAAATTGTTAAAGTGACTGAAGATAAACTGAGTCGCAAAGTCTTGAATATCTCCCCCTTCTCGATTGGAATAGATCATTGAGTCAGAAATATCAATTTGTGGTTACAAGACGAGACAATGGATGCGAGTGTATTGGCAATATGTGGGATGGGTGGAATAGGAAAGACAACCATTGCGAAATTTGTTTATAATCTCAACAAAGGAAAATTTGATTCTAGTAGCTTTCTTGCCAATATCAGGGAACGTTCACAAGAACCAAATGGTTTAGTCAAACTGCAAAGACAACTGCTTTCAGATTTTGGGAAAGAGCAAAAAATAAGCTGTGTTGATGAAGGAATCATTAAAATTAAAGAGGTTATATATTGTAAAAGAGGTCTTCTTATTCTTGATGACGTGGATCAAGTTGATCAACTGAATATAGTGTTCGGTATGCGACGGTGGTTTAGTCCACAAAGTAAAATCATTGTAACAACTAGGGATGAGTCGTTGTTAAATCATCATGAAATTCATAAGGTGGATAAGGTTGAACATTTTGATAGTAAAGAATCACTTGAGCTCTTTAGTTGGCATGCATTTGGACAAGACCATCCCATTGAAGATTATTTGAAGCAATCAGAAAGAGTAGTGCACCATTGCGAAGGGCTTCCATTAGCTCTTAAAGTTTTGGGTTCTTCTCTATCAGGGAAGAATGTCAATGTCTGGGAAAGTGCATTACAGAAATTGGAAGCAATTCCTAACAGTCAAATCCTTAGAAAACTTGAAATAAGCTACGACTCTTTACAAGATGATCACGACAAGAATCTGTTTCTCCACATTGCTTGTTTCTTTGTTGGATGGGATAGGGGTTGGACAACCAAGATTCTAGATGGATGTGATTTTTACACAATAGTTGGCATTCAAAATCTATTTGATAGATATCTTCTATCAGTCGATGGGCTAAACAAGTTAACGATGCACCAATTGCTTCGAGACATGGGAAGAGAAATTGCTCGCCAGGAATTGCTGAAGGTGCCTGGGAAGCATAGCAGACTATGGCATCATAGGGATTCTTTTAAAGTGTTGAGAGAAAAAACAGTAAGAAACATGAGTCTCAACTCTCTGTATATTGTGTCTGTAGCATGCTTGCTGATTTTTTATGTCAGTATCAATTTATGTTTTGTAACTTTTTATTATCTTCATTGATATCCACTTTTTGAATCAGGGAATCAATAACGTTCAAGGCCTAATCCTTGACATGCATATGTTCAAGGAAGAAAAGGGTACCAAAACACAATTTGGTGTTAATAATGCAAAAAAACGCAAACACGAAGAAATTCTTGACAAGTCATTCACATCAGACTTGCGTAGTTCACTTAAACGACATTTTTTCAGCAGATTCTCTTGGCACCTGGTTGACACTACCTCAAAAAGTTTAAATATGGTAGAATTTGTGCAAACTGATGCATTTGCAGAGATGTACAAATTAAGACTGCATCAGCTGAATCATGTACAAATCACTGGAAGCTTCAATAAATTTCCGAGGAGGTTGAGATGGCTGTGTTGGCATGGATTTCCTTTAAAATCTATGCCGATTGAGTTTCCTTTGGAAAGCCTGATTGCTCTTGACATGCGCTGTAGCAGCTTGAAGCAAATTTGGAAAGGAACAAGGGCAAGTATTTTTTTCTATTTCTTTTTTGAATGAGTTTTCTGCAATTTATTATATGCGTGTACAAAAAAACTTTTCTCTACTTTTTTGACAGTTTCTCAATAGATTGAAGATTCTTGATCTCAGCCATTTTCATGGGCTTATCGAAACTCCTAACTTCTTAGGACTTCCCAAGCTTGAGATACTGATTCTTGAAGATTGTGTTAGTTTGGTTGACTTTCATGAATCCATTGTGAAGCTAGAAACACTTGTTGTCTTGGATCTAAAAGATTGCAAAAATCTTAAGAAGCTTCCTAGAAACATTTGTATGTTGCAATTTCTAGAAATGCTTGTCATCTCTGGTTGCTCAAATCTTGATTTGTTGCCATCAGAATTTAGGACAATGAGTTCTTTGAAAGTGCTTCATGCTGATAGAATTTTTTTAAATCAAGCACTCTCTACTACAAAGGAGGTCCGATCGTGGCATGCAATTATTTGGTCTTGGGTATCAAGGACCAAAAGAAGTCCAGAAAGTTCATTGGTTTCTTTACCATGCTCTCTAGTTAGATTAAGTCTTGTGGGATGCAATCTATCTGATGAAGCTTTTCCCATGGATTTTAGTAATCTCTCCTTGCTGAAGGATTTGGATCTAAGCAAAACCCTAATTGGTAGCTTGCCAGAGAGCATCAGAAGTCTTAATGAGCTCCGGATGATTAAGGTCAATTCATGCAGAAGTCTCAAATCAATTAAAGGGACACCAAGTGTCAGATTCAATGTGCGTGATATTCCTTACATGCGAACACCGTATCAATTAGCTTTCCCTAGGCATTTAGCTTGGCATGTATGTATTGTGACAATCTGGTTGAGATTGAGGGCCTCTTCAAGTTAGAACCCCTTACAGATATTGACTTCGAGATCTTAAAGAGATGGGGTTTCTTGAACTTAGAATCCATGGGAAATGTCATGGTAAACTACCACAACGCATTTGGAGATAGCGACCCAAAGAAGCTTCCTCTCCAGGTGCGCCTTTTTCTGTACTTCCCCTTCTCCCTTTCTCTCTTTTCTCTAAAATTGTAGAATTGACGGTTATATGGTAAGAGCTATCTTTTATTGTGCCTTCACTTGTTCATTATAAGCTCCAAAGCATGGTTGTATGCTCCGTGTATACAACTCGTCAAGAGCTACTCCCATTGGATCTTCCCGGTGCATTGAGCACTGTAATGGAAAATAAGACGAAGCATGTCAAATGGAATCACAACCCAGTGGGTTTTGGTGTTCCACAACCCAATGAAGACATGATATGGACATGTCATTTCAATATTGGGGAGCTGTTGGAAGGTGGCGATGAGACGGAGGTTTCAGTGAATGTAAGAAGTTGTTTTGATGTGAAAGAGGTTGCAATTCAACTTGTGTATGAACTACAAGAGGAGATGGAAGCTCAATCAGTTGCAATTCAAGCAACCTTTCCTTACAATGATGTCAGTACCAAAGACTTGTGGGCAAGCAATAGGCAGTACTTCATAGGCCATAGCTATTGGAGCCAGTGGTTTAATCCTGTGTCACGTGGAGTGTTATATCTATTTCGATCAAAGGATTGTTAGTACAAAATCAAGGAGAAAAATTTAGTCAATTTAAATCCCATGTTATGTTTATGATTATACTAGAATTTATAATTTTTATGAGTAAAGTTATAAGTTTTGGGGCTTTAGTTATATAGTAAAAAAGTTAGGATCGATCATAATATTTTTGGATTAATCTTGAAAAAAATATAATTTTTTGGGGGTTATAATTTTTTGAGGTTTTTAAACACCTCAATTTTTTTTAACTTAACTCTTAAAAGTTTGTAAGTTGACTCCAAAAATTAATATTTTATTTTAATAAGTTATATTGTAATTTTTTATTTTTTAATAATTTTTGTGCAATTTTTAATGTTTTGATAATCAATTTTTTCTATTTTAGGAAAGAATTTAAAAAATTAATAATAAATCATAGAAGAGTCCAAATTTTGTGCCGCCAAATTTTTTAGACTCCAAAAAATATGTACATTTTTTTAATAAGTTAGATTGTTATTTTCTATTTTTTTTCATAATTTTTGTGTAATTTTTAATGCGTGGATAATCTCTTTTTTCCAATTTTGGAAAGAAATGAAAAAAATTAATAATAAATAATAAAAGAGTCCGACTTCAACGTCGCCTAATTTTTTAGACTCCAGACAATATGTAAGGGTAAAATTGATTCTAAAATATTGAAATCGATCATGTAATTTATAATTTTTAAAGGTCATTGGTGCAATTTACCCAAAAATGATAATTTTCAATACAATAGCATAATTTTTTTTGGTAACATAGAATTACTTTTTTTTAAAGAGTAATAGTGTTGAACATGTGGATGGACGAAATTTAAATCTCCACCTGTCAGAACATTTCTTTCTTAGCCTAAGAGAAAATAAAATCCAATTAAGCCTAGGTGAAATAGTTCAAATACCCATCCAAATAAATAAGCCTATCAATTGATAGACTAAATATTGTAAATCCGAATACAATATTAGTCGAATAAAAAATAATATTTTAATTTATAATCTGAATATGAATCTATTATATCATTTTTCATGAATTTGAATTTGAATATATCAATATATGATTTGATAATGATTCGATTCAGATTATGTGTGTGTTTGACGAAATTAGGTTACAATTTAATGAAATTGAATTAGAATTCAAGTGTACTTTAGAAATGAATTATAAAAAACAAATAAATCGAATATTTATATCGTAGTATGTAAATAGAATTTTAATGCAACTCAAACGAAATCAAATCCGACAAAAGGGCTGGTCACAAATCGGGATGTACCAGCATGCAAGAGGATTGGCATATGACGAATCAAGTGTTGTCTTGTGATCTCAATGTTCTCAAAATGAAATTTTGGCTCACAATTCTCATTGAGCTACTATTTTGGACAAAGAATTTAAGGTAGTTAAATTAGTTGTTAAAACTCGAAAGATGTTAGAAATATGAATAATAATCACTTAGATACGAGCATCATAAATCGTATTTAAAGCATGAAATTTCAAAATTTCAAGAAGTAGTTTAAGTGATAATAGAGATGAACAGTAAATGTGGTGTTTGATAAAATTGAAAGTTGAACACTGAAAATTGAATGTTTAATTTTAAGTGTTGAATGATGAATTTTTTAATTTGCAAACTGTTTAGTATTAACTAAAATTTAAGTATTGAATTGAATCAAACTATTTGACAAATATAAAGAGTTGAAGTCTAAAAATTATTATTATTCTAATTTTGTCATTTTTTAACCATCTTTCTATAACTACTTTATTCCTACCTCCACCACCACAATGGTGGTAGTGGTGGACAACTTCTGAAGCCTATGGCTACGGGAATATATGTGCACACACTACACAGAGGAGACTGACAATTTTCCAACTAATACATTGATATCGCTAAAGCATTGTATGAAAAACAACCCGTTGTAACCTTTTTCTCCAAGAAATACACACCCCAAGGAGCAAGAGCCTTCATTATAGTGGATTAGTCGAACTTTTCAGCTGATAAACCACTTATCTACTGTGTTTGATTCATCCTCACAACTTAATTAATTACCAACTCGTATATTCTCAACACCATCTCTCTAGACCATAAAATCACCATTCTGGGCTTAGGCTAAGCATTTCTGAGGACCATCAAGATCCAATAATCAATATTGCTTGTGTGAAGCTATAACTATCATAACCAACACTCTAACTAATTATGCAATTAATTTGTTAATTATTTAACAACTAATCTCTAACGGTTTGTTGATGGCTTGACTGTGTTTGCTAATGGCTTGAGTCACATGGTTTACACAAACCACGAAGATACCTATTTGTTGGTAAAGATTACTTACTAAGTTTAGAAGTCTAAGCATTGCGAAAAATGGCTACCTAAGAATTTGGGTTGGCAGGTAGAGGATGGGCTTAAAGACCTTGTAATTAATATTCTCTAGCCAACCGTTAAAATATTTTTTATTTTTTTATTTTTTTTATAATATGGCAATTCAACTCAAGCACTTCTAGTTTTTTTTTGCTATTGAAAAAGGGTGAAAACAAATGAGAACACTTAGAAACCACCCTGATAGGCCCTCGCTGGTAAGATCATGAGATCTTTGACCGTGCCTATTATACATCTCGAGAAAAACCTAACTATATTAGTATAACATTCAACCATCGAGTCCTAATATGAACTCTAAAACTTGAACGTCTAATTTCAAGGAAAAAAGTTAGATTAATACCCCCACTGAACCACCCACTTGCTTGCTCCACAAACTTTACTATTAATTTCCTTGACATTGGTAATTTCTCAGCTAATGAAAATAATTCATTCTAATACCCCAACCAATCTTGTTCTAGGATGAGATATTTTTTCCACACCAAAAAGTCAAAGTTTGAATCTAAAGAGTAACATTATAACGTACAAAAAATATTAGTGAGAAATATTGATAGTGGCACGTCCCATTACCACATGCCATAGTATGACACTTTTTCTTACTCCAAAATTTTGTAGCATATCATCCCTTCCGTTTAGGCGTTCACTGTTATTTCTTTATGCTCACGGAAAAACAAACCCCCCTTAAGCCTTTCTTGCTAAACCTCTCCAAATCCACGCACATGCACTCCAAACCTTTCTCTCTCTGCAGGCAAACCCACGTAGGTTCTCTATACTTTCATTGATTCTTTGTGATATCAGTTCACAATGCAAGGTTTTTTTTAATCTTTCTGTATTTGTTGTTGTTTCAGTGAGTCAGTGACAATGACGACAAGCACTGCCAAAAACAATAGCGGTAATGTCAGACTCTCCACGATTCGTTGCATTCTGAAAATCTACATGCTTTGTTCTTGCAACTCGTCTTCATTACTATCATTCATTTCGTGCCCACCTTCACATTTTTACTTCCACTTCACACCACCAACGACGCGTGTCTCTTCATACTCTTTCTCTTTCTTCCATTGATAAGTAAGTATGATTTTATTAATCTACATTGTGTGTATAATGTGAAATTAATTTATACTAATTTTTTTTTTTTGATTTGTTGAAGCGTGTGGCCAATATATAATCTGGCAATTCAACTCAAGCACTTCTAGTTTTTTTTTCCGCTATTGAAAAAGGGTGAAAACAAAGGAGAGCACTTAGAAACCACCCCGATAGGCCCTCGCTGGTAAAATCATGAGATCTTTGATCGTGCCTATTATGCATCTCGAGAAAAACCTAACTATATTAGCATAACAATTAACCATCAAGTCTCAATATGAACTCTAAAATTTGAACATCTGATTTCAAGGTAAGAAACTAGATTAATACCCCCACTAAACCACCCACTTGCTTGCTCCACAAACTTTAATTTTAATTTTCTTGATAATGGTAATTTCTCAGCTAATGAAAATAATTCATTCTGATGCCCCAACCAATCCTATTCTAGGATGAGACATATTTTCCACACCAAAAAGCCAAAGTTTGAATCCTGAGAGTAACATTATAACGTACAAGAAATACTGGGTAGAAATATCGATAGTGGTACATCCCACTGCCACGTGTTGTACTATGACTCTTTTTCTGACTCCAAAATTTTGTAGCATATCATCCCTTTCGTTTAGGCATTCACTGCTATTTCTATATGCTCACAGAAAAACAAACCCCCTTAAGCCTTTCTTGCTAAACCTCCCTAAGCCCACCCACACGCACTCCAAACCTTTCTCTCTCTACAGTCAAACCCATTGTAGGCTCTCTGTACTTTTGTTGATTCTTTGTGATACCTGTTCACAATGCAAGGTTTTTGGTAATCTCTCTATGTTTGTTGTTGTTTCAGTGAGTCAGTAACAATGGCGACAAGCATTGCCGAAAACAATGTCGAAAATAGTTGAGAACAAATGAGAGCACTTAGAAACCATTCTTATAGGCCCTCGCTGGTAAGATCATGAGGTCTTTGACCGTGCCTATTATATATTTCGGGAAAACCTAATTATATTAGCATAGCAGTCAACCATCGAGTCCTAATACAAACTCCAAAACTTGAACATCTTAATTCGAGGTAAGAAGTTAGATTAATACCCCCACTAAACCACCTACTTGCTTGCTCCACAAACTTTAATATTAATTCCTTGACAGTGGTAATTTCTCAGCTAATGAAAATAATCCATTCTGATGCCCCAACCAATCCTGTTCTAGGATGAGACATTTTTTCCATACCAAAAAGCTAGAGTTTGAATCCAGAGAGTAACATAATAACATACAAGAAATATCAGTGAGAAATATCGATAGTGGCACGTTCCACTACCATGTGTCGTACTATGACACTTTTTCTGACTCTAAAATTTTGTAGCATATCATCCCTTCTTATGCTCATGGAAAAAAACACGCCCCTTAAGTCTTTCTTGCTAAACCTCCCCAAACCCACACACACTCCAAACCTGTCTCTCTCTGTAGACAAACCCACTGTAGGTTCTCTATACTTTTGTTGATTCTTTGACCTATTCACAATGCAAGTTTTTTTTAATCTCTCTATGTTTGTTGTTGTTTTAGTGAGTCAGCGACAATGACAACAAGCACTGCCGAAAATAATGGCGGTAATGCCAGACTCTCCATGATTCGTTGCATTCCGAAAATCTACATGCTTTTATTTTTTGCAACTCGTCTTCATTATTATTATTCATTTCGTGCCCACCTCCGCTTTTTTACTTTAACTTCACACCACCGGCGATGCGTGTCTCTTCATACTCTTTCTCTTTCTTTCATTGATAAGTAAGTATGATTTTATTAATCTACATTTGGGTGTATAATGTGAAATTAATTTATACTATTTTTTTGTTAATTTGTTGAAGCAGTTTGGCCACTATATGTGCATCTGAAGAACAGTCGAGGCAAAAAATTCTTTGTTTTCAGACTGTTTATCTTGGAAATAATGATGGTGGTGATGCTGTACTCTGTGGCGGATGGTAATTCCTACATATCTCACACTCATAAATCATGTCACATGTCTCACACTATCAAACCACACTTCAACAACGGCACAACCCAAAGTCCTACCCAGATTTCAATTGATTGGGTTTACATTGTGACTAGTTAAATTGAGGACTAAGGATTGCATAGGTTAGCGAAGGGTCTAGACTCTAGACTTGAATCCCAAAGGTGATTGGCCATTAACGAGCAGAGTATGATTGGAATTGAGGGTGATGCTGCTACTTCAAAGGCCAATGGATCACTAACAAAGCACTTTATGCTTTCGATGGCCTTTACAGAGCTCTGTGCTGCCGATGGTTTTTATGCTCTTTAGGATGTGTGTTTTTGCTGCTATATATGTTTTGTATGCGTGTTTCTCTGTGTGTGTGTGTGTCAGTGTATGTGTGTGTGAGATAGAGAAAAAAAGAAAATATAGGTTATGTCGAGTGGAGGGAGAGACGCAGTGGAGTGGTGGTGGTTTTGGAAGGGGATAATAGGGTTGAGGTGTGGGAGACAGGTGGAGAGAACAAAAGGTGATATAATTTTGTTGTTTTTAAGAGATTATAAATGTATTTTTTGTTTTTTGATCATATATATTCCGGGGGGAAATGCCTTTTCCTCTTGCAAAACCTATGGTAATGTAGGGGTTGTTTATTAGGTAAAAATATAATAGTAGCACATTAGCGCCAAATGATTTATGTAGTTTTTGTTAACTATGGGGATTAAATGTTATAGGACCACAGTAGAGGTGAGTTAAAAAGAAGTTTCCCCTTTCTCTAATTTTGAGTACATAATATTTTTTTTAAGGTTTCATAAATAATGGAAACCTAGATTTTTTGTGGTTCTTGGGCTAGAAAGATTACAATTTTGAAAATTGCCTCTTTTTTTTTTTCCAGTATTTGTAAGAGCAAGTAAAGGAGAGTTATTTTTTCACAGAAGACTTGATAAGGAATTTTATATGTAGTGATCAAAAATCATATCTAGATGGTTGGTTTTGGGTATGATAAGGTGAATCCTAGGGTTAGCACCACCTTATCTAAATTTTATTGTTTTGAGCAATGTTATCAGAACCAGACCGGACCGGCCGGTCGGACCGGTTCAACCGTGACCCGGGGGCTTAACCGGTCCGGTTCCCTAATTGGACCGTATAAGGAAGAAAACCGGTTAAAAATCGGAAAATCGGCCGGTTTTTATAAAAAACCGTGAACCGGCGATTTTTTAAAAACCGGACGGTTTGAAGACATTCCACTTATTTTTATTTGGGCCATTCGTTTGCCCTAAATCACAGAAGCCACCACTCATACACTCCAATCCCAGGCAACCAACAAGCAGCAACCAGCGACCAGGCTACCAGCGAGGAACTCAGGCGAGACGATTTAACAAACGGCATACCCACTTTGTTTGTCTCTTGCGCTGCGTCTTTGTTTTTTAAGACAACTGTTGCGGTGGTGATTTACTAGTGGGTATCGGTAGCGTCCTTCTATCTGCCATTTTCTTTGTTAAACTCCTCTTTCGTTGCCATTTTTCGTAGTAAATTGTTGAGGATTGTTTCATATTTTTGAACTCGAAAAAGTATGTATAGCTCACAAAATTAGGACTTTGAATTGGAGCTGGCAGAGGGAGATTGGCACCTTGAAGCTCCTCAAGCATCTAAACGTGGTCAAATTACAAGAGGTATGTATTGTATTTGTATCTTGTTTCTTCGGCCACGCAATCAACGCCTTAAGCATCATAATCCTTTCTGTTAATCACGGGTATCAATCACTCGTTAATGGAATTTGGTTGTGGTTTGGGGTTTGGTGTTTGGTGTTTTACAGAGATAATTTTTATTAATTTTATGATAAATTGTATGCATGTTAGACATATTTTATATTTTTTATCTAAATTATGATTTATTATAATTATTATATATATTTTTTATTATATGGCCGGTCCGACCAGTTGACCACCGGTTAAACCATTGAACCATTGACCCAGTCTCCTAGCCGGTTCGATGGCCGGTCCGGTTCTGATAACATTGGTTTTGAGACATTTCAGTGAATGACCCATTGACCAAGACTTTTGATCATGAGTTGGAAGAAAATGGCATTATATGGGTTGTTCTCATCGCCGACTCAACGGGATTCATAAATTTTTGTCACCAGACAAATAACAATAAGTAACTTGATTAAAGGCGCATGCATTCTAGTTATATCCTTTATTTTTTGTGTTACTTTTATTCTTCCTAGATTACTCCTTCTTTCTTTCTATTTTTTTTATTAAGACAAGAAATATAGAATTTGGGCAAATCCTTCAAAATTTGATTTACTTTGAAAGAAAAAGACAATTGAAAATAATATTTTCTAAGATTTGTTATGTGTACAATTTTTTTTTTCATATATATTTGTTTAGATGGTTTTGAGTTGAAGCTAATAATAGGCGAAATGAAATGCAGGCAGATGTTTGTCATGCCTATCAACTTTTGAAAACAGGAAGGTTGAAGAACGAGAACATAGTTGTGTTCATGTATGATGATATTGCTTGGAGTTTGTTCAATTCGAGGCTAGACATCCTTATAAATAATCCAAATGGTCGTGATGTATACGGTGGGGTGCATAAGGTACATTATTATGATATAAGTCGCTATCAAACTACATTATGAATATGATTATCATCATTAGAATTATTGCCGTCTTTAGTTGTGTGACATAACTAATTTATATGTGAAAGGAGTCATGTGACGAGTTGTTCATATCATTGATGCATTTGAACTAAAATTGGTTGCCTCATTATTGCTATTGATCAACATTACTAATTTTGATAATTCTTACAGGACTATACTAGTAAGGATGTCACTGCTAAAAACATTTATGTTGTGCTACTTGGCGACAAGAGTGCTATAAAAAGTGGTAGCAAAAAAGTAGTGGATAGCAAACCTCATGACAAAATCTTCGTGTATTACTCTGGCCATGGGGACCCAGAATATCTTGGTGAGTAATTGACTTTGTCCAAACATCACAACTAGAACATGTTTACAAAAAAAAAATGTCTTTTATTTTACTATATACTAGATGATTATTATGTTAGTGTTATAAATATTATGAAATAATAACAACTACAACACTAGTACTTACAAGAGCTGATTGCATAATGAAAACTTGAATTTAAGATGCAACAAGCAATTAGCACATAACCAACTTTCAAAATGATCCATGTTACATGTAAGAAGTTACCAAGAAATAAAAAGAGTAATGACATATACACAGTCAGGTCAAAAATTAGAAATAGTAACTTAAATGTTGGATCATTCCAATGTTGTCCATTAAAAATTTTAAAATAATAAAAACTCGAGGGATTCTTCATTTTCTGCTAATTGTCCGATAAGACTTTCATAGTTTTTCATTTGGTTTGCTGTTACAAATATATATTGTTGTATAGAAAATACCAATATATATATATATTTGAGACATTTGTTAAAAAATATGTGAAACTTTTACCTAAGGAAGAAAACAAATGATGCCTCAAAAAACACAATGATGGTGGCACAATGGTAGTGGTGGTGGCGATAATGTTGGTGGTGGTAGAGATTGCACAATGGTGGTGGTGGATGGTGGGTATTGAAATATTAAGGGTGTAAAATGTATTAAGGATAGGGTAAACAACACAAATGCCCCTCAAACTTTAGTATCCATTTTAAATTGGCCCTTAACATTCAATTGTTCCATTTTAGCCCTTATACTTTTATATTTGTACCAATCAACCCATTCTGTCTATTTCAGACGTTAAATCTAATGAAAATAGGAAAACTGTGAGGAGCTAAGGGCATAATGGACATTATACTCAATGGAGCTAGGGTTTTGGCACCAAACGTTTTCCTCGAGAATGCTAGTTCACAGACTTAATTTGGGTCCATCCCCCAAATTAGATTTGTGTCCACTGCCACAAAATGACCCCCAAATTAGTTTCGTATCCATTGCCACAAATTCATTGTGGATCCTTGTGCATAAGTTCATCCCAAGGACAATTGAGAAGAACAAGTTACAGTTTGCAGAATAGGGCTTGTATTCATCAATCAGACATGTCTTGGTCAATCCAAGCAGTGGATGCTGCTTTTAATCCAGATCAAGTGTATGGTAAGTGTGAAATTTTTAATTCATTTTTACGTGTGAAAGTGGTAAAAGGTAGAAGTTGGCTATGGATTGGAATTCTAAAACCTCTCCAAACTCAGCCCCAAGGATTTAAACAAGAGAATTAAAAAATATATATTTTTAATTCCATGTTTTGTAGGTGATATAAATATATGTGAAATTCATGGATTTATGTCAAATCATATTACTCAATTTATTAAAATATCCATTGTTACGAGAATAGAGAAATAAAACTTTGGCTAAAATAGTCTTTTTATCTTAAAATCCAATCTTTCACTTTTGAAACTCACCCCAATGGGTTTCATCAAACTCTCATTTGTGGGTTTTAATCAATTATTTACTATGGGTCAGGATTCATTTATCTTATAAATCCCGAACCTCAAATTTCCACCAAACACGAATTTAGAATGTACATTGGACTATTTTTATAAAATCCACTCCTTAAATTCTATCCAAACACATATACCAAACATGCCTTTGGGGATATTCATAATAATATTCAAACAAAACAAAGGGCAAAATTGGAAAATAAAAAATTAGCACCACCTTTCTCTCGCACTCTCTTTGTCTCTACCCTACCCTCCTCCTGTACAACTCCACAAACCAAGCTTGGTTGCCACCATCTGCACTACCCCTGCCCATCTAGAATCGTGATTGACGTAAGACCAGAATCGTTAATGATTTTTGGATGAATATTTGGGATTGGACTATATAGATAGAGATTAAAAACCTTACAAATCAAATAGACACAATTAAAAGATTGGGAATCAATTACAAACTTTTTATATATTTTGAAAACTAAAAATATATTTTACCCTTATAATTATATTAACCAATTTGACTTGATACGATTCAATTATGAAACACAAACTCAAATATATAGAGATTTATACACGATAGAAAAAATATTGAGCGTAATTGTTAAATTATGTCAATATTATTATATGGTATAATAGTTCAATAACAAATAAACAAGTTAGAAAATAGTATCTATTAAAATTTATAACCACTCTATCATGTCATATCTAACCATCTCACAAAATAAAAAGCGCATCATATTTTATTCTATTTGTTAATTTTTTATTGCTGCAACTCTTTGTCCAAGTTCTCTATCCTCTTTTACAAAGCATCTTTCTCCCCATTTCCTTACCAAAAATCACTCATTCACCACCGGATCACAGTCACAAGTTCTCTGTCCTCTTCTACAAACCATCTCTGTCCCCATTCCCTCACAAAAAATCACCCATTCACCATCGGATCATAGTCACAACAACTCACCAACTGTCACTTCTTTATTGTCTTCTTCGGCTCTAAGTCTCTAACCCACTTTTTGACTGTTACACCGTAAAAACCAACATACACTCTCTTTTCCAACAAGTACATAATTCATTCAATTTCCAAACCTCTTGCATAGAATCCCCACAAGCTCTCGGATCGAATCTCCACATTGTTGTTGTTTCAGGTAATACTCTTCTTTATATATTCATTGTTGTTAGAGCATTGAAAAAAAAATAGTAAGTTTGTAGATGAATGTGCTTGGACTTTTGAAAACTGCAACTGTATTAACAATGTTGAAATGAAATATACTTGATATACTTGAAATGAAATAATATCAAGTATGTTTTTTTTCAACATTATTAAGGTAGTTGCAACTTGCAAAAGTTCAAACACATTCATTTATGGACTTTTTCAAACAGCAACAACCTTATTAATGTTGAAATGAAACATACTTGATATACTTGAAATGAAGTAATAT